>VZRV01001218.1:0-88900 GCA_013398115.1 Falcunculus frontatus | reverse complement strand
AGCTCTCGCTGGGTCTGCACGGGTCACGTAGGGGTTGAGGGGTGTTCCTCAGCAGCTGCTCTGGGTGGTCTCGGCCATGCAGCAGTTTATGGCTGTTCCTCAGCTGCCCGTGGCTCTCAGGGGCTCTCCCGCAGGCACCCAGGGCCCGTGCCCGGAGCCAGGGGAGGGGAGGCCCGGGGCTGCTCCAGGAGACGGAGCCCAGTGCCCAAATTCCCCCCGTCCCTGCAGGAGGGCTCCAACCAGAAGGGACTTCCTGTGTCTCCACAGGGCTTAAATATGTAAATTTCGGTAAGCGCTACTGGTTGAAAGATCTGTCCATCAACTCAGGTTCAACCCACGACACATTCCAATGTCAACTCTTTATTTATCTCTCTATTTATTTGTAACGCATCATTCACAGAATCAGGCTCAGAATGACTGAGGTTGGGAGGCACCTCTGGAAGTCACCTGATGCCACCCTTTATTATTTTACAGCTATCTAAGCCAAGTCTTTAGTATTAGTAGAGTATTTAGTATTGAAATTGTAACCTTTTAGTCATTATTAGTCCAGATTTAATCATTACAGGAAGAATAATAACACAGTTGGACTTACACTTACACACTGAATTCTTAGCATAGGAAAAGGGGTAGGAATTATGCCCACCCCCTCAGTGCTGTAATGTTGGTCTCTTCCCAGTGCTGGTGAAGTGTCCTTCACTGGCAGGAATATGCCACAGGTGGCTTCTTTTCTAGGATGCGTTTTCTAATGTGTTTTTACACCTTGCTTTTTCTTCATTGGTTTGTGGTTCCTTGTTACATCCCAGATGAGGATGTGTTAGATGTTACTTGTTCTTGTTGTTAGCCCTGACCCGGGTTTTGTCCAGCTGAGTGTCTGCATTTTGTTATCTGATTGTTGGTGAGTGATTTACAGCCTTTGGGGTTCTGCCTGTACAGCTGTGCTGCAACCGCCTCTCCAAGTGTCCATTATCAGACAGGGCCTTTATTTATTTATACCACATCATTATCTCATTCATAAATACATCATTCTCCATAGAGTAATTGCCTCTTGCATCTCTGTGTAAAGCTGTGGTTGTCCCACACAACTAAAACAAATTGGACACAGTATCCTGGTCAGGTGGAAAAATTGTTGTGGCAGCTAAACGTCATAAAATAAAGTTACAGCCAGGTCAATCAGAGCAAACTGAGCAAACCTCAATCCTGAGGCCTTGTGAGCTCAATACAGTGCGCCAGAAATACAAATTCAGGCCCTTTCCTGGTTAGGACACTGCAGTGTTACAGGACTGCCCAGCCTGGATGAGAGCTTGTTTGAAATGATGAGCACGTGAGGGGAGTGGACACGAGTTCCATTCAGTTCTCTAATGAATATTCATTCAAGTAAATAGAAAATGATTCTGTGGCACTCTGGAATATTAATGAAAGAGAATAGATGAGTTTAATTGCAATTACTTGGGAAAGATTGGGTCTTTTTTCCCTCTAATTTATCAAATAGTTGTGTATGCTCATTGTTGTCAGGAGTGGGTTGTATTACCCTTGAAAACCAACACTGCTACCTTTTGGGGCGTGAAGTGCTTTCTAGAAAACAATGAATAATGGCAAATATTATTAATATTATGGTTTATGGAAAGAAAACTTAATCAGAAATTACTGACCTGCATAATATGTTGAGAACAGTTCTGCTTTACTGAGTGTGGAATCAGAGCAGTTTCTTCCAGTGAAACCGTTAGAAGCAGCAGATTTGGGATTTTGAACAACAGCCTTTCCTATTTTATGCAGTGAATAGGAGGCCTGCTGGAAGTTCTTCCCTAAATGGAATGTAACAGTGTCTTCCACAGAAAAATAGGAAGTAGTTATCTGAGTATCCCAGCTGTTTTACTTATGGGATAGTTGAAGCATTTTGTTATTACTGGTACTGGTAGCAGCTAAAATAATATTTAATGTTTTATACACTTGATTCCATGTGAATATACTTAATAACAAAAGACATATTGGAGTGGAAATTGAGGTAGTATCAGTGAGCATAAGAAACAACAGTAGGAATTAATTTTCTAACTCATCAGGTATGCACGTTTATTGCATGTGAAGTTGGTTATGCCTGTTGAAAGCCTGAAATAAGTGTAATATTACATAGAATCCTTTCATTCCAGAAGGAGAGAGACACAGAAGTCTACTTATAATTTGTGTCCAATAACTGCCTTTTTCTTAATATAACAGTTTTTGGCTGCATAGAATCGTAGACTGGTTTGGGTTGGAAGGGACCTTAAAGATCCTCTAGTTCCAATCCCCCTGCCATGGGGCCTTTGGGGAATTGTCTATACAGCCTTAACTTCTAATCAGGTATTTTTCTTACAGAATTTTTTTTGTTAAGGAAAAACAGTGCCAGGTATGTGTTCCTCTTTTATAGATATGCAATGTATTACAGTCTTGTCACTTATTTTGTTGTGGGAAGGGGCGAAGGGTGAATAATGATGGGAATATTTGTTGTGAGTTTGCAGAAGGGGTAAAAATAAAGGTTGACACCAACACAAATCTTTCTCCCATGTTACTGCCTTCATCAAATTGTCAGGACTTGGCTCATAACTACTATAAATTGTTAAAAGAGATAAAATATGTAACAAGCCTGGGAAGTCTATTTGATTTTTCATATGTGGACATAGTAAGCTGATCAATAAATTTAATACTTGATGCTCTGATTTATCTTCACTAAATTTATTTATCTGCCACCACTTTTTCAGTGAAAGCTGTGGTAATTTTAGCAGCAGGACTTCAAAAGGAGTTTGTGCTTTTGCCCTTGCACAGCTGGCTTTTAGAGGCCAAGATCCAGGGAAAAGCAAACAAAAACCAAACCCTTCCATGTATCTCGTTCTTGAGATCATTCTGTTAATTTCCAGCAATAGAAACTTTATTATTTTATAGCAATATTCATATACCTTAGTGGTTAAAGTCTTCTGTGTTCCTGATGAACTTCTAAGTTCACAACAAGAACATGCAAATTGGAAATCTTGAATCATTCAATTTCCTAGAGAACTGTTCCTGTCCTCACTTGCAGATCAGACTTAGGAGGAGGTTAATGGATGACATGAGGTGGTTGGATGAGCCTAAAAGATACCATCTATTTAAAATGTATAAGAGTATAAATAGTCACCAGATGGCACTGTGACTGAGATAAAACACAGCACCCATAAATATAGTCAGCTACAGCTCGGAATAAATGTTAGTTTGCTCTGAAGTTGTTATATCAAACAGTGCTAGGGGTTTTTTTATTCATTTATTTTTATTTTTTCTGTCTGTGTTGAACTTCAGTAGCTCTGTTGGCTTCAGTAGCTTGTGCGTAGAAACTGCTGCTTTATCCAATCAAGACCATTTATGTCCGTGGAGCCAACCAATTGATACTTGCTAATGATTAATTTTAGACTATCTGATTAAATTATAATAAATTCAGGCAACTTTTGGTATTCTTCTTTTACTTCTAAGGGAATACATGCAACAAATTACTTGAGGAGAAAAAGTCATTTTGATCGGAGTCTCACTTCAGTGCCTGGTAAAGTTATGGAGAAGATTATTCTGGGAGGTACTGAAAACCACCTGAAAGACAATGCAGTCATTGGTCACAGCCAGCACGGCTTCGTGAGAGGAAAGTCCTGCTTATCAAACCTGATTGCCTTTCATGAACAGGTTACCCACCCAGCTGATCAAGGGAAGCCAGTTGATGTCATCTTGTTGGATTTCAGTACAGCTTCCAGTACTGCCTCTCATAGTGTCCCTCTGGACAAAATGTTCAGCCCCCAGCTGGGTAAACACCCATAGGATGGGTGAGCAACTGGCTCAGGGGTCAGCACAAAGGGTGACAGTGATGGCAGTGACATCAGACTGGGGACCTGTCAATAGTGGGGTTCTGCAGNGGACCTGTCACTAGTGGGGTTCTGCAGGGCTCCATCCTCAGCCCTGTGCTCTTCAGCATCTTCAAAATGACTCGGACACACGGAAGGGACACTGAGCAAGTTCACAGACGATACAAAACTGGGAGGAGCTGTTGACTCCCTCAAAGGCAGGGAGGGGGAGGCCCCACAGAGCGACCTGGACAAATGGACTGGGCAATCACCAACCATATGGAGCTCAACAAGGGCAGGTGCCAGATTCTGCACCTGGGGTGGGGCAACCCTGGATGTACAGACAGACTGGGGAATGAGAGGCTGGAAAGCAGCTGTGGGATGGGACCTGGAGGTCCTGGTTGATGGCAAGTTCAATGTGAGTCAGCAGTGGCCTGGCAGCCAGGAGGGAGAACCCTGTCCTGGGGGGCATCAGGCACAGCACCGCCAGATGGGCAAGGGAGGGGATTGTCCTGCCCTGCTCTGATCCGCTCTGCGGTGGTCTCACCTTGAATATTGTGTGAGGTTTTGGGTGCCTCAGTGTAAGAAAGATACTGAGCTGTTAGAGAGCATCCAAAGGAGAGTAATGAAGATGGTGAAGGGCCTTGAGGAGAAGCCATGTGAGGAGTGGTGGAGGACACTTGGTCTGTTCAACCTGGAGGAGACTGAGGGGAGACCTCACTGCAGTTGCAACTTCCTCGTGAGAGGAAGAGGAGGGGCAGGCACTGATCTCTTCTCTGAGGTGACCAGTGACACAACTCGAGGGGATGGCCTGAAGTTGTGTGAGGGAAGGTTTAGGTTGGGTATCAGGAAAAGCTTCTTCGCCTAGAGGGTGGTTGGGCGCTGGAACAGGCTCCCCAGGGCAGTGGTCACAGCACCAACCATGGTAGAGCTCAATAAGTGTTTGGACAACACTCTCAGGCACATGGTGGGATTGTTGGGAATGGTGTTGTGCAGGGCCAGGAGTTGGACTTGATGATCCTTGTGAGTCCCTTCCACTCATTCTGTGATCCTGTGAAATCCTACTTGACCAAAGATTTATACCAGGACAGAGTCATAAAGTAATAGTCATGTATTATTCTGTTTAAATTTGTGGTACAGGTTTAATTGGAGCTCTTAGCGAAGCTTTTACACCCTTGAAATAACAGCACTTTTGTCGCTGACATTGAAGTTAAGTGGAATAAAAATTAATTTTCTTTTCACAGAGGTTTCATCTAATTTTTGTTTTATTTGTAAAAATCAGTTACCTAAATGATGTTTTAAAGGAATGGTATCAGTCAAGCTATTGCTCGTTCTAAAGGCTTGTTCTGTCATTAATGTTTCTGTTTGAAGAAGTGTCTTACCAGATCTGACATCACTTTTCTTTAGTCCTCAGCATCACACTTCGACTGGTTGACTAAAGTCGTGGTGGTGGTAATACCGCTTGGCAGATATGCAGAAATCCTAGAGAGATGTGGAGTAGTACTGTCAGTATTTACATAAATTTTCAGAAATTCAGTGTTGTCATGTGTGCTCTATGCTCTGATTCCCCCGTGATAAATCTAGAAAAAAGATTGGAAGTGTTTAAACTTTAAAGAAAGTGTAGTTGATAATGGACAAATTTGAATAGAAGTGTTAATTCTTTTTGCCTTGCAGCCTGAGTTCACTGCCATGGTCAAGTTGATCCATATGCCTTATGAAAACAGCAATTCTAATTATCTCAAGAGCTTAATTTTCTAGCCTGAATATTTAAGTCTAATACTACGATAGAGTTGACTTTCATGATCTGAGTTTTATATGTCAGATTACATCCCCTTACCAAAGCTAAGCTTTAAGAAGGATACAATAGCTGGACTTTTTTTCTATTTAAGTTGTAGTTCATCCTTAAATAATCATCAAGAAAGATGGAAGGTGTAATAGAAACCTATTTTAGAAGCTGTATTTAGTTTTGGCTGGGTGATAATTTTTTTTCCCTAGAGTCTTGTTTTCCCTTGCATTTGGAAGTGTACATCAAAGGTCTTACATTTACTGCTGAAGAACACAAATCCAGTACATTTTAAGCTGTGTTTAATTTTTTATTTTTAATGTAGATAATACCCTTCAGAACCAGTGTTAATGAAACTTTATGTGTGTGTGTGTATATATATATATATATATATACATATATATATATGCTTGTAAAATAAAATAAGATCCTTACCTTGCACTAGGCAATGGCACAGGCTGGATGCTGACTGGATAGAAAGTCACTTTGCAGAAAAAACTGGATAGACATTGATGGAAGAGGAGTCAGTAGAGTCTGTGTGCCTTTTCAGTGAAGGCCAGCTCCAACTGGGATGTACCAGGAAATGAGTACTCAGCAGGCTTGGGGATGATTCTTCCCCTCTGGTCAACGCTTGGGAGTGCTGTGCCCAGTTCTGGGTTCCTCGGTGTAAGACGGACAAGGAAATGCTGGAGTGAGTCCAGAGGAGGGCAGTGGGGTCCATGATGGATGTGGTGGGTGCTGAGGTTTCTGCAGCCCCAAGTGGAGGAGGCTGAGGGCGTTATCTGGTGGCAGAGTGTAGAGTGAAGGGAGCTGGGCTCGTCTTGGAACGCACAGTAAAAAAATAATAACAAAGTCACAGAATGGCTGAGACTGGAAGGCACATTTGGACAGGATCTTTGTTCCACCCTGCTCAAGCAGTCGGGCGTCCAGGATCGTGTCCAGTTGACTTTTGAGTATATTTAAGGTGGGAGACTCTATAGCCTGCTGGGAAACCTGTTCCAGTGCTCCTACCCTGTGCTGGTTTTGGCTGCAGTTTGTTCATAGTGGCTGGTGTGGGGCTATGGTTTGGATTTGTGCTGGAAACAGGTTGATAACTGAGGGATGTTTCCTGATGTTCAGAGGGAACCTCCTGTATTTCAGTCTGTGCCCGCTGTCTGTCACTGGGCACCACCCAAATTACAAGCAGTAGGAACAAACTGTAATATAAGAAACTGCAGTCACATATTAGGGCAATTCTTGTTTACAGGGAGAGCACTCACACACAGAATGGCTGCTCAGAGATGTTGCAGAATCTCCATTTTCAGAATTTGGCTCGATGAAACAACCTGCTGTAATTTAGCCCTGCGTTGAGCAGAGAGCTGATCAGAGAACCTCCAGAGATTTCTTCTCAGCTAAAATATTTTATGCTGTATGACATGGTTTACTCTGCAAGCACTTCTTTGTGGAGACCTTCACCATTCATACCTTTTTTGGGTTTTTTTGGATGAGTCACACTTTCCAGTGTACAGATGATTATTAGGAAATTAGCAGTCTGCATTTCTATTTGATAATTTAAAGAAATGCGAACATTTCCCTGACTAATAAAGGACACGTTTGTTTTTCATCAGCTGGTTGAACTGGTCACAGTAGCATTACTGCACTGGTATCAACTGGGATTAAAAGATGAGGAAAATACTAAAAGTAGCAAGCAAAAGGTATTTATTGAGAATGTATGTCTGAATTCTTCTGTATGAAATCTTCTGTATTTAGAAATCTGTTTTGAGACAATTTTCCTTTCTTCATATTGACTGGTGGCTCATATAGTTGTTAGTAACAACTAGGTAACCATCATTTAGAACTGGAACCCTGTTCCAGTTCTATGGAAGTGTATTAGAATGAAGCCAAACTCCAGCAGCTCACACAGATTATTTGTGTGCTCTTGATTGCCATATGTTCTTTTTTTTCCCTCCTTGAAAAATGATTTTTGATTCTGGTCTTGCTTCATGTACTTTGAATTCTAGGCATCACTTCATGTTTTATAGCAGCCTTTTCAAGATTGTTGCTGTTGTGCTTTTATTTGTAGTGTTCTAGGGGGGAGGGAGGTCAAAAAATGTCACACCGTCTGTCTCCTGTGTGCCACAGAAGTTCATTTTCAGCTTCATGCAGGGAAAAAAAAAAAATGGAAATTCGCTCTGTGGATGTGACAAAGTGTTTCTGAGGACAAGTGTTCAAATGCAATATTGTCAAGCTATTTTTAGCCAACTGCTGTCCCTATAGTGCTGTTTAAAGATTCAGCTCAGGCTGCTAATAGATATATTTATAACCATTCTGTCAACTGCCACAGCATGAGTGCTGTTACAGATGATAATTCTATTCTTGGAAGCAGTGCCATGGTTACCAGTCCCTGAGCTGCTCAAATAGAAGCTATACATCTGTACACACTTAGTAAGATTTTAATATCGCAACACGTTTTTACACTGCAAGAAAGAACAAAGCTAGACATGGTAATCAAAGAAATGATACATGGAGAAAAGCACATGAAAATTAAAATCAGAAAGAAAATACAGTAGCTTCTTGAGCATTACATATTCTGAAGTCTGGGTGTGAAACAAACTGTAAGAGGGTTTCTTACTGCATTTTACTGGTGTTTATTGTTCAGCAGATTGATTTCAGTGGGGTTTATTTCACGTCAGATTGGTAATGGATTGACACCAAGTACAGCATGAGTGTGTGTGGGCATGCACTTGGTACTGCAGAAAGTCATTATGCAGATGAGGTTAGTGTTGGGCCTTTGGAGAAGTAACAGAATTGTACTAGATTCATCTGCGTTATGGTGAAGTTTGATGTGAAAGGTTTCCCATGGCTGGACATTCGTGTGTTGTGCTCCAAGCGTGGGTTCGTGAGATGCTCTTTGCTGCGGAGCCTCAGCCGTGGCTGGCGGTGGCTGCCTGGCACCACAGCTTCTCTGAGGCTGAGTATCCTGCAGAAGCCTTGGATACGCCTTCATTTGGGCCTAAACCCCACGTGAGCCAGGTCCTCTGCAGCTTTCTTAGTTTGACTCCCCATCCCTGGGAGTGTTCCATGATTCTGTGACTCTTTGGGGTAAATATTTGCTAAGCGATAATACAGAGCCCGGGACTTGGCTGCTTTGTTTACCTTGTCTGAGCACAGAGAGGCTGAAAGTGTGACTGGAGTGAGGACATCAGGTCCCACGTTTGAATAGACTCTGTTTGAAATGCCTGCCCTGTAAGGAGCCTGCAACACTGCAGCATGAGTGAAAAAGACACCAGAGAAGGCAGCGCAGACCCGCGTGGTAGCGGAGCTAGCAGGGCTTTGGAGATCCTTGGTTTATTTTTGTTCTGCTTGTGCTGTCAGGTTTGCAGGGAATTGCACTGTGGGACCATAAGTAGCAGTAACAGACTCTGAACAATTGTTGTACAGGGCTTGGGATGATTTGTTATCATCCACCATGCTGGAAAGAGATGACCCAGTCTGGTTTTACTGCTGTGGAGCTGGGGAAGGAGCTTCTGTGATTCATGCACAGCAGTGGTAGATTTTAATTTGCCATTCAATTTTTTTGGTACAGATATAAAAAAAGCTATTTTGATTTTTATACAATGGCTGTAATAATAAAAAGATCAGTGTGTTTTTTTAGTGCATCATCATTGTCATTGAATGTATCAATTTTCTGCTAGATATTGGACGTGGAATACATATCCCACCTGCCTGAAAAATGGAAACTAAAATTAACTTCGTTTTTGTAGGAAGATTTGTAAAAAGATTAATATTTAGAAGAAGACAGCACCAGTGTTAATGGATTTCTTCAGCTGTGGTGAAGTTCTAATATAATCAAAAGGAAGTTTGTTTTCGCAATGTGCATAATGTAAATTGTAGAATTCATTGTTGCTAGATGTTAGGAAGGCCATGACAATAGACAGGTTCAACATGGAACAAGAGAAGTGGAAAATTGAATTTGCTAGATAGCCTGCTGTCCAGATGATCTAACGGCAGTGTCTGTGCTAAAAACTTGTTGGATATTGAGTATAGATGAGAGTGATGATTGTTCATGCCTTACTTGTCATATTTCTCCTCAGACAGGTACTGCTGTCCAGTGTAGGATGCAGAGCTACAGGAAAGCCTGGTTTGTTACAGTAACAAAAGCTCCCTATTAAGCCCTGTATTACAGGGCTTCATGTGACCAAAGGACTTTGTTATAAAAATTAAGAAATGGTCACAAGTCATCCAGTATATCAGGAAGCATCTTGCTGATATATGTATAATATAAAAACCAAGTTTGTTTGGTTTGACTGCTCAGAGGAAATTTTTTAAAATTATTTTTCATGCTTTTTGCTGTTCAGTTAAATGGGTTTTGTCAAATCTAATGAATTTGCTGAACAGTTTATTTTTTAAAAAAAGATAGTGCAATGGCTTGTTACTTAATAATTTTACTTTATGCACAGTTTTCAACAAAACTTTCAAAAACATTGAAGTAATGCAAATGTTTTTATGTAGCTGATAGAGCAATTATGGGTTTAACTGGGGTTCTTGGCAGTAACTTTTGTTGTAATCAGTGAAGGCAAGTGGTTTGTGTCTTCTAATAGCGAAGATGGTGAGGAGTGAACAAACGCAAATCCAGACTCTTTTCATGGGTTTGCTCAAATTTTTCACCAGAAATGTGAATCAAGCTGCAGTTTATTTTTCTCATTCAATACTAGAATTGTGATGTGCCTGTTTGTGTCTAGAAATGAAGCAGATACCCAGCTTCTTGTGGGAGAACTTGGTGTTTAGTCCTGGGAATGTATAGAAAGAGAAAGAAAAAAAATGTCTGAAGATGAAGTTACAGTAAAACACGAAAAATCTGTAAAGATGATGCTGGAGGGCATGCAAAAGTGTCTTGGTAGAGAGGAGAATTCTGAAGGAAAGTGTTACTTTACTGTTGAGTAGCATTCCATAGATGGCATCCAGGTGTGATTTTTGAAGTGATGCAAGCAATTTTTTCTTGAAGTCTGATGAAGGACAGGGATTTTTTTCACATTGAAGGGACAAAAGATTTGAGACTGGTGACTCAGGAAGGTTCCTGATAACTGAAAAAAAGTTAGTATTTTATCTAAAGGAAAGATAAGGAGGCAGATTTGGGGTTGCATAGGTTGCTCAGCCTCACTGGAATTTTTGATGAGATGATGGAGCTTTTCCAGATATGTGAAAGAGAGGAACATAGTTGAGCACAGTCAGTGTGGAATTACCAACCTTAGCTCAAGCTTGACTGACCTGTTTGTCTTCTTGGCAGAAATGGCTGATTCTTTGATGATGCTGAGGCTGATACCATCCAATATATCAAAAATCCAGATGGTGAAACAGAATGTGTCCTCAGCAAATTCCTGGATAAGACTTGAGTGTTGAGTAAACATTGTAAGTGGTAGAGATTGAGTGCAGAAATATCTTGGGAAATTTGAGGCTGGGACCAATAGGAATTTCAGAAGTTCTGCAAGGAGAGAAATGCAAAGTTCCGATGAAATGGTCTTTGTAGTCACAGTGGATGCCAAGTTTAATATGAGCCAGGAGTGCATTCTCACTGGGAGTTAGGGACAGCTGTTTCTGCTTCTTTATATTATGGAGTGTTATGGAGTCCTTTGTGAAGGTAAAAAAGATTGATCATTGTCAAGTTCTCAAACACATTTCATCTACTTCCACCAAACATGCAGAAATCACAACAGGTTTATTGGTTAATAGTATTATATTGCCAACGGGGGATGTGAAGGACAAGTGCTTTGTTTGGTTTCACTGGCCATGAGAGATGGTTTCCAGGTCTCTATGTTATCTTACTGTTTGGCAGTTCCATGCTTTAATTACTCTCTTTTTTATTCTCTTCCAGACAACTGAGTTATTTGAAGCAGTTGTTTCTTCTCTTCCAGAAGCTTTCTCATGGAATTTTTTAAATTCCTGCCAACTGTGCCTTTTATGTGAGACTGCAAAGGAGGTTGTGACAGATTGGTTTGCAGTTTCATCAATATGCTGCTAATACTCATTTTTACGTCTCTCTTTCATGAAACACAGATGGTCAGGTTTTTTAGATGATTAGTGTGTCACTGAAACTGGGTTTTGGCTAAGAGTGTTGGCTGAAACTCATCCTAACTGAAGCAGATGACACTGGTTGGCTAAGGGGAAAAGATGAAAAGGTAGGAATTTTTTTCTTCAGGAAGGTGTGTAGCTGTATTTAGTTGTTAAGACACAGGGTGCTTGGCTTAGGTCATTGCTTTTGCTTTTCAGATATGAAGAAGAGGCATCCGATCATATTTCATAATGTTCATTTTAAATCCAACTTTCTGCTTTTATTTTACTGATGAGATGTTGGCTTTAGGTGGTGGCATCAAATGTCATTTTTGTGGTTTGGTCTTTGGGTGTATTGAACTCCAGTTACCGAGAGTATCTGTGATACGGCACGTACCTTCCTCTGTTTGGTGTTCTGCAAAGAACACGTTATATACAGCCTTTTGCAAAGAGCATCACCTCTCAGAATGGGTTTTATTTCTGCTTGGAGTCCTAAAACAAACTTTGTTTGCATTTGTGTATCTCACTTTCTCGTTCTCTTGACTGAGAACAGATAGAATTCTGAAGATACCGTTTGTAGATTGAGTTGCTGTCATTCATCTTCTGCATGGCATATTAGTTGCTTTCCATTTAAGAAATAATAATTTCCATCACTCACTTACTGACAAGTGTGCATGGCTGACAGCAGTTCATATCCCCTTGTACTGAGATGTTCTGGATGACGTTGGTTTTGGTAGCACGTAAATGCCTACAAGCAAATACCTGGGAGAGCCCCTGTATTTGAACTGAGATTTAAAAAAGATATGAAGTTATATAAAAAAACTCAGTAAGCCTAAAATATTACTTAGTCTTTGAAAACATTACTGACTTCATAAAGGGGTATCCAATTCTGTGTATTGGAGCCACGCATCAAGAGTTCCACCTGTGTGCACATAGAAATCGTTCATTTTTAGGCAACTGTGGCTAAAATTTTTAATGTACTTGGACAAAGTGGAAATATAATTTGCAAAACTTTCCTTGACAGGGCATGTCTGGTTTCTGTGGTGATTTTTTTTTGTGATCTCTTTAAAAACTGGTATAGAACATTGACAATTATGAAGGGATCCAAGGAATCAAGTCCTGTAATTCCTGAATGCTGTGGAGCAAGTTAAAACCTCTGAAACCCAGTCTTTGGAAAGGAGGAGGAATGCGATTCTCACCCTGCAGATATGGGCCATATTTTTGCGTGTTCTGCCTAACATCACAAAGGCCTTTCTCTTCATCCTGGTCTTCTAAAGAAGATTGATGTACTACTGGGTCAGACTTCTTTGAGGTCATGAGTTAAGTGAATAGGGTTCTCAAAACTTTTTTCTGGATGTCCTCTGATAGTGACATGTAAATTTTGGCATTCACATGCACTCTTCCAGGAACCTTGAGTTCCCTGCTACATTTTTTTCTAGCAGAGCTTGGCACTGTTAGATTGCAAGAGAAATTCTGCAAATGATTGGTTGTCCCACTGCCCCGTTCCTCTTAGTTTCAAAAATCCATCATTAGCAAGTTTGTTTGTCTGAAAATTTGTGGCCAGCTCAGCATTTATCTGGTCCATCTATATTTAAGAGATCATTATTGCTGCCAGACTCCTTTTAAGGACTCGTCATGGCTTTTTTAGGCTGTTGGTTTTAGGATCGTTAGTGGAAGCATTGCTGATGAAAGCTGTATGCTCCATTGTGAGAAAAAGGAGTAAGCTGCTTCAGAAAGCTCTGACTCATAAGTACAAGGAATTAATTTTTATAGCCTTAATGAAAGGACATCCATCTTTCTTCTGGATAGAAGAGCAGCCAAGAATACTCTGGTTACTTGAAAGTGCTGGGTAAGCAGATCAATGCAAAAAGTATGTGTTTTACCGAGATAAAAGTAATTTGACATACAACAACAGTGCTTCTTTAGGCAGATGGAAGTTTCCAAAAGATTAGAGAAAGTAGGCCTGTCCATGATCTGTGACAAAAAATTACCATTTCCACAATCCAGAAATCTCATGGATTTCTTGTGTCCTGCAATGTTACCTTTCTTCACTGGATGATGAAAGTTTTTTGTCCTCCGTTAGAAGGAGGTGGGAGGTGACTTTGATTTGTTTAAAATAAGACTTTATCCACTCCAGGGTGAGTCAGTCTGTGTTGTCACCGAATCACGGAATGTGTCAAGTTAGAAGGGACCACAGTGGGTCGTCTGGTCCAATCTCCCTGCTCAAGCAGGGTCATCATAGAGCATATGGCACAGGATTGTGTCCAGACCGTGCTGGAGTGTCTCCAGTGAGGGAGACTCCACACCCTTTTTGGACAAATTGTTCAGTGCTTGGTCACTGCACAGTAAAGAAATTATTCCTCACATTCAGGTGGAACTTCTGTGCATCAGTTTCTGCCTGTTGCCTCTTGTCCTATTGCTGGGCACCACTGAGAAAGGTCCGTCCTCTGACACCCTCCTGAGAGACAGTGATAAAGGCTCCTCTCAGATGTTTGTTCTTGAGGCTGAACAGGCACAGCTCCCAGAGCTTATCTTTGTAAGAGAGATGCTCCAGTCCCTTAATCATATTTTGTTGTTCTCCAGTGGACACACTTCAGGAGCTCCATGTCTCTCTTGTCCTGAGGAGCCCAGAACTGGACACAGCACTCCAGATGCTCCTTTCTAGGGCTGAGGAAAGGGACAGGATCACCTCCCTCGACCTGCTGGCAATGCTCTTCCTAATGCACCCCAGGATCCCAGTGGCCTTCTTGGTCACAAGGGCCCTGCTGGCTCCCAAATACTGCGATGAGTTGTTCGGATCCAGGATGAGCCTGTAGAAGAGCCTCCCTCTGCTGTTCCCTCTGCTGCCTGCAGCTGCCTGTGGGTCACCTGTGAGAAGCGGGAGGAGGTGTGGGATGGAGGCGGCTGTGTGGGCACGGTGTTCCCCACATGCCAGCAAGCCTGGCCCCGGCCCCCAGGCAGGGGCTGGCCCCGGCAGCCAGGCTGGGCTGGGTTCCCAGCTGCGCTCGCTGCCTCTGGGGCATTGCTGTGCCTGGCCCATCCCAGCGCCGGCCCCTGCGCAGAGCAAGGCCTGATGCCAGGCCTGGCTGTCTCTGCCCCAGGGCTTCCCCCGGGTCCCCCAGCAGCCTCTCCCTCAGGAAAAGACTGAGGTACTTAATGCTTTCTTTGCCTCAGTCGTCAACAGTAAGACCGATTATCCAGTTGGCATCTGGTCACCAGCGGTGTCCCCTGGGCCCAGTCGTGTTCAGCATCTGTATTGCTGGTGTGGACAAGGACATTGAGGGTACCCTCAGTAGTAAATGTGTGATTACACCAAGGTGGGTGGGGGTGTCGATGTCCTGCAGGGCAGGAAAGCTCTGTGAGGGGATGTGGACAGGCTGGCTGGATGGTGTGAGGCCAGCAGGATGAGGTTCAAGAAGAGCAAGGCCTGGGGCCTGCCCTCGTGTCCCAACAAGGCCCTGCAGTGCTCCAGGCTGGGGGCAGAGTGGCTGGAAAGCTGCCCAGCAGGAAAGGCTCTGCGGGTGCTGGCTGACAGCGGCCGAACGTGAGCTGCCGTGTGCCCTGGTGGGCAAGGAGGCCGGTGGCCTCGTGGCCTTCTGTGTCAGCAGTGGTGTGGCCAGCAGGAGCAGGGCGCTGATTGTCCCTCTGTGCTGGGCACTGGGGAGGCCACAGCTCGAGTGCTGTGTGCAGGTGTGTGCCCTTGTTCAGATGAGATTACTGAGAGACGCCTCTGCCGGAATAAAGGTGCCAAAGAGACCATCTGCCAAAGTCAACAACAGGGGTTTTATTTAAGAATAAATGTGGGGTAGAGAGATAGGGATAGGAAAGAGGAAGGTGAGAAGGAAAGAGGGGGAAGAGCAGGGCTGGGTTGAGGTGGGGAAGAGAAACAGAAGACAGTCCAAGACGCTTGGCTCCAGCAGCATCCTGTCTGTCCTTCGTCACTCGGCGCTTCTCTGCGCTGGGGGTCCTGGTGGTTCTTCTGGAGGTGAAGATCCTGGGTCGTTCATCGGGGGTTAACACCTTTCTCCAGTCCCTGTCGAAGGTGTCCAGGTGCACAGGTTTGAAAGCAAACCAGTGAGAGACTCCAAGTCAGAAATACAGTTTAATAGGAAAAAGTAAAATAAATGCAACAGTACAAAAAAAACCACTTACAGAGTCAGAATACAACCTCACCCCGTCAGTCAGGGCGTTGGTAGCAGTCCGGATGAAATGGTCCTGTTGAAGTTGAAGATCTACAGTGATCCTGTAGAAAAGAGTCTGGTCTTCTCCTGAAGGTCCAGTGGTGTAGCTCTTGTCCTCCGAGAGTCCCGTAGGTAAGGGCTGTCTGTGGTGCTCCAAACCTCTGATTATATACAGATGGGAACACTCAGTTCCTCCTCCTGGGCAGAACATCTCACAATGGGATGGTGGGTCATGAGGCAAGGCATTGATGGGCCCATTAACAGGAGATAGTCCAGAGCTAGTTATCTATGAGTCATGCGACAGGGTCCTTAATTGCCCATTAAACAGAGATAGCTCCCGGAGGGAGTTATCAAGGGTGAGTCATGATAGCAGATAACAAACACTGCCCCACCTGCTTTAACAGCTTTTGAAGATGGTGATAGAATACATGCTTTTGGTTACATCTTACACTGTAATCTAGGACACCAGGGAATCGTTTTCCTTTTGATTTTCCTTGGGAAAGGAGGATGGGCCTTCCTTTGCCTGCAATGCTGGCCCAAGGAGCATTTCTCAGCTCCTAATCCTGCCTGAGGGCAGGGTAGGGATGTGCCCCCACAATGCAGCACAGGTCTAAAGTCCACTTCTGTGGGATTCTACAAGGCATCGCTGTAATCCTTCCTCAGGCAGCTCTCCCTGCCCAGGCTGCCTTGCAGTGTGCATGGGATGAGGGGCTGGGGCCGGCAGCAGGACCTACCTGTGGCAACTGGTTGCCTTGGGCACCATCCATCGATCCATTGGTGCCTCCAGTGTTTGTCTCCCGGTGCTGTTGCCTGCGGGAGCTGCCGTTGCGTGTGGGAGCTGCCGTTGCCCCTGGGAGCTGGGCGTCCTCAGGGTGAGCCGGCATCTTTGGCCGTCGTCCTGGTGTTGGCGGCCGGGCTCACTCCTCTGGCTGCCCCCTGAGGCAGCCGAAGGAGAAAAGGCGGCGCAGAGTCCTCCGGGCCGTCTTGAGGACGGAGCGCCATGGCCGTGGGGCCGGGGGCTGCGGGACGGCTGCACTGCCAGCAGGGGAAACAGGAACACTGCATGCCAGGGTCTGGGCAGGCACCGGGCAAGCCTCCTCTGGCACCCCAGTCCCACAGGGCTTTTCCTGGGCAGGGGCGGCCTGGGCACAGCCAGCCTCCATGCCTGCTGCGTCGGCCTCCTCCATGGGATCGGCAGGCAAGGAGCAAACGGCAGACATCTCTGAGTCTTCAGACGGTGACGTGGGGAGAGGCTCATTGTGCCCCTCGTCGCAGATATCACTGTCCGGGGCGGAAACTGGTGACTCTTCCTCTTCATCTCGCGGTGGGAGAGACAATGCGCTCTCTGGCTCACTGTCCCTCTCTCCTGCCTCTTCTCTCTCGGGGAGCTCTTCTTGCTCCCAGTTTTCCAGGAGCTCCCTGACGAGAGCGTCGCAAGACAGAGAGTCATCAGAATCAGGGCGTAGTTCGGCCAACAACTGGTCAAGAGACACAAGCTCTGAGTAGCTTTGTGTCTCTTCTGTGGCATCTTTGGTCACACTGCAAGTGCTGCGCGGCACCGAGGGGCCTGCAGCTGGCTCCAGGGTGGGACTTGATGCATCCCTGACAATGCAGCTGGACCTCATGGGGCTTCTTTTGTTGTCCAGGGAGGAGATGAGGGCTCTAAACTTCTCTTCGTAGACTTTGTCTTCCAGCTCTTCCAGCTGCTCTCTCTTCTTACGGAGCAGGTGCATCAAAGCATCCTCATCCTCTGGGCACAGCTGCTTGCGATGTGCAGTTTGCTCGGCTGGCCGGCGAGTTCCCTCCACCTCTTTGCGGGCACTTAACCACTTGGAGGTGCTCGAGGTGGACTTGATGGTCCTGTTCGCACGCAGATATGGGGCAAGGTCTCTAAACAGGTCACTGCAGGTGTTGCCACCATGCCCTTCCTGCACCTTGAGGCGCTCCTCCATCTCGGAGTGCCCCAGGTCCTTCCAAGCTGTCTGGGTCCCAGCACGGCTTTGCACACCGTGTGTGGGTTGCACGGGTGGGAGGTGATGGCCCTGCCTTTCCGCTGACCCATGCCAGAGCCTGTCCGTTCTCCTTGCCAGGGAAGGCGTTTCCCAGGCACCACCAGCATCCAGAGTGCCCCATGGTGAAGGTGGCACAAGCTCTCGGTGGCCACCGGCCACGGGTCCCACAGCATGTGCTGTGCCTCTGGCATAAGACCCAGGGATGGGCGTGATGGTGACCTGCAGTGCCTCCTGTGGCTTCATTTGGGTCACCTGGGAGAAGCAGAAGGAGATATGGGATGGAGGCGGCTGTGCGGGCACAGTGTTCCCCACATGCCAGCAGGCTGGGCCCTGGCCCCAAGGCAGGTGCTGGCCCCGGCAGCCAGGCTGGGCTGGGTTCCCAGCTGCGCTCACTGCCTCTGGGGCTTTGCTGTGCCCGGCCCATCCCAGCGCCGGCCCCTCCGCAGAGCAAGGCCTGGTGCCAGACCTGGCTGTCTCTGCCCCAGGGCTTCCCCTGAGTCCCTGTCAGAGACTGAAATATTATAGTTTATGACTTAAACATTGCCATGAAAAAACTTTCAGCACTGTGTTATAAAAGCTGCGAAGAACACCACCACACCCTGAACAGGCCTTCAGAGAGAGGCCCTGGACCGTTCGCTGATGGAGGAGAAAATAAAGTAACAATGCAGGACTGGGACATTCACAGAGCACAAGCTCAGCACCTTCGGGGAGGAGATGCCAGCCCCAGGGCTATCAGCTGCCAGGCTGCACAGACCCTCGCACCAAAGGCTGGGGGGAGAGAGGCTTTGGGTGCATGTTGCAAAAGCCCCTGATTAGAGGCAGTGAACGCCCATCCTCCGATGTGCAGAGCAGCCCAGCTGAGGGGCCCTTCACCCGGGGGTGGGAGCTTACTCAAAGCAGAAGGGGTGACATGGCCCATCAAAGGGCTCCCCAAAGGGGTCCCCAGACCCTGCACCAGAGCACCAGAGATGATGCAACAGGCCCTCAGTGTTGCAAGGGACAGTGTCAAACTGGCCTCTGCAAGGGAGACGCGTGGGCGTTCCCACCTGGCCCAAAGTGTATATTAACCCACAGGATTTTATATTCTGTGGCGTGTGGTGGTGTGTGATGATGTGGCGGTGCCGTGCTGTGCCGTGGCAGCGGTGATGGGGGACCCTCACCACCAGGAGACCGGATGGAGGGGAGCAATGAGATGTCCTTGGGACCCTCGGATGGGTGATTTGCTTCCACCCAACCCCTGTCACTCTCTCCCTGTCCCCCCAGCCCCCACGCACACTTCCTTTTCTATCTCTTTCTCTCTTTCTTTTCTCTTTCTTTGTCTTTGCCTCTTTTACTATTAAATAAAACATAGCAATTTTTTGGCAACAACATCTAACCTCATTTGGTTTTAACCTTGTTTTTGGGAATATTTTGAACCTTCTAAGTTCTTTCCAGTTTATACCCAGAGACTTAGTTTTCTTTGCTTTTCTGGGGTTAAACCAGATTGCAACAGTTCCCCAGCAGCCTCTCCCTCCATCCCCATTCCTCACCTGTTGCCTCTTGTAAAGTAGGCGCTGCCCCTCACGGGGCTGCCTGTGGGCATTCATATCCTGCTGATTTGGCATTGTGCGAGTGTTCTGATGAACACTGGCCACAAGAACCCAGGGGAGCTGCTGCCTCCTGAAAAGCTGCTGCCTCCTCAGAGAGCTGCTCTCCTGGGAGTGGCCACTGCAGCGATTTGGAGCCCTCAGGGTCAACGTTTGACCCTGAGGTCACAATGGCCTCTGGGCATGATGCCATCATGGGTCACAGAGGCCCGGTGGTCATGGTGGAGATGTCCTTGCTTTGGTCCTGCTCATGGTACAGGGGAAGCCCCCGGACAGGCCTGGCAGTACCCTCTTAGGCTGGGATCTCTGTTCCCCCTCCTGCCATTGTCTTTTGATGCTCCTTGGTGGGCGTTCAGAGGAGCTGTTTCCCAAGAGCCTCCTGGCAGTGACTGGAATGTTCTGTAAAGGACATTTTCTGACCTAATTACCAATAAGGAATATTACAGGGAAGTCGTGGAGGTGAGTTTTTCCTTGACTGTTCTTACATTTTTGTGTTTTGGTATACTTTTAGCAGTGTGTCTTCTTACACATTTTTGGGAACAGAACAGTAGCAATGTTTTTTTCAGGAAACGCTTGAGGGAGAAATGCCACGCTTGTCACAGAACGAGAAATGTACTGAGTAAAGGTTAATTACTTTGTGATTCACAAAATAACTGAAAGCACAGATGAATGCACCATGAAGACTAACTTTAAAGTAGGATCAGAGCTGACCTGAAATGCTGAAAGGAACAGTGAAAATGCGGTTTTCCAGTCTAAGAAGCAACAAGATAGCAGGGCTGTGGTTAATGTCCTGTATTTGAAAAGCTATGCTATCTTTTTTATAAAGAGTATTATCTTTTGTGTCATATTTCAGAACTTTTTGCTTAGTAATTTTTAGATAAATATCAGTTACATCTTTATGTATTTATTAACAGCATTATGTGACTGGAATGTTTTAAAAATTGTGTAAGTATTTTTGCATTAAGAGATTTCGGTAATAAATTCATGTGTAAGAAAAGACAGTGTCCGAACTGTATAGAAGCATTTACATCTGCAGACTACTTCGAGTGCTAGATCACTACCCCTTAAAAAAAAAAAACCAAACTACTTTTTTAATATTTGATGAGAAAAATGTGAAAGCTAGTTCTGGTGGTTGTATTAGTCATTCACCTGCTGATAGTTGTAGGAATGGTATTTAATGTTACCAGTAACACTAGATTTTTCTTTTAAAATTTTAGATTCCTGGGATGCTTTCTGGTACTTGGTGTTTCCTTGATCTTATGAATGGTTAACATAGTAATATATTCAAAGTTTAGAACTTGAAAAATTACAGATTTTGTCACGGACAGATGTCTGACGTGACACAGCATTACAACAAAATTATACTTTATATTTTTCATCATACTTTACTCTCATTGCAAGGTGAGGTTATCTGGTCTGTAGCTGCCAAACACATTATCAGATGTCCTTTTTGTACCTGAGACCTGAGTCAGTAAAACCTAAATTATTTTAAATTTCCTGGTTAACCAAAAGTTAATGTTATATCTTTTTATGTGTATGCCATTAAGACAAGGTAGCTTCAGTTAATAATACTGCTTTATGATAAGCTTTTGTAGTATAAAATTTTTAGAAAGCTTCCTATTTGACCTAATGGGAAAGCAGATTTCCCAGAGAAAGTAGAATTTCAGTTAGTTTGTTCTCAGTTTCAATACTGACTTCTTAAACAGCTATTCCTGTTGCAATTAATGAATATTCCTGTCCATGTTTGTAGAAGAGATGCTAAAGAAATCACAGAAAGTAGAGTTGGGAGGGACTTCGATAGAACATCCAGTTTCCATCTTGCTCCCTCAAAGGTTGCAGAGCAGCAATGCCTTGGCCCTTCTGGAAGAAGATCTAGTGACAGAAGTTCCACCATCTGCCTTTAATCATCTCTAGCCTTTGCTGTTGCAGAAAACCATAGAAAGGTTTTTCTCTTTTCCCTGCAAGTTCTTCCTCTTTGCGTTTCTCCTGTCCCCAGTGGAAACTGTTCCCGTCCTTTGCACACTGAACTTTTGATGACTTAATCGCTGTTAATTAATGTTTTCTATCAAGACTTTCTGAGTTTTACAAGTTAGGAGAAAGGACTAAATAGAAAATAACTAAATTTTAATCCAAATCTGCATCACCAGTTCATTTGTTGATTTTGGGAGAGTCATGTAATACTGTCATTTCAGGGAAAACTTGATTGAAGATGAAGATCTGCTACGTCTGACTGAGCACAGCTAAATTAATTTCCTGGGGTGGGGAGAGTTTCAGTTCTAGTCATGAAGCTGTTTCAGATTGAAGACAAAACTGAATTTTAAAAAACAGTGCTGTAACTAAAAACTATGGTCCATATAGGAACTAGACTCAGACAACTTTCATGGATTAAAAAACTTTAAACCAGCTTCTGGCATTCTGTAACCTTATGGTTGGCTTGGCAGATTTCTCATGTCAGAATGACTTTGATTATAAATTGAGTAATACCTTAAAATTTTGTGCTTTTTTGCCACCAGCTGTCAGGTGTAATGAACTAGTTCATGGAACTAAAACTGATTCTAGGAACAGTAGAATTTTTTAAATTTCTGCAATTGTGATATTTCTTTTGAAAAGGATTTTAAGAGGTATGGTAAGAAAAAAGGTCAATGAGCACTATTAGCATTCAACTGGACACAGTATGGGTGAATTCTTTGTTCATCTGTGGTACAGAGTTTAGAATGCCTTTACTTTCTTGGGTGTCATGCAGTTATAATTAATTTTAAGGCTTTATTCAACAGAGCATTTATTTTTTTCTTTAGGCTGTTACAGACTGAGTTACCATATGGCAGATTGGTCCCCAAGCAATAAAAGAATTGAGAAAATGAATGGATGTTATAGTATTAGAACATGAGAAAAAAACCATAATTTTTTTGTCCCCTTACATTTTTAATATTTTTTTCACTAAACTGCAAAAGGTAGGGAATCTGTGGAAGACTGAATTAAAGAGTATGTCAAATTAATGACAGTTGTTGTTAATTACCTGGTGCAGCAGTCCAGAATGCTGACACAGCAGGGACAAGAAATACAGTGGACATGTGTGAACCAAGACAACCAGTAAGTTTATTGATCATGGAAACTCAGTTCAGCACAGAGTCCCTTAAATAAATAGTTTAGTCTTTAGTATATGGATTAATAATTCATAACTTCTATTTCATTCAGTGTTTTTGTTTTTTTTTAAACTTCTATGATCAGTTTCAACTGCATTAACTGATTACAGTTTCTAAAACTTCACAACTAAACAGGAATATGAAATTGAACAATACATTCTCCCATTTCCTTTCTTTTATTTTTCCTTATCAAGATCCTAGATATTGATGAAACAGGATGTTAAATTATATACAGCAGTTTCTCACAGAGATGAAATGGTTAAAGGAATGTATTGCTTGCCTACAGATATGTATTTTGTTTTTTCAGCTACACATACTTTGAACATGGCCAAGTTAGCAGTGTATACCTCAAGTGTGGGAAGATGCAGGATTTATTTTATTTTTACATGGTATATATATTTATGAAGTTTATTTTTACTACTTGTGAAAGATTTAAGTGCACTGAGCACTAGTTCTGTTGTCTTTTGTAGAAATTGGCCTATTGATGCAGACATTTTATTTCAAAGAAGACTGACTTTTTTTTTTGTAATTTGACGTAGCAGAGTGATCTGCATGGAGGTGATTATTGAGTTTGCCAGAGCAGATATTTTATTAAGTTTTAACCTTGCACAGAATATATTAAGTGTTTTACTACACATGAAACCATTTCTTTCTAATTACTATTAGCTATAAGTATTTTAGAAGACACTATAACTGATACACTCTGAACCAAAATTGCCTTTCTAAGTCAATAATTTGGAAGTTGCGAAGGTTTTTATAGTAACGGTGGAAAATTTTATTGAGGATGAAATATTGCATAAAAGATTCTTAAGCGTGAAAACTCTCGATGCATTTGATAACGTGTAAGGGAAAATCTTGGGTTTTTTATGATGGCTTTGTCTTTCCGATGTTTTCTTGCAGGGAGGAATGATTCATTACAATGCATCTTTTAGCGATGTTCAACTTCTCCAGGGGTAGCCAATGAGATCAGTGTTTCTGCAGAGTTTTGAGGCTAAGCTATATGTTTTAGTGTAATGTTTTTAGGTGTTAATCCTGTTACATGTTGTTAAATGTTTTTCAATTAGTCTGGGTTTATATGGAGGCTGATGGTGTCCTGTAGAGTCTTTAGGATTATTTGAAGTTACTGTCCCAAATTTCAGCAGTCATCTATTTGCTTGTCGGTGCCTGATTTTCCTGTACATAATTACACACAATAACCTAGAAAAACAGATAACTTTTTCCTGTGTAGCTACATGTTTGCATTACGTGTACAGTAATATTAATGTATCTTTCATTTGATTTCCAGATGTAAAATGGTGAGAGCTTGTTGGTTTTAAGAACTTACTTAGGTAGGTTTAGTGGACTCAGCTATAACATTGTGCTCACAGTTGACGTTTCTGATTACATTTTTTTTTTTCTGGTTGCTGAAATAATCAGGCACATAGTTATTACCATAAAGGAGCAAAAAGTGCTTAAATTACCTGCACAAATAACAAATAAAAACTCTCTGGAGATTCTAGCTATACTATGGAAAAATTTATGATTAAGCAGGCTTTGAACAGAAAACACTTAAATGCATATTTGTAACGTGCATTTTTGTGCATCATGAAATGCTCAAGGCTGGAGCCTTTTTCTTTCTATCTAGGTGTGAGGAGCCAATTCAGTTTGAATTCAGCCATTTTTGTTTGCCTGGACTCTGGTTGTCAGAGTTGTCAGAGGCATGTGGGGGAGGGAGCGTACAGCTGCCCCTTGCAGGAGGCAGCCAGGAGCAGGAGAAGCCCCGTCTCTGGGGACACTTCACCTGGGGACACCCCACAGGAGGCAGGCAGCAGGAGACACTGTGGAGGGGCTTCTCCAACCAGGTCATGAGAAGCTCTCCACCAATGGATGGCAAAGAAAGGTTGGACCGGACCAATGGATCCCTGTCACCGGGCAGGCTTTGGGAGGGACCAGGGGGGAATAAAACCCAACTGCATCAGGGCTTGCTGCTGCTCGCTGGGGCTCGTTACTGTTTGCTTGCTGGCCCCCTCACTCCATCTTTTGCCCTGGCCCCAGCCTGCCTGCCTTCTGGCTCTCCTGCCCTCACTGGTTTGCCCTCGCACCTGTCCTGCCTTCCTGTGCCCCGACTGCTGCCCTGCTGCTTCGCCCCGCATTGTTGCATGGGCTGCCTGATCCAGCTGGTCACTGTGATCCTGTCCAGGGTCTTGGTCCTCCTGTCCGAGTGCCCACTCACTGCATGTCCAGTGGAGCTGCGCCTGTGGAGCCGTGCCCCTCTGGGAGCAGCGCAGGCTCGCTAAGACCCAGCCCATCCACAGGCAGGCAGTGTGCACACGTCCCACCGCCTGGTGGTAATGCCCTCTTTTTCTCTCTGTCCCCTCTCTCTCCTCTCCCCCAGTCCTTTTCCATTTTCCTCTTGTCTTTTCTCTCTTTGAGCTGTCTTTTGCTTGGGCAACTCCTTTTCCTTCTGTTTTCATTACCAATAAATGGTTCTCCGATACAAGGTTTGCCTCATTTGGCTTCATTTCGTTCCTGACCATCCATTTTTAAAAGAACTCTCCGCAGTTCCCCGCAGTGGAACATGACACTAGGCCATGTATTTAGAATCACAGAATCACAGGGTGGTTTGGGTTGGAAGGAACCTTCAAGATCATTTAGTTCCAATTCCCTGCCCTGGGCAGGGACACCTTCCACTATCCCAGGTTGGTCAGGGCTCTGTCCAGCCTGGCCTGGAACACCTCCAGGGATGGGGCATCCCTGGAGATGTTTGCCGCTGTTTTTCTGTATTAGACTTTGTACTTCTTGAATTATGTTGACTTGGGATGGAGGATTCAATTGATGCTCTGCAAAAAGTCTGTTTCTTTGGCTATCCGGATATGGATTTTTCACAGGAACTTTGAATTCTTTTATTTATATATTATTATTTGTCTGTTCTGCCTCAGTAGCTTACACTGCTCTCCTTTTCTGTACTGTGGTAGTTGTCTCAGGGCCATAGCTTTGCAGGAACTTCCTGTCAATGGGTGTACTTACGGCCTTCTAATTTATTTTTCTCTCAATTGTGTTGTCTCTTTGACAGTTTGTGTTAGTGGTTTTTTTGAGAGAGCACTAATTGGGAGTTATACAGATGTTCAATTATATTTCAGTCACTACAGTTACTGGAAACACTGTTTATTGGCTATAAGCTTGCTTAGCAAAACCATTAAAACCCCCAATTTACAGATCCTGTTTTTGTCTCAGAATTGTGTTATGTCTCTTAATCCTTTAAGGTGCACATTGACTTTGTCATATATAATAATATGATATCTCTCCAGAGAATGGGAGACAGGTGTAATGCTTCAAAACCAATATTCTGGGAAATTCATTGAGCCTGCTTTCTTTTCTGCTGAGATACTTTGTTTTTTGAGACTGCACATTAGCATCCTGCAAGATTACACAGGACTGCATGCCTTTGGCCCATGCAG
Source organism: Falcunculus frontatus (assembly GCA_013398115.1). Lineage (NCBI taxonomy): Eukaryota > Metazoa > Chordata > Aves > Passeriformes > Falcunculus > Falcunculus frontatus. The sequence goes on along the minus strand of VZRV01001218.1, from coordinate 62,904 downwards.
TATTGCACTGGGCTGTGATTTCTGCAGTGTCAGTGCCACATCCCAACTCAGCCAACTTAAATAGGTTTGGGACTCGCTTTACTCCAAGATTTTAGGGTTTTGTAGATGTGAAAGGTCAAGCAAACACCAGGTCTAAAGTACAGGCTTGGTTGTGGAAAATCTCACGCCAAGCTGTTGCTTTGAAGACAAGTGCTTTTAAACAGCATGACAGCATCAGAATGTTAATTTGATGAGCGATGTAATTAGATACATTTTCACTGGCCTGCTTAATTATTAGTCAGTATTAACTGATTATTGCATTAATTATACTCCAGGTATTGTTTTCATTGCCTGAATTTTAAATGCCCTTGCCTTGAAGGGTTAAGGGAAAGTGGTCAGAAAGACCTTATGAATGTGCATCTCAGCAGAGGAGAATAGGGCTCTTCAGTTCTTTTGGTTCTTTATCTAAATTCACTGACAAACACAAAGCTATTTGTACAAAGTCCAAAGTTCTGTGAGGCTGAGTGTCTGATTTTGATGTCATTTTCTTGATATCAAGGTGAGCATCTCAAACACAGCCATTCTACTTTGCTGTAAGTAACCTGTCAGACTTTTGCAGATGTAGCGAACAAGTAAAAAGGTAAGGAATGCTTCTCCATTGCCTCTTGGGTAGATGAAGGTTTGAAAGTTAAAGTTTTGAACAAAAACTTTAGAAACTGCTTTACTTCAGAAAATGAGGCATCCAGATTGAAGGTCACTAAAAGAGCTTGTAGTTGATCCATCAGGTGAGCGAGCCATAAACTTCCTGATCTGTCAGGTGAACTTGGCCTGGATACCAAGGAGTAGGCAATGAACTTTAAAGGAGCAGAGGTGAAGTTCTCCATGGATGTGCTGTTGCTGTGAGGTGGACGTGAGGTTGCCACTCTCAAAGCCTTCTATAAGCAAGTGCCCAGCCTGCCAGAGGTGCTGCAAAATCTACAAAGTGTTGCAGTCTTTGCTGTCTTCGGTGCCCTGGCTGCTCCTGCGAGGCTGCTCATGCCCCACCCCGCTGGTGCTGCTGCCGTGGCTCTGCTCCCTGGCTGGGCAGCTCTGGGAGGGACCCCAGGGAAAGCCGCATGGCACCCATGGAGATCTCCCTCATGGCACCCTGTGAGCCAGCGCTGGAGCCGTGGTGGGGGTAACCCCTTTCCTGTGCTCCTGGAACAGTTGGATAGATGGGCAGAGTCCAGTAAGATGAAGTTTAACAAGTCCAAATGCTGAGTCCTGCATTTTGGCCACAATAACCCCCTGCAATGCTATAGGCTGGGGACAGTGTGGCTGGACAGTGCCCAGGCAGAAAGGGACCTGGGGGTATTGGTCGACAGCTGACTGAACATGAGCCAGCAGTGTGCCCAGGTGGCCAAGAAGGCCAATGGCATCCTGGCCTCTGTCAGAAATAGTGTGGCCAGCAGGACCAGGGAAGTAATTCTTCCCCTTACTTGGCACTGGTGAGGCCACATCTCGAGTGCTGTGTCCAGTTCTGGGCTCTTCAGTTCGGGAAGGACGTTGAGACACTTGAATGCGTCCAAAGGAGGGCAACAAGGCTGGTGAAGGGCTTGGAACACAAGCCCTATGAGGAACGACTGAGGGAGCTGGGATTGTTTAGTCTGGAGAAAAGAAGACTCGGAGGTGACCTTATCACTCTCTACAACTACCTGAAAGGTATTTGTAGTCAGGTGGGGGTTGGTCTCTTTTTCCAGGCAGTACCTGACAGAACAAGAGGACACAGTCTTAAGCTGTGCCAAGGGAAATTTAGGTTGGATGTTAGGAAAAAGTTTTTTACAGAAAGAGTGATACAGTTCTGGAATCGTCTGCCTGGGGGGCTGGTGGAGTCACCATCCGTGGATGTGTTTAAAAAAAGATTGGATGTGGCACTCAGTGCCATGGTTTAGTTGAGGTGGTATTAGGGCATGGGTTGGACTCAGTGGTCTTGAAAGTCTCTTCCAACCTGGTGATTCCGTGTGTGATTCTGTGTGGTTATGTGTGATCCTCCTCATCATTCTTGGCATTTTCCTACTTTCCTATTTTCTATCTTTCTTTCCCCCTTTATAAAAAAAAAAAGGTTGAATTATCACTTTGGATCCCAACATTTAACATCATTTGTGTTTAATCTTGCTTTGGGGTATGTTTAGAAGCTAATTCCTTTCTGCAGTTGTGGATTGAGGCAAAACTCGCCTCTCTTTACTTTAAATGGATTGGAACAGAGGACTGTGAGAAAGCACTGGGAAATTCATCTTTCCTAGGCAGTGCATAGGTGTGTTTTATGAGTCTCAGATGAACGACTTGCATTCACTGCAAGTAAAGTACTAATGTGCCTTTTAAAAATGTCTATAATATAAAATGCCTTCATAAGGAGATACCATATTGCAGAGCAAATGACTTCACTGTCATGCTGCAAATGTCTAAATTTTTTAGAAGTGTTAAGGGTGAGCTACCAAATATATTCAACATGTGCTTGCTAGCTCCTTCTTTTACAAGGCAGTTTTGTATCTCAGGATTAAAATGGGTTGTACATGTTATGGAAGTGTTCGACAGAATAAGGTGTTACGGAAAATATTAACTAAAGGAAAAGGTGGATCTCATGTTTAAAGAACAGTGAATTTACCATCAGACGTTAAAAAGTAGGGTAATTTTAGTGGAGTCATTGAAAGGCTGGCTTTTATGTCTGTGATATCAAATGGAAGTGGTAGAGTGTAAGTTTGAGGTGCATCAAAAACCGGACTGAAAATCTCTTCCCTTCTAAAGGAAATCCAACCTTTTGGATTACTACATTAAGTGCTAATTTATTCCAAAAGATAAGTATGATACACACTTAGTACTACAGAATATACAAAATATTTATAAATCTACTTTGGGATAAGTGTATAAACTCCTCAGAGAGGGCTTCAGAAGCTTTTTCAGGAAGATGATTGTGGTTTGCTAGATGGGTGTAGTTAGATGTCGAGTAGTCAAGTGCTGTTTCATTGGTTATATCTATTTTTCAGAGGAGTGATAGCTTATTTTAGCAGGATATTTTATATCACCAATGGCAATGCAAGATGTGTCTTGAAAGTAATCTCAATAAATCTAGTAAGAAAATATTGTCTTATTTTCCTGGTGTACTTCTTTACACCATAAAAGAAGTATTTTCATACTTTTTTTATCAGATATAGTCTACTGAGTGGCTGCTATCTTAAAAAACTGTAGTGTAAGTGCTAAACTTTCCTGTCATATTTCAAAAAGAGGGGTTTGTTATTTATTTTTTCTTGTCTGTTTCTTTCCTTATTCCAAAGTCTTTGTTTTGCCCCATTTTTTAAATGATCAAAACACCCTTGGTCCATTCCAATGCTTGATAGATGGAGTTGTTTTAAACATATAAAGTTCCAATTTAAAAAAATATAAACGCTATGAAAAACCCAGTTTCTATTCTGACCCTTTCAAGATTTTCTAATGAGTAAAATTGTGCCTTTGATATTGTAGAATTAACTCTTCTAACAGATCAAACAAGTTTGTTGTATTTTTTTAATCTTGCCTAATAAGTTCTAAGCAATGTGTAATTTTGACTTTGCACATTTTCAAGGGTGTTTTAGGGAATGTTTTCATTCTTGCACTCTGTCAGTCATTATTTTGTACAAATTTTTTTTTTAAACTCGTTGTCTTGTTCACCTGTTTCCCTCTGATCCACTACTTCCTGCGTGCTTGTAGTATTCCTTGTAAGTAATACTAGAAGAATTATCATTACTCCACTCTCTGGTGTCTGAAAATCTAGATTATGCACATAAAACAGGGCTTTCTTTGGTCAAATTATAGAAAGCAACTCAACACAGAAGTAGCTTTTATTAGTAAATAAAGGACCCATTGTTTAAAAGTTCATTTCATGGGTTAATGAATGCAGTCCCCATGTGCCTATGATTTAAGCAAAGATCCCGTATACTTTTCATCATAGTTTTCAAAAATGCTGCTTAATTCTCAGTTGCATTTTATATCCTACACAAATTGCCTTGCTGACATTTAAAACTGTCTCCCCAGACACCGCTGTTTATCTCAGTGACCTTCTAGTTCCTCATGTTCTGGTGTGAGAGCTAAGGTGGTGTCATTTGTTTTGGTGACTCTTAGACATTTGAAATCACAGGAGTAGTTAGTTGGAATGTAATTGTCCAAATGAAATTTACCAAAACATGAAGGTTTAACACTTCTCTGCATGTGAAAAGAATTGGGTTTTATGTCTCATCAGAAATATAATTCTTTCAGCAAAGTATTTAAATATTAGGGTATAAAGTCAGTGCCTTGTCCCAGAGTAAGAGTGCTGCCTTCTGAAAGATGAAGGACTTCCTTTCTTTAGACTGTTACTGACTTTTAAACTATGTATTATCTTTTTCCACAACTCAAATGCAGTTCTGAAATCTTTCTGTAACTTGACCTCCTTTACATTTTGTTTTCTACTTAATGAAAATATAAAATATGAATAGTTCCTTTCATTTTCGGTACTGGTAAGGGTGCAGTACGATGTAAGTGACACAGTTGTTATGGTTCACCACCTATATTTAACTCAGATTTGGTGATGTTTCTGACAAGCTGCTTGCATTTAGTCCAAGTCAGCAGTTCTCCATGATGACACATGGGCTGAAACAGGAGAACTAATCATCTGAAAAGGACAGAAAATAAAGGATTCAATGGCAGTATGTTAGGAAAGACAATTTAAAGTTAATATTGAGTGCAATTATTATTGTTAATTTTAATCTGTCAGTTTGACATCCATGAAGTGCTGAATGCTTCATTTTTTTGGGTTACGCAAATTTAATGACTGGAATGAGCCATAGTGTTGAAGACTTGAAAGTCTTTAGTTCTTCACAAGTCTTCTTTAGTCTTTACAAGTACAATAATATATTGTTAAGTTTCTACATGCTGTATTTTATTTATTAGCCTTTTTGAGTTCCTGTTATGATCCTGAACCAGATCTGTGTTTTTCTTGTTATTTCCAGTGTACACTTTATTATTAATAAGTACACTAGACTCAAGAATTGTTTAAAATTATGACATCAAATGGATTCATAAATATGAAGAAATCAGGAGAGAAGTGAGTTCATGTTAGAATGCTATTGAGTGACTGAATGCAGTATTCTTCTGAGGCCATTTTAAGCAAGAAGAAAATTACCTGTTTGAGGTTTAGTAAGAAGAACATTTAAATTAAAACTATGTTTTTATAGACAATAGCAGTGTTGTGGGATGATCTTGGCTGGCTGCCAGACACCCCTGCAGTGGCTTCCTTCCAGGAACAGGATGGGGAGAGAGTAAGATGTAAAAGCTCATGGATGGTGATAAGGATGGAACCAGGCAAAACTCAAGACTGCACATTGCCAGAAAGTGGAATAATTATAGGGAATCTTTTGTTAGGAAGGGATAAGGGTTGGAGTTTGTGTGTATAAACTGTCCACCTGTGTCGGTGGTGTGAAGATGTTCCTTTGATTTTGGCCCAGTGCAATGAGCAGAGATACCTTCCACTAAACCAGGTTCCTTGGGGCTCCATCCAACCTGGCCTTGGACACTTCCAGGGATGGGGCGTTCACAAATTTCCCTGAATTTGGCCCAAACCAGCTCAGCAACTTCTCTGGGCAACCTGTACCAGGGCCTCACCACCCTCACAGCCAAGAATTTCTTCCTGTATGTAATCTAAACCTACTCCCTTTCAGTTTAAAGCCATTCCCCCTTGTCCCATCATTCCAGGACCTTGTCTAAAAATCCCTCTCCAGCTCTCCTGTAGCCCCTTCAGGCACTGCAAGGGGCTCTAAGTTTTCTCTGGAGCCTTCTCTTCTCCAGGCTGCACAGCCCCAGCTCTCCCAGCCTGTCTCCAGAGCAGAGGTGTCCCAGCCCTTGGATCATCTTTGATGCCTCCTCTGGACTTGGTCCAGCAGCTCCACGTCCTTCTGATGTTGGGAGCCCCAGAGCTGGACACAGCACTCCAGGTGGGATCTCACCAGGGCAGAGCAGAGGGGCAGAATCCCCCTGGGAAACATCCCTGGGCTGCAGGGGGAATCTCTGCTCAGGGCTGGCAGCCCCTCCTGCCCTTCTCCTCCTCCTGCACCCTTTGAGGTCTGGAAATAATGTCCACCCAAAACTGAGAGGATCCTTTTTGCCCTCCTTGTTGGCTATTTGCTTGTCAGATCTGCCTCATAACATTCTTTAGACTCTCAGGTTGTGGATAAAGTAATGGTGGGTAAAGGGATCCTTTGTGAGCTGGTGCAGGAAAAGACACCTGGGAGCTCTGCTGAATGTACGTGTAATTAAAACATGAAAACATTGCTGTGCAAAACACTTATTATACCATCCATCATGATCAGTCAAAGGAACTGCTGTTTTAAGAGCAGAACCAAATTTTGATTTGTTTAACTGTGAATTTAATGAGTAATTTGGTGTTAAAATACTCAGAAATTTTGAAGTGAGAACATTTGCAGGCCATATTTGGAATATTGGGCTCCTTTAAAAGGAAGAAGTTTTTATCTTTCAGAGATAATGATTTTTAGGTCTCACACAGGAAATCAAACCTGTTCCTTGTGCTGTCCTCCGTGTGGTGCTGTGTATCTGCAGCAGCACAAAGCTGAATTTCTGAGTAGTTTTTCTATACATTAAAACGTTTGACACCAACTTCTTAGCTTGATTGAAATAAACATTCCACATCTCTGGATAAATCAGAAACCTGGAACTTTGCATGCAGGAATTGTCTGTCACATCTCTTAATGTTTTGACTGATACAACCACTTAAAAGCACAGGCAGATCAGTGGATTCCATTAATAATGACTTAAAATACATTAGATTAATCCTGAATTTATTACCTGTCACGTAGTTCCAGGCTTACAGATGAGTGCAGGACAGGTATTCCAGAAGTGAGGAAGACTCACTGTGTTGTGGGATAAAAGGAGATTTTTTAGACAAGTGTGTAGATATTAGAGCTTTGAAGTCAGTACCATATGTCAACCATACCTTAGCATAATGATAAACTGCAGAACATAATTTTACAAATTCTATTAACATAATTCAGGGTTTTTAATTATTTTTTTTACATTGCAATGATGGGCATTTCAGTGAATGCACAGAGATCTTTTTTAAAGTGGCACATTGCTGTAAATCAGGGAAGATTTAAAGCAAAACGGATTAACAGATCGACCGTATCACTGACTAACACTGAATTTCATAAAATCAAGGAATGCAGTCAACCTGTTCCAGTGTCTTGCCACCCTCACAGTAAAGAATTTATCCCTAATATTTAATCTAAAGCTACTCTCTTTCCATTTGAAGCCATTTCCCCTTGCCCTGTCACTAAATGCTGTTGTAAATAGTCTGTCTCCATCTTTCTTGTGAGCTCCCTTCAGGTGCTGGAAGGCTGCAATTAAGCCATCCTGAGGCCTTCCCTTTTCCAGGCTGAAAAATTTTATATGGAAAATAATGTGGTGGGAGTGAACAGAATCACTGTTAACTGCACCCCGAGCACCTCTGTGAAGTGCTGTGATGGTTTAAGTTGCCAACTGTAGTTTGTCACCTCCTGCTTTCATCCATCTCTGTGCCTGTGGACTGATTGACAGATGGCAAACATGATGCCAGTACTTTCTGAGAATTCCAGATCTGGGACGCAGTGTACTGCTAAGCCTGATGTCTCTGTTGGACACTGATAGAAACTGTAGTACAGAATTAGTGGACACATGAATGTGTCCCATAGGCTGAGGATCAGGCTTTTATTTTGCTTTTGAAGTCAGTGCTTCACAGTCCATATGCTTGACATAACTGGAGTTCTTTGAAGATGTGAAGAAACACTTGAAGGAGAGAGATGGTGAAAGTTTTTCTGGATTCAGAGAAACCTTGAACAAGATGAGAGAAGAGAGGATCAGTGAGGGTTATGGAATACATGGAATTCAGCTTTGTTTTGTGCAGAAAAAGACGTTCACACCCATTTCTCCTATCATTTTTGAGAAATCTCATGCTATTTGTGACTGTGAGAGTGGGTTGAGAGGTATTTTGTGTTCTTGCACTGTTCTTTAGATATCCTGTTTTGGTTGCTGCATGTGGCCATTTCTTAGAAGTATAAACTCAGAACTTTTCTCAGCAGACTGTATCATTGGTTAATTTTATCTTAGTTAGGATAAAGACTCTTTACTTTTAGGTTATAGTGGTGAATCTCAGAAAATGGAGGTGAACAGGTGTCCAGCTATGGAAAACTTCAGACACGTTGTATAGTGGTTTTTAACTGAAAGAGAGCACAGCAAATGAGCATTTGAAACATGCTGCCTTAAATATTTTTGAAGAAGATGCATCCTAGAAAGTACTGAGAGATAGCTGTGAGCTGCAAAAAATCTGGAGTAAAAAGAATCTATTGTAACTTTTTAGGGTGTGGGTTTGTATTAGAACTCTAAGCGTGAGCCAGGATTTATTTTTGATTTATATTTATATGTTCATGCATTGATTATTACATCAGATGTTTCAAAGAAGCACTTCAAAATATGAGAGTAGAGATAACATGGTGTTGTTACTTTAAGAGAATGAGTGAAAACATTCAGCCACTTACAGGACATTTGGGGTTTAAGTTTCTGTTACAATCTCCATTATACAGAAAATGGCTAAACCCTCTAATTATTCTCTCTCCACTTACCAAACTTGTTTATTGTGTTGGCCATTCTTTATCTTTTTTAAATAGCCTATGAAAAAGTAAAATATTTTAATTTGAAGCAGGAGAAAGGGAGAGCAAGGTCTTAAACATCTGAGTAAAGTGGGCAGCGGGTGAGTAGTGTATAATAACTTGCCAGATATTTGCCCTGTAGAACAACATTTTTCCTTGACATCATTCATAAAGCTGTCATCCCCACACCACAATAGAAAGATACTTCCCTCTACACATTTTACAATATCTTGTAAGTTTGTTTGACAGGGCACATGACAGGTCTATCAAAACTGGGAGTCTCCTGTGACAAAATTCAAGACAACTGGCAATCCTGTAAATGGGAAAGGTGGAATTTATATATGTCAAAAGCAACCCCATTTTTATTTAAATTTCTGAGAGTTGTCTTCTCATTTTTCCTTCTCATTTTTCTGTCTATAGGATTTGAAATACTGAGAAGCAGGCTGAAATGTTGTCTAGCTGTACCATGCTTTTATATCACCTTGCATGAACACTTGCTTATCCTACCCTTGGATCTCTTTATGTCATTTCGTTGGAAAGAATTAAACTAGAGCAAAATTAAGAAATAAACTTTAAAAAAGTCTTGTATATTTCCCTTAACACATCAGAGGTCAGTGAAGCAGGTGGCTGAACCTTGCTGAGAAAAGCTTGGGAATTCTTGTACTTGAACATGTGCTTAATGAAGCACACAGAGAAGCTGGAGAGAAGCACAAGGTAGCGATGGACATGGATTCCATCAGTTGAGCACAAAAACCACATTTCAGTGCCTGAGAGCATAAACAATTTATTTTTATAAATTGGGGATAAAGTTGGAATGGTGCAGATTGTTGTCCACAGTACTTTTGAAAGTGGTGAAGTTGATTATAATCTTTAAAACTGCTCAGTCATTCACCCGTGTTACACAGCCCAACTCATCAGAGGTGTTCAGGTAAGAGGAGCTGTGGGCTGTGCTCTTTCCAAGGGCTTCCCTGGGTGGCAGAGAAGGTGGCAAGAAGATCCCTCCCTGCCTGCTGTGTCCTGGCTGCTGCCTCTTCTGAACCTTCTGGAGAAGGAGAAAATTTTCCTTTTGTGGAAGCAGATCAGAAGGCTCACGAGGGGAAGTTTTGCAAGTGAGGACTGAGAAGGGAGAAAAAAGGAATGGCTGAAAGGATGGAAGCTCTGCCATTGGGATGTTAGACCTCAGCAGCCAGGGACACTCACAGGAGCAGCAAGAATGGGATCCTCATCTCTCTCTGGTGACAAAATGGATTTACATTAGTAGGAAATGTGGCAAAAACCTGCAGATTTTTAAAGTGAAGCAGGGAGTGCTGAGGAAAGGTTGTCTGTGCTGCCAATGCTTTCGAAGAGGGATGGGGGATTTTATTTCAGACTGTCTCTAATCTGAAATTACAGACTTGAATGTCCGGTAGTGGGTGGAGAGCACCTTCCAATTTAGAATCACAGTATCATTTCTTTTGAAAGGGATCTCTGCAGATGGTCTGGTCCAATACACCTGGTCAAAGCATGGTCAGCTGTTGGAATCCAGAGTGCAGGGAATATTTCGCTGCCTGTTTTGGGGGTGTTCTACCCCCCTGGACAACACTGTCTTTGACTTTCGTCCATGGAGAAAATTGCCTACGCTCTGGGAAGAATTAGAATCTCCATTAGTGTGAACTAGCTGTTAGAATATTATGTAAGATTGTCACAGGGTAAAAAATTTAGAGGTGTTTGGTTTGTTGGTATAGTAAATAGATAAAAAGCAAAAATGTCAAAATGGAGGATTGTTGTTGTTCTCCAGACCTTCTTTTCTTCTTCTACTACTCCATGTTCTGCGGCAGCGGTGGATTGAGATGATTGGGTGAAAGATTCCGCAGTTTCTCTTCACGTGATAAAGTGATTTAGTGAACATTGGTAGAAAAGTAAAAATATCTTTCATTTTAAGTTTTCATTGGATAATTTACCTTTAAAAGACTGTGTAATCTTGATAATTTGGCTTTTCTCTCGCATTCTCTGCTCTGTGCTGTTCAGGGTCATGCCAATGACTCTGTTCCTCTGATAAGACCTAATAAATAACTATCTGAAAGCAAGTACCGTGGAAAGTCCCGTTCGTCTCCTGGATTCCCGGCAAGGATTCGTGAAAAACCTCCCCAGGTCCAGGGAGGCATAATTAAGACACGGAAAAGTGACAGTCAGCTACAACAAGTTTCTGATGGCCGTGTCCACTCAGATTTTGGATATCTCCAAGAATGGACACTTGCTAGGCTCTTTGGGCAACCTGTTCTAGCTTTTGTCTATGCTGAGAGTAATAAAGCTCTTCTTGTGATTAAAGGGAGTTTCCTGTATTTCATTGCCCCTCATCTTTCCACTGGAACCCAGCTGACTCCATCTTCTTTAGCCCATCACACTGGGTGTTTACATGCATGGGTATGATCTGCCTGAGCCTTCTCTTAATCCAGGCAGAACATTCCAGTCTCAGTCTCTCCTCATGTGACAGCTTCTCAAATTCCTCTGCCACCATGGTGACCCTGGGCAGGACTGGCTCCAGAGTCCATGTCTCTCCTGTCCTGGGAGCCCAGCACTGGGCACAGCTCTCCTGAGAGGTCTCAGCAGGGCTGAGCAGAGGGGAAAGATCGCCCTTGACCTGCTGATGGTGCTCCTGATGCAACACTCGTAATTCACCCTGAAATGATCAAGTTTCATTCTTCAGGACCACCCCACAATGTGAAGAAAGACAAGACTTAAGAGTGAGGAGGAGACTGACCACAAATGCATTTTCCTGACCCAGTCAAACTGAAAATGTCCCCAAAAAGTCCAGTGGTGGATTATCACCAAGGTGAACTGATAAAAAAAGTGTAAGAATACAGAGGGCAGGGGAAACTTACTTACAAAGCTTTAAAAATTCTGTTCTATTTTCTATTTATTTCTTTTTAAATGATACCAGTTCACAGAAAATTATAACTTCTAGTGGATGGAAAGAGAGAATTGTAGGAGACAGAAGTCCACATGATTCTACTTCAAAATTTGGGCTGACTTCAGGTCCCATCATAATGTTGTGGTTCATATTATCCTGTGGTATTTTATACTTGGATATTTTCTTTTTAACATTTTGTGCTTAATGCACTTACCTTTGCATAAGTACATTATGAAATATTTGTAATATTACTTGTAAATCTAATAAATTTCATTTTTCAGAACTCATTAGGATTTCTTGTCTGCTTTGGAAAAGTTAATTTCCATTTTTAAAGCCATTTAGCTTCTTTTTCTCTCTGACATGGGTTGAATGCGGGTAGGTTGCCTTAGGCAAACAATTACCAATCAACCCTCAAGCAGAGACCTTAAGAGTAATTTACACTTTTCCCATATTAAAGCTGTGACGTTGATATATTTAAACTGATTTCTTGTGTGTCTTTATTTCAATAGGGAAAAGCTATGCTCCTGCCACCTGGTAAAAATAGATCATAAGTTGCCAAACAGATTGTTTACCATTTGGTGTGATAAAATTAAAATGTTAGAGATGGACAAGAACAACTTGATTCTTTATAATCGTATTATTTTTTTAAAGCAGGGTGTGACACTTGTCATGTAGATGCAGGAATATGGAGTCAAGTATCGATGCTTCGCTGCTGCTTGACTTTTAAAAGCAACTTTTGGTTTCTGTTTTTCATCTATTAAAGAGGGTGTCATAGAAATTTATTGCCAAACAGTTCCTGACTTTTAAATGATACAATTCCTGACTGCGTTTTAATCATTGAGCTTAAGAAAAGGGGAGTGGGCATAGGAGGAATTCTGGATGGCTGAAATTACATATTTTGACACTTTAGAAACAAATCTAATTATAATTTCTAAGAATATTAATGTAATTACTCCTGTCAAAAAAACCCCAACAAAACCAAAAAGAACCCAACCACCAACAAAAAAACCCACCCACCCAAAAAATCCCAAACCACCAAAAATATCCCAAACAAACTAAAGACAAAAAAAAAAAATAGTTTTAAATGGAGCAAAGACCCATCATTCTGGTTTAAATAAATTTGAATTAGAAAATAAATCTGCCATTTTATCATAATTCTTTTAATTATCTTTTTTCCCTACTCTCTTTTTTGTCGGAAAATTTAGTATTCCACACAAATATTTCAAGAATAGGAGACTGTATTTCTTTTGACTATTGACTGTGGTGCAGTTGCCTGCAATCATACCAAAAATTATTCCTGTCTTTTAACTGGTGTTGCTGCAGTAAATGGGGAGCATTAACACTTCTGTGGTTTTTACAGTGTGGATACACTAACTTGCCTTTTGGTGAAATGACTTGTGACAAAGCCAATGTTTTACTAAGATTTAGGAAAATGAATTTATAAGCTGTTTTTGTTACTTTTACAGAAATCACAATGTTTGCAGTAATAGCATTTTTCGTTATGTTAAAATTTTAAAAAATCCATTTCAAGATTACATAGAAGTGTTATGGCGATGTTTAGCAGAGTAACCCATTAAACATGTGTTCTTAGCATCATAATTCTATAGGAATAGGTAGCTAGAGCATCTCAGTGCATTGTCTAACCAGGAGTGAGGCAAGATTGTTGAGTTGCAACTTTAAATAGTTGTACACAAATAGAATTTTATGGAGAAGAAACTTGGAGATTGTTGCATGTTGTTTTTCTTCTTTCTAGATTAAAAAAAAGTTGTCAAAGTTGTTTGTTTGCTTGTTTGTTTTCCTCAGTCTTTCCTTCAAAATAAGGTAAAGACAAAAGCCACACATGGCATCAGTTGGAGGGTAGAGAATGTTCAATGTTTATATAAAATAGTGTTTCCATAGAAGTTGTTCAGAATCAGCACTCTTCCCAGTTTTCTGGTTTGGGTTGTATTTTCCCATTGTGCTCTTTTTTCTGCAGAGCTTAATGGGTGGTCAAGTGGAATTCACAGAACAAGGGTGGTTTTTGCCTAGAATTTAATCGAGTATGAGTAACAGTTGGAAAATTCATGATTATGTTTTAAACCTCTAAAGTTATGAGTCACTGTTTGGGAGTTTCCTGCTGCATATTTATGAAGTGCTCAGAGATGACTCAGTGTGTTTTTTAAATAAGCATTTGTAATCATTTAAAGTGTGTGGTAACCACTTAGGTTGGGAATCAAGTTAGCACCCTTAATAAAATCAAAATAGTGGTTTAAACATCAGGTACCAGGACATACATACATACCTTCCTTCCTTCCTTCCTTCCTTCCTTCCTTCCTTCCTTCCTTCCTTCCTTCCGTCCATCCTTCCTTCTTATTTGTTGGAGGGAGAGAATTCGAAAATAAGAACATAAATTAAGCCTTTTTTTAATGTTATTTTTGTCCGATGATCTGTTATTTTTAGAACATTATTGATGTATGTGAAGAATACGGATGTGTCAGTAGTGGCAGCTGGAAAACAGGGATGGTTCAAGTATTGTCTGAGTTCATGCTCATAAATCAGCATTAAACACTTGCTGCAGACTGGTCAAATTGTCACTGATGAGTCCTTTATAAATCTCTATTTCTGAGAGAGCATTTTGTTACACCTCTCATTTGCTTAGTGACCTTCGCTGCCTGAAAATTTGTCTGTTTTTTTGGTAACATCACAGGATTCAAAGTGTATTCTCGGCCTTCAGGAGTCCCCAGTGCAGGTGGGACTGGAGCCAGGCAGCATGGGCCATGTCCACCTGGCTGAATTTTGCCAAAATGGGGTCAGCAAAGAGTGGAAATTAATTTTAGTGTCATTTCTATGTCTGATTCATAGCCTCAATTGTTTTTCTTATGTTTACTGAAGAGCTAAGTCCAAATTCCCTGTACTGAGGGGAAACATTTGCGGGAATCACATACAGTGAGTTTATAGGAGCACTGACCGTGTGTTTTAATAGTGTGAGTTTGGTTGCTTGGCACATTGACTTTCAAGGAGCCTGCCCAGGGAAAGACAGAATGGAAAGTGTTGCTGTTCTGCAACTCGAAGAACCCGTTTCAAGCCAGACTAGAGGACAGATTTAATTTCTGAAGTCTTAGTTCTTGAAAACTAATTTCACTGTTTTCTTACTCTGTTAGTTTTGATCATCGTATTAAGGAGTGGGAATCTGCAATATTCATTCCATATTAAACTCATTAAATCAGTAATAAATTTAGCTCAGTAACTTTACTGATTTTATAAGTGATGGTGCTACTGAAGCCTCTGTTTCCAACCCAAGTAGCAGCTGGAAAATCTGAAGTGCTCAGTCTCTGAAATTTTTGTGTTAATGTCTGTGCTGAATTACCAGATCTATAGATTAAGTTGTTCAAGCATTCCTCTTTTAAAGCTGCTTTCTTCATTTGCTTCTACTTTTGAAAATTCACTAATTGGGCTTATCCCTTCTAATCAGAGTGATTCCTGAAAAAATGAGGATTGTTTAACCCAAGAATTCCAAAGAGCTCTTATGTAAAAATCTGCTCAGTTCCAAGGATCTTTTATATAACTGACTTTTTTTTTCTGATTTGCTGGATGCATTGTTTCTTTGTAATGTACTTCAGTTACTGCAGAGGAGGATTTTTATCTTTTTAGGGTGTGAGTATAATTTTTCTTCAGAGTGTAGTACAATAATATTATGAATAAAAATTATACACATAGTGAAGGGAGCTGGGTTCTTCAGCAGAGTGTTTTGAACAGTGAATGGATTTGAGATCTTCGTGAAACCATTTGTATGAGATGGATCTCCGTGCTATAAAATAGAAACTCTGGATTATTCTTAACTGGATAATGGTGATGGCCTTGGACCTGAGCATGACCTTATGGGGGGTGCATGCAATTTTTCCTTCTTAGTCTGGAATATTATCTTCATATTCTCTGGTGGTTCAAAAGTTTTTAACTTTGACAAGTCAGGTTTTATGTTGCCATTGGGGAAGCAGAGTAATTAACACAGTTACTTTACACATTGTTGGTAAATATGGTAAAACCAGAAAAGAAACTGCAGAGATATTATAAGGTACAGATGTTGGGATACTGTTGAAATGGGTTTTTTTAATGAAGGGCAGCATCATGGCAAGCAAATCTGTCAGAGTTCTTTGGAGCATGTTCAGAGCTCCTGAACAAAGAGAAAATCATTGATACTGCTCGCTTGATTCCTAAAACACTTCCAGAGACTCTGACAAAAAGCTCTTTGAGAGAGACAAGTGTGCTATGAGATAAAAGTGAGGTCCCATTATGAGTTGAGCTGGTTCAAGGTAGGATAAATGGCCCATTTACACACTGCAGGGTGGTCTTCTGCCTAATTCCTTGGGATTGTGTTGTGCCTGTGCATGCTCATAAAGGATCTGGGCATTAGGATGATTAGGAATATGCCAAAGATCATCAATGATGGCACACGTGAAAACCAGCTCTTAGGGATTACAGGCTTATCCTGCAACAGAGATGGGTTGGTAAAGTTTGAGGTGAAGACCAGCATTGATCCACATGTGCGTGGTAAAGTAATGCACATGAAGAAAATGGAGTCTTAATTCCAAATGCACAGCGATGGACTCTGAAGCAACCATTGCAGTGCAGGGTAGAGATCTTGGAAGCACAAGACATTCTACAAAGGAGAATATTGGGAATAGAATATTAGAAAGTCAAGCAATAGAGAACAAAACAAAAAGCTTTTCTTCAAAGAGTCCTTACCTCTCTTTGTGTGCAGTCTTACCCCCTTTTCTCACAAAGGACGTGGTGGAAGTAGAAGGAACAGAGAAGGGATGGGCTGTCCTGAGGAAGAGTGAAGCAGTATAGAAATGTTTGGCATGAAAAAACAAATTTGAATAACTTTGTGGTGTTACCCAGGGACTTGAGGTTGTTGCATATGAACTTACTCAGGCTTGGTGGTGTTGCTTTGGTGGGAAGGTTGGAGGAGGACTCACTCTCACATTTGCAGACCTTAACAGTGTTGCAGAGCTTTGTAAAATTCTCACTTGGTAAACTCAGATAAATTCTGAAAGGTAATACTTGTTTGCTGAGTCTGGAGCAGCCACATGTGGTGTGTAGCCATTAAAGAAAGCCCTGTGCTTGCTCTCTCCAAAATGAGAGGTGACCTTGTGAATGAGCAGGAACACTGATCAGAGGTGTCAGTCCCAAGTGGAGAGCCATTTCTTCAGCACTTGCTTCTGGTTTTTCCTGAAGTTCTCTCTGGATTGTGGCTGGTTTTATATGTTATTTCATTTATGGTTTCATGACATGTGGGGTTTTTATGCTGGAGACATGTTCTTTGTTATGCCCACATCTTGGTTTTACCCACCTCTCACGGGGTGTGCCTTTAGTGAGAAGGAATCTGCCAGCATTTGTGCCTTCACTCTTGGGGACTCTGCCTACAGGATGAAATGAACAGATTTCAGTGAGGAAATACATTCAGTGATGCTGCTTTATAGCACCCAGCATATTCTTAGCCATTGCTGGGAGAACCAGGTGGTCTCCACATAGAGAAATTTCCCCTTGGAAGGGTGTGTGTGTATGTCTGTGATTTGTTCATCAACATCTGCCCCTGCATTTACTCTCTCTTTGTACCTTCCTACTTCAGAGCCAGGGCAGGATTTACCCAAAGCAGTGTGGGCAGCTGGTCAAGGGAGGGGATTCTGCCCCTCTGCTCTGGTCAGGCCCCACCTGCAGAGCTGTGTCCAGCTCTGGGGTCCCAGCACAGGAGGGACATGGAGCTGTTGATGCCAGTGCAGAGGAGGCCACCAAGAGGAGTGGAGGGATGGAGCAGCTCTGCTCTGGGAAAGACTGAGAGAATTGGGATTGTTCAGCCTGGAAAAGAGGTGGCTTTGGGGTGAGCTGATTGCAGCCTTCCAGTACCTGCAGGGAGCCAACAGGAGAGATGGAGAGAGACTGCAAGGGCCTGGAGTGACAGGAGAAAGAGGAATGGCTTCAGACTGAAAGAGAGTAGGCTTATTTTGGATATAAGCAAAAACATTCGTTACTGTGAGGATGGTGAGGCCCTGGCACAGGTTGCCCAGAGCAGCTGTGGCTACCCCGTCCCTGGAAGTGTTGTAGGCCAAATTGGATGGGGCTCTGAGCAACCTGGTCTAGTGGAAGGTGTCCTCCCATTGGGATTGGAATGAGATGGTCTTTAAGGTCCCTTCCAGCTGATGCCATTCTATGATTCTGTGATTTCAGAATCAGAGAAGTTATCGAGGAACATGTGTTTGGACTTGCTCCTCCATTCCTTGCAATCCTCCAAGAACAGCATGCGGGGCTGCCTTGGTCCCTAGCACACGTTTTTCTAACAGATTCTGCAGTTTAGTGTCAGCAGACGGAAAATTCTCCATGGGAATGTTCCACATAAGAGTTACTTGTGTTTAAATTATTTTTAATCTCTCATCTGTCTCTCAGCCAAGAACGAGGTGTGATAGCTGTGGTCAGCAGTGCTGGGACCCAGGCTGAGGGAGGTAAAACCTCTGAGGCAGCTGAGAATGTGCATCAGCCCCTTGGGCATCCATCTGCAATAGTGGGACCCAGGAGGCCTGGATCCAATTTGCCTTTAATTAAAGAAGGCAGAATTCTGTGATTAATACAACAAAAAGAAATATGTATTATATTTCCTGAATATTTCCAGTGGGGATTTAAACTCTAGGAGGGAATATTGTCCAGGGGAATTATGCTGTGTGTTCCTGTCTTCTGTCTTTAGGAAGTAACAACTTGTATTCCAGCTAAAAAATGCACACAAAATCATTTGTGAATGTGTGGCTGCAATAGGCAATTAGGAAGTGCAGAGTTTAATGAGGAATGAACGCTCTTCAGTACAAGATTGCTGGATATTATATTTTATCTGTCAGCTTGTGTATCTGTTTGTCAGAGTGACCTTTGATTCACCCTATTTGTTAATGCGGAATGACTACACCATGCCTGCCTTTAAGCTTAATATTATTCTGCTCACATCTCCATTCTCATTATAAACACGGCTATTTTTAGCCTGCACAGATTCAGAATATGCCTTGTAAGCTTAAGGGGGATTTATTGAGCTCCTGTGTGTATTCACTAGAGATTCCTTGTTGAAGCTTACTGATTTAGGATTGGGGAGGGGTAAAATGTACTATTTAATTCCCAGCATATGCCTGCAGGAGCTATATTTAGTATATTTAGTAGCTTCAGCTACTTGTCATTGCCATTGTGCTATTTTTACAAAGAGATGCAGCACTTCCATTGTTCAGGGCTTTAACTAGACAGAAATGTGGATGGATGAGCTCCATAAACTCTGGTATAGTGCAGGAATTGCTGCTGAAAGTCCATGTGTGTGCACTGGGGGCACCTGAGTAACACTGCACCAGAGCCCAACACAACAGGCACCTTGTTCACTAAACCGGGTGTGTAAAGTCACCTGGTTAACACAGGTGCTAAAAATTACATTTAATTGTGTATTAGACTGATAGAGGAGCTTAACAGGAGTGACAATGTGGGCTTTGTTTGTGTTTGTACATGTAAAGGTCTGACTTGCTGCAGAGGCACAATTTATTTCATTGCTTAATCAGTTGTTAAGAATTTTATCCTGGCTTTTGTAGTTGCCATGTGTATTTTTAATGGAATACTGAGGAGAAAAATTAGCATGGAGAGTGCGTGCTGCAGTTGGGTCCTGGAGGATGATTGCATATGCACTACAAGATCGTTACATATGCATATCCTTTTTATAATGCATGTATCAGGGCTCCTGCTATCAATTACTGCACTATTTGGTGCTCTAAGGAACAGTATCTACAGGGAGAGGCTTCTTTTCTTACTTGGGGAAAATTAGGAATTCTACCTTGATCGACAAAGTATTCCGGTAGATTCAGATTTGCTTCAGGACAGGCATGCAGAGAAATGTATAGGTGCTTTCTGCCTTTTCTTGGGTGTTGAATTTCTCTTTAAAAACACAGAATTTATGTTTTAGCAAAAAAAAGAGGACAGTCATATCATTTATGAAAATGCAAAAACCCTAAAGGAAAATCAGACAGGTTAGCCATGACTGAAGAGACTGATGTTGTCCAGTGAGAGTGCAATGAATATATCTCTTTCTGCAAAGCAAAAAGATCCCTTCCTGCCAATCTCAAGTCCATGGTTGGACTTGATGATCTTAGAAGTCTTTTCCAACCTTAGTGAATCTGTGATTCTGTGATATCGCTGTGCACTTACTCCACCAATTATTTTCATGTAAAAATTCAATTTATTATATGACTCTTTTTTGAAATAATAATGAGGTAGTGTTTTCTACAAAACTTCATATGGATTTGTTGACGTGTTCAAATTCTTATCTTCATTTCTTAACATGGACCTTTTTTGGGCAGCCTAAGATTGTGCCAGACACTAAAGACATTAAAGAGAACCAATTTATTTTCAATTTTGAAATAATACTCACCTTGAATTAACCCTTGGGAGGTGTAAAGGCTTGATGCTTCTCCTCATCACAACTGATAAACTCCACTTCTCCTCCCAAATGTCATTTCAATACCAGTATTTCAAGTAAAGGAATATCTGAGTGTGAAGGAATGACGTGAATTCCTGCATGGAAGAAGCTTTGAGGATATCAAAATCCGAGTCCTTTGGGGCTGAATTTAGCAGCAGGACACTGGTCCAGAGACTTGATGCTAAGGAGTTGTGTGTATCTCAAAACCACAGATTCCAGTAGTGCTCTTCTTTCCTTAGGGAATAATAAAGACTTGATGCTACTGTCATTTAACTGGAGGATGTTTTTTCTATTAGATTGGAGATTTTTGTCCTCCTAAGGAGAATTAGAGAATTTGAAGCTAGCCAGAAGTGTCTCTGCTTTTCCTCTTTAGCAGTGTGGGAGTGGGTTTTTTTTCCCTTTTATCCTACTGAGAACAAGTAGGCAGGAGGATATTCAGCCTATGGACATAGAGGCGCCAGTTGCTTTTCCTACACTGCTGTTAAGCCTCATTCTTTTTACACAAATTTATCCTTTAAGCCTCTTTTTTGGTACAAACTTTATTCTTTGTCGTGTTACCTTGTGGAACCATGGGCTGTAGACTCAGTGATGAGAGGAAGAAGCAGAAATGAGAAGTATTTTTTTGTTAGACTATTAAAAATTAAAGCTCAAGAAAGTGCTAACCTATATTAATTTTGATAGCCAGATGAAGAGACAGGCAGAGCTGTGTGCATTTCCAAATGTCAGCACTGGACTTCGAGATCAGTGCTAGACACAGACACAGTCTTTGTGTTCACAGGTTGCTACAGAGTGGAAGCTTGATGTATTTGAGTCTCATCTTCCATGGTTTCAGCTATTCAGGCATCTCCTTTTCCTTCCCAATGCTCCCTTTTTGGCCTTTTCCTTAAAAAGAAGATTCAGCTGCATCCCCTGCCCTCTATTTGGGTCTGAAATGTGTTGCTGGACCAGCATATCCCACATGCTTGGATTAAAAGCTTGCAGCTTGCAAGGCTGAACCTCTCTGGGGTTGTTGCAGTGCTGTACATTTTCGGAGCCATCTCTGCTGTTGTCAGGAGCTTGGGCATTGCCAGGGTCACCTGCTGCCCTTGAAAAGAGTGTGATTAATTGGAGAAACTTGCTTTCCCCTTGTTACTGCCAGATAATTTAATTAGTTACAGACAGGCAGATGAAATTCCTGATCCGTGGTTTATTTACACAAAGCTCTTTAGAGATTTTAAGCATTCCACACAATAGAAGAAATGAAGAAATTTATTTTTTTGAGACAAATCCTCTGGTGCCTTTTGCGAGATGGAACTGATGAAGTAGCACATTTTAATTTCTCTTTTTTAACTGATGAGGATTTTACTGATTGCTGGTCAGAGTTGAGTATGGGAGTATAATGGTCAGAGAAGGAGAGGAATGAGGGAGGGAGGCAGAAAGAATTTAACAAAACTGAGGTTCATAGTAAGTTTAAGGAAAAAAATCCCACACCCAAACAAACCGGAAGACAAAAGGCAACAGGTGAGAAAAGGGGCTAAAGTCAGCAAGAATGGCTGAACACTCAGGAGTGTAGCCAGTACTGTTAATGGAAATTTGGGTGAGAAACAGAGCAGGAGCAGGATAGGATTTGGGAATAAATCAAGTTTGCAGTTGGGCAAGTAATCTATTTTTTTTTTTTTCTCCAAAGGAAGGTGTATTTGAAGCTTATACATTTAGAAAAAATTCTTTTTCAAACTTCAAGCCCTAATCACATGAAAAATTATACTCATTGATGAGAATTGTGTTCTATAAGCCATTCAGAAGCTAAAATGGAAAGATCATGTTGTGAATTTGTATATTTTTGAGTCTGGTATTCATCCTGATTTTTCCCTTAGTTTTTAGTTTTTAAGTGTAATGAATTTAAGGAGGAGGCTGCAGTGGTTCAGTCTGATATTTCTTTACTGTTATTGCAGCCAGCATCTGCAGTTCCTCAGGAGCAAACTGCCTGTAGCACTGACATTTCATCTTGTATTAAATGCTGAGATCTACTGAGTGCCATTTTTACTGTACTAAGGGAATTTAGAAAAGCCTTGCTCACAAATTATGATTTTTAAATTTAATTACAGAAAACACTGATAGTAAATATTTCAAAAATTATGTTTGAGTTTGGAAAAAAATTGCAGACAAAATCTTGCCCAGCTCTCTGAAACACAGAGCAGGATGTGGGGTGATGGGATACTCCCAGAAAAAAAAATAATGATAAAACCAGAATCTTCTGGTTCTTCCAGTAGCAAGATACACACAGGGATAAAGTCAATTATTGCCAGTAAAATTGTTCAGAGATAAAGAAGCAAAGAATAGTGAAACAAATCGACCAAGCAAAATAGATGATGTAGGAATTCAACCCAGGAGCTTCTGATCTGAACCGTTTCCAAGTTGGCAAATTTTACAAAACCCAAAATTAAGATGTATAAAAGTAATTTTCATCAGAAATGAGGAAAGTAAATGAACATTTTATTGATTGTTTGCTCATTTACAATATATTACTATAAATTTGAGTTTCCTGAGTACTAATTAATCCACTGTGTATATAATTCTCACTGTTGGTGGTTTCTTTGTTGATTATTTCTAATTTTGCTGTTCAACAGTTTTTAAAAGTTTTTTTACAGCTTGCTTTTTAATTCTTTTTGTTTAAAAGAAAACGACTTTTTAAATACTTCTCATATCTTGAAGATTTTTTCTTAAAAAAGGTCTGATTATGAGAGTTGCTAATATTAAATTAAGCTGATGCTTTGTGTTCTTCTATGGAAGTTTTATTTTCCTTTACATAGAGCATATAATGATTACATCTCTGCAGGTGGGCCCTTATATCCTTGATTTATAGTTCCTTAACTTGCTCTTGGTCTAAGAAAACTTCTTGAGTTAAAATAATGTTATTTTTCACATAAAACTTTGAGCACTTTTTGGGGGGCAAAGTTTCTTGAGTCTGGTATTCAGTCAACCATCCCTCACTTGAGAAAAAGCAGAGGGAAAGGACGGGGCACCATATTTCTCTTCCCAGCACAAGAAAAACCCTTCACACAGCTTTTCCCCCATTCATTTCTCTCTTTCTTTTGTCATTGCCTGTTTTGGAGATTTCTGTTCCCAGTCAGTAATGTTCTAGTTTCTGCATAAGTAGCAATAATCCGTAGACTCAGATGGAAATTCTCTTTAGATTTTGCTCTCTACTTCTGGATGGGAAGTACTGTGGTAGTGCTTCAGTAGAAATACTTGCTCTGAGTTGTGGATTGCAATTGAATTGGCGTTTAAAAATCAGTATTGAAGGTGTTGCTGCTCAGAGTCACCACTGAGGTGTTGGCAGATGGGTGCTGACTGTTGCCAGTGAATGAGGAAACTTTAGTGCCCAGTGGTTTGCTTTTCATTAGTGGCATCCAACAGCAATTCCTTTCTAACTTTACTTTAAATTTTATCATGAAAGCGAATATGGGAATGATTCCCATGAACAAACTGGTGCCAGATCTATGCCAAACATAGTTCAAGGACAAAACACGTGAAAAACCAAACCAGCAATTTTTGATAGTTTATCTATAGAATATTTCTGGTAGGTGTCATGGATAGTGGGTGCTGTTGGTTAAGAATGTCTCATTTGGAACTTAGATGCAGAAACACTTTTGTTTCCTTTTCTTCATCAATAGAAGGAAGGACCAATGAAATAGTAAAAAAAATTATCAAGCCAAAGCCGTCATAGTAAATATTTACTGCTGAGTTTCCAGAATGGAAACTCTGCCTTAAAAACAGGAATCCCCCCAAGTCCAGAGGTTTCTGAATTTTGGATGTGTTCAAGAGTTACCAATAGGCTTCTTTTCCTGCCTGCCCCAAGAGTCTGGTGTACTCCATCCTTCCTTCAGTTTCTTTTTTATGGATCATCTGCAGGCACGATGATGTTCACAGGGACACCCTGCCATCTCATTTCCAGTCTGCAGTGATGCAGTTTGGAGAAATCTAAGAGATGCTACTGGGATTTGTAAGGATGAAGAGAGTCTGAAGCTCAGGCTGTGATTTGTGTAGGTTTGACAGGGAGTGAGGATACAAAATTATTTAAATTGGGGCTGTAGCATTTGGGCCATTCTCTGCAGGTGCTGTGGGAGAGAGTGGTAAATTATTTTAAATTTGTAAGTTTATGAAAGTGTAGGATTTCTTTTTTTTCTATCATAGAGATAGAAAATCTTTCATGTTATAGGTGAAGTAGTTCTTGAGGTTTTAAACCTCAAGAATTTGTTGTTGTTGTGGGTTTTTTAAAAATATTTTTTCTGTTCATATTACATAAATCCTAAGCAATAAAACTTTCTCTGATCACCTGAAGGCTCCTGAAAAAAATAATTTCCTTCAGTCATGCTCCACCCCTACACATCCTTCTACAGTCCTGCTGTAAAGTCTGCCTGACGTTTTTTCTTTGTGTGCATGTGCACATTCACAGACTCCAACAAATCGTCATGGCCATAGAAAGAACAGAGGTTTGGGTGTTCTGCAGTTCTCATAGTCTCTTGTCTCTTCAGCATTAAATGTGCCCAGTTAGATCTTACATTTTGAGTGAGAAGGGATGTCCTGCTGCTGTCTGGATTAATGGAAGATGGTTGGGTTTCCTCTTCCCTGTTCTCTCCAGTGGGATTTGAGCAGACACAGCATCATCAGCAGCATTTCTATTGCAAATTCCCCACTGCAACAAAGACCAAGATTGTGAAGGTGCAGTGAAACTCTCCTGCTCATCAGTGGCACATAATGGTTGTATTTTTAGCCTTTTTTTCTGGAGCTTTTTCACTTGGTATGGGATGGAAAGGGGTTTTGAATCTGGAATAGTGATGCTTTGTGACATTTCAAGCTGAAATCTGTTATGTGTTTACCTGTAATGACATGGGGCTGGGCCTGACAGAGCAGCTTTGTGCCACAGTCCCGTGTAGAGTGAACCATGGAGCTTTTCCCAGCAGGACACCGTGAGCATTACAGCAATAATACAGAACATGCATAGAGTTTTCACAACGTCCTAATTGAAATTGAAGTCCATTCTCACATTGCAATGTAAGTAGTGTCAGATCCCTGTACTTACAGAGCCTGGCTCTGATTTTTATGAAATGGTCCAGCTGGTTAATTAGGATGAAGTAGGTTTTGAATGGGTTTGTGCTTTTTTATTTTTGTCTTTAATATTGATTAGCTCTCCTGACATAACATAAACTTGACTTCATTAACTACAAATTAGGAATTGACATAAACAGAGTAGATGGGTATGTCCAGAGTGCCCAGTGAAGGGTTTTATTTGTATTATAAGATGACTCTCATGAATTTTAATGAAACTAAATTAAGAATTAAAATTAGCCCACTTAAAAGCGAGTTGGAAATAGGCAGAACAGTTAAGTGCACACATGCAGCAAAAACATTAAACTCTTGATTTTGGTACTCTTTAAATCACTGGACTGTGGTTATTTTAAGAAAGTGATTCTGTCTCTGTTTCTTTTCCTTTGGCCCTACTTATAAACAGATGGTATCAAACAGAAATGGGGTTTTTTTGTAAAATCCTTAGATTGTTCCTTAGAGCTTATGAAAAAAAGTAACAGGTCTCATAAATTGTTTTGTAAATCTTCAGCTGAGAGGCAGAGTGCTTTTACCTGTCTGAGGGTTGATGGTGTCTGATAAATAGATTTGCTTTCCTGGATAAGTTGTTGACTTGAGGTTTGGCATTTTTTCCCTTATTTTATAAAGAATGAGCTAAAAGCCAAACAAAGATGAAATTGGTGTTGTTTCTGAACCCTTTTCAGAAGTGTCTGTCTTTCCAGATACAGGCTTCAGCATAATATGTGATGTCCATGTGAGGGTGGAGGGCTGGCCCTACCTCTGCCTTGCTCTGAGATGTGGCTGTAGCAGCTGCCTGAGGACCAGAATAAAAACAGAAAAAAAAAAATCCAGTGACGCTTCCCAAATTCTCACCTTGCTTCCAGCAAATTGTATTTCAGGAACATAATGAAAGAAGAGATGGTGAATAATCTCTTTGGATCAATCAAAGAGTTGTTCTTATCTTGCACACTGATGATGACATGGGGACTGTGCTGGGAAGCTTCTCCCACTCTGTTCATCGAGGGGAAGGACACAAAGCCCTAAATTTCCTCACAGAAGTAAAGGCTCAGGGCTGCTGAGAGCAATGAGTGCATAAGACTCATTGAAAAAATCACCCTCATTTTTAATATTTATATTATATTTTAATATTTTTAATATTTACTAACCAGCCATTTCTTATAAAATGAACACAAAGAGAGACAAGGTGCATGCAGTTAGGTGCTGTTTTAATCTCTTAGTTTATGGAGATGAAGTAAGTTTGCAGTGACTTGTTGAGAGGCCAGATTCTTTTAGTTTTGTATGATCTTTATCTGCCCCAAACTTGGAAGCTTTTCCATTTGATTTTACAGATCATGAAGTGGTGAATATTTTTCACTGGTATGAAAGAGTGCAGCATTTCATAAACCCTAAAGTCTTCTAAGCAAAAATAATATCTTCATTTCTTCAATATTGAATGTGGTATGGAGAGGAATTATGTAAAGGGAAGTCCAGCTGACTTTGTGCTGCACTCTTTAAGTTTTTAAAAGCATTAGGCAACTGTTTGCCTAAGCTGCAGTTATTTGTTAGATTGCCTTTTTTCCTGAGATAATGGAAGGGATGGGTTAGGAAAGCAAATTTGCAAATCACTTCTGTGGCCTAATTTAATTGAACTTGTGAAATGCACAGTAGTGAAAAACTGCTAACAAGGTATTGACTTTTATTTCTCTAGACACTGGAAGCCATTTTGAATTTCAAGTACTCTGGTGGACCAGGACATGCTGAAGGATATTACAGGAACCTTGCCCTGGGCCTCCACGTGGAGGTGGAGCCCTCTGTTTTCTTCACTCGCATCAGTACCCTGCCAGCAACAAGGTGAGCCTTGCCTTGACTCTTGAAATCTCACTCATTGTCTCTGTTCTATTGAATGCAACTCGAAGACCATATTGGAAACGTTTTCAATATCATCATCAACATGTAGGTAAAGAATTATGTGAACAAATGTTTGAAATTCCTCATTGAGGAATTTATTGGGAGAATTCATGTTCATTCGGCAGCTTCTGAGGTTCAAACATTTTCTCATGATGATTTGTTTTAGCAGGGATAGGATATCTCATGTTTATTGTACAGTTTGATGACTTTTTTTCTGTATCTCTTAGCAGTTGTGGTGTGTTGTGCATTACAGAGTTTGGTGTTTGTATAACAGAATCTTACCCAAAATGCAGGTGCGAATGATGTGATGAATAAATTGTGACCAGACTCTCCTTTGGTGCTTGTTTTCTCTGGTAAACCACAGAATAGTTTCACATGTCATAGTGCATATTAAAGAACAAGGCAACACTTGATGGTGGTCAAATGTGATTATAAAATTTGAATAAAATTCATCAACCACTGAGTGCAATCAGTTTTAATAATTAGTAGGATGATTATTGTAAAAAAGAACCTCTGTGTACAGTGGGAGCAAGAATTTGGTTTGATTTAAATTCTGAGATTATTTTAGTGCAGTTATGTATTGCAACACTAATAATAATAATAGTTGAGAGGGAACTTAATTATTCAAGAGATTCCTACTGGGCCTGAGACCCTTCTGTGACAGACTTCAGAAATCTGAAGATGGGCAAGAAGGAAATGCCAGTGTAGGAGATACCAGGTGGATATTTAATTTTCAAAGGAAAGAATTCAGTCACCAGTATCATACCATGGCTAAAACATCTAGAGATAGATGGACAGCCTGTGGCAGCAACAAAGCCTGAAAAACAGGGCTGTGAGCAGAATTAAAGCCTCAAGGGAAGTTTTAGGCTTCCACATGAAGAAAAGTTGGAGAGTCTGGAGCAGGAAGAGTGGTAAGATGGGACTTATGTTAAAACATACGTTTAAAGAAGCTGCTTGTCTTGCTGAAGGAAAGAAGACTGACAAGGGGGTGGAGTTTGTAATCATGGCACTGCCAAGAAGGATGGGATTCTGTTTTTCACCACAGGTAATACAGCAAATAATGACCTTTGCAAATAGCAAGGGAATTTCAGGTTAGGCAAAGATAATGAAACACTGCAACAGTTTTTTAAGAAAATGTTAAAAAAATGAGACAAACAAGATTATTTTTAATGAGTCATTTGTGTCCTTCTCTTGTAAAACCATATGGCTCTATTAGTAAGCAAGTTTCTTGAGCATTTTGCTGCTTGAAAGTGTAATGTAATAGGCTTGGTTTTATTATTTTAGGAACTGCTCAAGTAAAGCAAATTTTATGCTGCTTGGCAAAGTCAGAACATGATATCCGGAACAACTGTTTGCACAATTCTGGGCCCCTTTTTAATGATGTCCAGAGTCTCATCCCTGCA
Source organism: Falcunculus frontatus (assembly GCA_013398115.1). Classification (NCBI taxonomy): domain Eukaryota; kingdom Metazoa; phylum Chordata; class Aves; order Passeriformes; genus Falcunculus; species Falcunculus frontatus. The sequence goes on along the minus strand of VZRV01001218.1, from coordinate 34,509 downwards.
ATGGCACATTCTTCAGCCTTTGTAAGGTTTTCAAGATTGACTACATGATCTTTCTTGAGCAACCTGGAAGTACCACAGCATCAGCTTAAAATAGTTTTCAAGAAGAAACATCATACAGGTTAAAATAATCGGGTTACATTTATTATTTGAATGCATAGTCCCCTCCATTCAGTGTCAGAAAAGCTCTCCATACTATCAAAATGTATATTTTTAATGGACAGACTCCTCTGTGGTTCACTGCCATTCCTTGTAGTTACAGGGTGGATTGGGTGTGAAGCTGCAAACCTTCCATAAAAGCTTCAAATGCAACCTGATGCTTTTTTTTTGACTCTTCCTTGATGGGATGTTGGCCTTTTGTGCTTGGCTTCCCCATCTGTGTTTTGTGTAGGACAAGGTTATCCTACCCCTGCCTTGGCAATCTGCTCTCAGGAGTTCATGATGTGGGGCAAGTATTTAATCCTGAAATCTTTAAAAATAGATGGAGGTGCTAATTCAAAGGCAGAGTTTCTGTGTTCAGCAGGGCACAGCTTCCCACGTCGTGTGGCAGCTGGTGCTATATTTAGTGGCTCCAATTCAGCCGAGTGCTTCAGCTCCCATTGTGTGTGTTTGCTTCATCCTTTGCCTGTTCATCACTCTGATCAGCAGTTCAGTCAGTGGAAACTTTCAGTGGTTTACTGATTGGAGATGTAGTTAAAGATGTGGCTGCTTTTAAGGATGCCTAAAAGCTTTACCGAGTTGGAGAAAAAGACTGTAATATTTACATTTCTCTCAGAAATGTTTTCTTGCCAGACCTGTCAAAAGGCTTTTTTTGTTGTTGTTGTTGTTGCTTTAGGTATATATTGTTTGCTAAGTCGTGAACGCATTTTGGTGTTTTTATCTCTTCCTGCTTTTTCCACGCCATTGGCTTTAGAGATCTGTAACACTGCTCCTTTACTCTTGAGCATCCCTGTGCACATTCTCCATCGGAAGGAGAAGTCATGGCATTTGATATTATCATTTAGTGAAAAATGGCAGAAATCTGTATCCCAGTCTGCTAAGGATAACTGTTCATCATTAGAGGAAACAAAGTTTGGTTTTTTTGCTGTTGATCATCTCTGCCAATACCTTGAGACACAATGACAGCAAATTATACGGTTTTTTGTTTTCTGTTTTTTTTTTTTGCTTTTGCTTGCTCTGGTAAAAACTCAAATCTGATTTCCTTTTGGTTTACAACTGAGACTTCATTGCTTAAGTACTGTCTGAGATGCTGAGCTATTTTTGTTCAGTCATTACAAGAAATTGTATTTTATAATTTACCTCCTTAGCTGCCATTTCAGAATGAGAGTTATCATTGCTTTCATTATCTGGATTAAACTTTTTCCCTTTCTTTTTCATTTTATTGTTTTTATTTTACATTTTTGCCTCCACAAAAGTAAGACACATTGGCTTACTAACTCCTGGGCTTAAAAAGTCAAAGAAAATGAAAAAAACTTTGAGCATTGATTCTTCCCTTAGGCCTTTAATGAAAAAAACCTCAGGAAAAATGTTAATGAAAACACTTCACCCCCCATTGTAACATAAACATTGTGGTTTATGTAAAAGTCTTCCAAACTTAATTGGTATTTCTTCTATTTAGCTGCTTGAGCAGAAATGCATGGGAAATATCAGTGAAACAACTGGGGATTTGGGCCTGGGTTCTGTTTTTTTTAAATATCTAAGCAAAATTATATCTTCGACTCATGCACAAGCTCCTGCCTCATGGGGAGAAGTTTCATTAACCACGTCTCCAGTAGATCTTCAGTTAAGTTTAATCATGACAACGGATCCTTTTAACCTTTGTCTGTGCTGGTCTCTGGGGGCATTGAGATTGGTTGGATGCAACCCTTGTCATGCTGCAGTGCCTGATCTGTGGCCTGATTCTGGTTCAGATCTCAGCTCTCCCCACACCTAATTCTGGTGTGAGGACACAGTCTTAAGCTGCGCCAAGGGAAATTTAGGTTGGATGTTAGGAAAAAGTTTTTTACTGAAAGAGTGATAGAGTTCTGGGATTGTCTTCCAGGGGAGGTGGTGGAGTCACCATCCCTGGATGTGTTTAAAAAAAGATTGGATGTGGCACTCAGTGCCATGGTTTAGTTGAGGTGGTGTTATGCCATGGGTTGGACTCGGTGATCTTGAAGGACTCTTCCAAACTGGTGATTCTGTGATTCTGTGGTTCAGTTTTCAGCTCTCCCCACACCTAATTCTGGTTCAGATCTCAGCCCTCCTGTTGGGACACGTGATGTCCTGTCAGTGCAGGGCCTCATCTGCTCCAAGGTCCTTCACTGTGCATCACCCTGTGCTCCCTCTGCTGCCTACATCCAGAGGGGCTGGCAGAGCAGCCTTGTGCTGGGAAATATTCTCTCTGATCATGTTACCCGTGATCCTTGGCTCTGCTTGTTCATGTGTGCAGGGAGGGGATTGTCCCAGGAGGCATCATCAAAAACGCGGGAGTTTGAAGCAGCCCTGGAATGGGGTATAAGAGATAAGGAGTTAATGCTGAAAGTTCTCCCACTCTGTCCTGCAGTTCAATGAAGTCTTGAAGGGTTTCAGGAACCTACTTGTTCAACCACTTATTTATCAAAAATGCAGATACATCTATATAGTGACATTGTACTAATTGTCTTCTGTAATTGGCCATACCACGTTAATTGATTCCTTACCAGGCCTTAGCCCCAAAACACTGCTGTGCTTCCAGGCCTCCAAGCAGGGCAGTTACCAGCAGCTTCCACACTGCCAGTGGGGATCGCATGATCCGATCCTAGACTGCCAGGGGAGATGGGATGCAAATGGTTCAGTGTAAGGACACATTCTGGTGATGGTTTTGTGTGATTCTCCTCCTCATTTTGATACGCTGTTAGCTCTAAGCAGGTCTGGTGTTGAAACTTACCTAGGTTGTGTTGAACAATCTTCTTTATACCTGTTGTTTCTCTCAAAGGTGTTATCTGCCAGTTTTTATGGGCACTGAATGTCTTTCTTTATTGTCCTTATAAAAGAGCATGAAAAAATGCCAGAAAAAGTACTGCACATCTGACAAGAATTCAAGTAAGGTGTGCTCTGCATGCTGTGAGGGGCCTGCTGGTTGCCTTGTGTCCCTTGCCACTGTACCATCAGTACAAAAGTATCTTAAGTAAGAGCCTACAAAGGCCAGAAAATGTTTATTTTGTTTATTACAAATGTGGTGAGACAATCTGAATTTGTAGATGAAGTCAATCCTCAGGGATGGTGCCTTCACTTTTAAGCAAAGTTGGGAATCCAGATATGTAATAATATTCTTACCTGTAAATTCTACAAATTCAAGATGGTAAGGTGATTTTTTAATCTGTAATTTTTTTTGTGGGGCAGGATACTTTCTGTCTTGAAACCACCATATAGCTGCTGAGACATCAGCTGCAGGTCTCTTCTGGCAAGTGCTGAGCCTTAGACTCTGTTCTTGTATTTGAGTCAGAGGGAAAAAAAGGGAATTGTAGCAAGTCTGACACTGTTAAATTCAAAGTGCCAGTTCATCTGATCATAGGTTCAAGGTAATTTTCCTTTATGTCATTAATGTAGATCATTAAATGAAATTATTTGATTTTGTCAAAAAGGCATCAGTTCATAGCAGAGCCTGCAGTGTGCTCCCTAGTCTGAGATTTCTCATTGCTTTGTATTTAAAGTTAGGATGCAGTTTTTCCTAGTTGGTTTCACTGGGGGTTTGGAGAGAGAGAAATCTTGGTTGTGGTGAGGGTTCTCAGGAGGTCCTCATTTGGGTGGGTAGAACTTCGAGGTTTAATGAAATCAGACATAATTTTTAGAATTTCCATTCCAGTTCCCAAGGTTGCCCCTATTTTCGCTACAATAAATTGCAACACATCGGGTTTGGATCAGAAATCCTGATTATTGTATATTTACAAATTATGCAAGAAAAAGAGTAAATGGAATTGTTTCTTCAGCTGTGCTCTAACAGGTCTTTTTGTTACATGATAAAAAGTTATGTAGCATTTTCTGAAACCCTTCTTGGTTTTATATAGCCAGATTTTTAAATTAAGTGTTCACATTTGCTACATTCAGAATGAAATCAGCCACCTACTGATAGGCAGCTGTTTATAGTCTTCTCTGTCTCATTATTTTGGTGTTCAAAATGTCATAGAGCTTTGAAGGGTGGAGAAAAACCTCTTTTGTTTGGGTGCTTGAAGAACAAGATGTTTAGTTTGGAGGAAGACTAAATTATGACCTGTTTAAACTGATTTGTTGTTTCTACATGGAGAAAATAATTAGTATTAAATTCACTGTTTTGTTAATGAACAATATTAATACTAAAAGTCAGTCTAAATGAGAACCAGGCAAATTCAACTAAATAAAGAAAATAGAGCTCTCATTTGGTGCAATTAAACTGACAAATCATTAGGAAAATCTGTCAAGCAATGGATTTGTATTAATGTTCTCAGGACTGGATGTCATTCTAGAATATATTCCTTATTTATACACTATTGAGCTCAATATAGATTCTACTGAGTGGTAACTCATGACACGTGGGAGGTTACACCCAATAGTTAAATTATCTTGGTAATCAGAGCTATTTAACTTCTGCTCATGGTGTAACATTGCAGTGAGTTCATGAAAGAGCAGCAGAAAGTAGCTTGCAGATTGAGAGAATTGATTTTTGAGATCAAAATGTTAAATATGTATGGTTTGACATATGAAGATGTGAGAACATAAATCTGCAAATATTTATAGATGTGCTGGGAATATTTAGCATAAGTGAAAAGGTTTACAAATGGGAGAAGTCAGATGAGGACGCTTCTTGGAATATGGGAAAAGACCTTTTGCCAGTAAGGTGGATAAACTGACTTTATCGTCGGAAGTCAGTCTTGAGAACTTCATTTTTAGATAATTCATTAAAAATTAAATTAAAAAAGACCCTATTGAAGACACAACAGCACCAACAAAGGTGCTGTAGATCATTGTTCTGCTGTGCTGCTCTTTGTGTTGGTCAGTTGATTTTGGAGGACAGGGTTGTCATCTGTCACACCACTGTCATCAGAGCCAAAGCTTCTCTTCCCTGTCTGTGTCCCATTCTGGGTAATGATGGCTTTTTCAAAGAAAACAGAAGAGAAGCAAAAAAAAGAAAAAAGAAAAAGCGTGGATATGAAAATACTCCATGATTTCAGTTGATGGGAAAGTGAGATGAGTCAGGATACAGAAAACTTGCCAACCTCCTGAGAGTTTCTTGTTTAAAGTGACTTTAAAACTAAGCTAGAGACTAAACTGCAGAGAGATTGTTCACTGAAGTGAGCCATCATCGCAGCTGCATTTGGGGTTTAATTCTGTGTTCAGCGTTACTGAAAAATATCCTCTGCTGTCATTTCAAGTAATCACAATCCTCCTGAAAGAGATTTCTAGATCACAGTGTCATTGTCACTTGCCTGAAGTTCCCATGGCCCCAGTTTTGTGACTGTTTTTGGAACCATAACTGGCATTGTAAGATTTTAAAAATACAGCATGATTCATTGTGCTGCTGACTTTTGCTTGTGCTATATTCTCAGTTCTGCAGTAGCTGATAAGAGAAATTCATTTATACACTAAATCTCTAAGACACTGTTGAATTAACTCAATTTTCAATTTGAAAAAAGATTTCTTAATTTTTTTTTGTTTGATATCAGTATTGACTTAAATTTGCTTGTTATTCTGAGATGTTCAGATGATAAATCAATCTACTGAAAATGTTTCCTTGTAATTCTAGTTTTTACCTGTACAAGCTTCTGCAGTTTTGTGTCAGTTTAATTCCCCCTTCTCTACTCCATTATAACAGAGGCAAATAAATGAATAGATTTCGTGGAGCTTGACGCCCAACCAGCGTCAAACCTCGACATTGTAAAAGAAAATATTGAACATGACATTTATGGAAGATTTTCAAAAGCGAACATCATGAACAAATAAGGAAGATTATCAAAATGGAAAAATGTTTGGGTGCTGTGATTTTCAGTAGGCTTAATTTATTGGACCCAGATTTATTTCCTTCTCATTAGGTGGGAAGAAGAGTCAAAGCCTTTCAAGAACTTTTGTTCTGTATCCTGGTATCTGTGCATGGTCCAGCCCAGCTGATGATGATTTTATGTTGTGTGTTTGATACTAAACTACAAACTCACCCCACCCAAACACAAACTGACTTACTCTGGATATGTGAAATCCAAACCCTCAAAAGGAGCTGTTAACACTGAAATGACCCCTAGAAAAGACTGGAGAGCCACTGGTGACCCTTCACAATGTGTGAAGTGTGGGAGATGGTGTTCTCTGCCTTCTCTGGCATGAATGGTAACTAACACCAACTTGACTAAACTTGGAGGAGTCAAAATCTACCCTCCTCAAATAAATATTTAGTGTAAACTATGACATGGTGGTGGATAGTTTGGGAAAGGGTGAAGAAATTGTGTATATATGGCCAAGTCTTTCCCAATTCGATAAATCTGTGGCTTGTGACTGGTGTTTCTCTGCCAAACGTGTCAGTAGGCCATTATGGTATAGAATTTAATCAACTTCAGATCCATTTATTATTTTGAGCGATTTAGTTTTTTTTTAAGCTGGCAGACTTTAAAAAAATCTGATTTACATAGTGCTGAGGTCAGTGCTAGTAGTCTAAGATTTGGTCAATTGCCTTAAAATCCTTAAAACAATTTGATGTTTGAAGTTTTTTGGTAAAGAGCTTGGTTTAAGCAACACATTTCTGACTGCAGTTAAATATAGGAGTTCAGCAAAAGCTCACTGGAGTTCCTTTATCACACTTACATCAACATGATTTGCCTCTCAAATCTCCTTTACTGACACTGAAATAGGTTCTTTAATTTCTGTCTTGCAAAAGATGGCCTTACGTGTGTTCTGCTGGAGGGAAAATTGATACTAGTTATTTGGCTTTCCTGTTAATTCTTTGTTTTCCTGGAACCTTCATAACTCAGCATCATGAATTCTACAGTCCTACTGATTGCAGCGAGTTAAAAAAAAATCCTGCTAGTTCTGAGATTTTCAGCAAATTCTTCTTTAACAATTTGCGTGTTTCTTTTTCTTTTTTTTAACTTTATTTTGACAATATATCTGATTTCCCAGAGCTTATGCTTTCTTGGTTGCCTTACTTAGATGCAGCTTCTGTTTGAAGCTTGCTATTAAAATTAAAATATTTTTGTAACCTTTATTTGTGTTTGGTTTTTGTTGCTGTAATAATCTCTTTGATACTGTCCTGTATTTACTCTGAAGATCTAGTGCTATCTTTTTCTACAGTCCTAATGTTACTTTGAACTTTTTTACACTAATATCTGATTCTTCTAAGTTTTCAAGGTACTAGAATAATTCTGTAACTTCGAGTTTTATATTTTTTTTTTACTTAAAGATTTCCCTGGAGAATTGACTTAAAATTGACAGGGAAAGAATTATTTCTCCTACGTGTCTATTTTGTGTAGTGTTGGAAGAGGAGGAAATAAATGTCATGATGATGAATAATTTTCAAGAATTCATATTTGGGAATTTTTAATATGATCTTGTTTAGTCTTGAAGGGTGGCTGCTTGTGTAGGTCCTTTGTGGCAGGAATTGTTTTATTTGCAAAACTTTGGCTCTGCTGCCAGAAGATATTGCAGGAGGCTTGAATGTTTTTTGTTTGGGTTTACTGTGGCAGAAATAACAAACTCCTTCCATATGAAGTTTTTTAAACTTCAACTGCAATGGAAGTTTCTCTTCCAGATCATCACGTTGTATCTCCTGGAGATGCAGAGGTTGTCTGAGACTTCACAGGTCTCTCCCACTCTCCAGTGATGAGATTGAAGCTGATAAAAGTTTTTCCCCCTTTTCTTTTCCATTCCTTTCTGGTAACTGACTCAAGTCTTGCCCTTCCAGTTACTTCTTTCTTGTGAGTTCTAAGGAAGTTTCTAACAAGAGCCATGGCTCTTATTTGTTCTAAATTCTTGAGTTTTGATATGTTTGCTTCAGGCACTCGGCTACCTTCCTACATCCCCCTCTACATTCAGTACTCATTGGGGTTTTACACAGAGAGAGAAAGCTCTTAAAATATGTATTAAAAAAGCCTCCACCCCCACTTTTGCTTTTTATTTTTGCTAAGAGACGTGGTGCTGACCCCAACAGTGCTTACTTGTCTCGCAGTGCCTGGCTGCAGGTGACATCATTGTCACTTTGTGACCTAAACCTCGACCTCCTGGGCTTGTCCTGGGAGTGTTCTGAACTCAAGGGTTGGCAAAACATTTCCTCTTGTGTGTGCTCTGGAAGGGACATCTCTGATTTTCAGAAGAGAGTTGTATTATCGGCGAGAGAACCTATTTCCAAAGTGGAACAGTTCTTAAACTCCTGCACCTCTGAGTTTAATTAATTTTTGGAAAACGGCATTTCAGTTCAATTGTAAATTACTGTGCAATAAATAGAAATATTTAAATAAATATTCTTGGTTGCCCGAGACACAGCTGTAGCTTTAACTTCTACATTGAAGGATGGCTCTGACAGCTCTCACCTCACCAATATTCCTCTTTCCTCCCTTCTTGGGATATTTCTGGGTTGTTCAGTGGCTTCTTGGGAAGTTCTGAATTTGAGCTTGATTGGTAAAGTGTTATTGCAGCTGTCTGATTGTATCTGGTATTTTGGCACCTGGTTCCAATAAATCTTCATGTGTATTATATTTTTATCACCAATGCTGCTATTTCTGCTTAGTCTCACAGGGAAGAAAAGGTTGTAAATTAGAATAAAATTTTCCAAAATACTAATTAGAATAAAATATCAATTGAAAACATTAACATATAATTGTATTAAATAGTAACTAAATTAGTAAATTATTGATTTTAATAATATTAACTTAATTAATAAGACTGGTGAACATTATAAAATAATATTAATTTTAATTAAAACGTTTATTAGAATGAACTTTTGCAGTAAGGTTTCTATTCTGTAACTTTGTCCTCATTATTTTCTGAGGTTACCAGATGTGTAGTTGGTGTATTTCTATCGAATGTTTCTGGGGAAATTTGTATTTGAAGGATAGTAGCTGACAAATATTTTCTGTGAGAAGTGCCTGTGTTTGCCTGTCTTACAGAGGGGAGAGAGTTCTCCCTCTCAGAGAAGTTCTTCTTGAGGTAAAGTGCTCAGATTTTGACAGCTTGTTTTGGTCTGTAGGCAAGCCATGGAAAAGGAATTGCTCCTTGACAAAAAATTCAAGCCAATTTAAATTTTTGCTTGTCAATTTGTTTCTTAAAGAGGTAATGTCAAGGTAATTTACGATAATGCAACTCTTTTTTTTTTATGTGAAGGCTCAAAGAGCTGAAATAAATCTGTGGCTTTTTCTACAGAAGTGAATGTGAAAGCTGCACGGTGAGAATACAGAGAGGTGATCAAATGATGTGGGCTTGGTATTGTGCAGGTCAGAACTGTTATGGAACTTCTCTTTAGGATGTACCCTTCTGTTTAGTTTCAGTTAAAAAAAAATAAATTCCAATTATTAAAAAAGGTTGTTTTAATAACAGATAAGGATATTCTTACAATTGAGTAGGAAATAAAGCCTGTATGTCAATGTGTGTATTTTTTGCATTTATATTTATATCCATGTATAAATATTAATTTTGATAGACATACAATAATGTCATCATTGAGATTGTGCTTTTTTCCCTCCATCTGAACAGCACCCGGCAGTGTCATCTCCTTCTTGATGTCTTCAATTCCACAGAGCATGAGCTGACCATCAGTGCCAGGAACAATGAGGATTTAATTCTGCACGCTGGGGAGTGTCAGCGGTGAGTGCTGTCACTGTTAAAAGGGCCTGGATTTAACCCTGTTATTTGTATATACACAACTGATGACATTTGGGGACCTGGTGTTCTTTTTAAACATTGTGCACATGTCAAAGGATATAAAAGTTTTGCTTTCTTGAAGATGCATCACTAAGTTTTAGCAACATTTCGAGTACATTTAATTTGGCTCTGCGTGTAGTAGTCCTGAAAATAATGAAACGCAAAGCAGTTGGTACTGAGGTGTACAGCTCATTTAACTTCTGGAGAGTGTTTCAATGTAATTTCCATGTGCTCTGAATCTAATCCTGGTGTTAAAACTTGATCTCAGTAGTTATCCTTTCCCAGTTCTAAATTTTCTTTACGTGGTTCCCCAGCCATTTCCTCACTTTTCCTGCAAAGAAAACTACAGGCAAGAAAAACAGAACTGAAGAAAAAGCAATTCCAATCTCTGTGGGAAAATATATTTCAGATCAAGTAGGCTGTTGTGAGTATTGATTCTTACAGCCCCACTGGAGTGATGTACAGCTCATTATTAACCATTATTTGCCATTACTTACCTGCCTCGGGTTCCTGCTGCTGCCTGTAGCCTGGGGTTGCTTGGTTCATCTTCTTCAGGTGATCATTGCACCTGGATTCCAATTTCATCCTTTAAAAGGTGATAATGTGAAAAAGGGAATCTTGCTTTTGGGTCAGGGGCTCCCTGCACCACTCTCTTCTTTGGGAGAGTTGTGCTGCTCTCTTTAAGTCCTGCAGCTGAGAAACTTGGTTAAACCAGGAGAGATGTTTTCATGTCTGCAAACCCCTGGATGAATATGAAGTTCAAAGTCAAACCACGTTAATTGCAAGGAATGCAGCCGTCAAAAAGAATTACAGAATAGGTAGCATAGCAGTAAGTTTAGAATGCTTTTTGCCTTGGTGACTCCCAAAGCACAACCAAGTGGAAATATGTTGACTAAAACTCTGGCTGAATTTTACTTTACCAAGCAATGGACAAAAACATCAGTAACATACAGGGCTTCTTCCTTTTATTTGGAAAAAAATGGTTTTTTTCTTTTTTAAAAAGCAGTCTAAATAGTCACCAAATTGTTCTTGTTCTTCTTCATATTGTTTTATAATTTTATTTTTATGCCTTTTGTTTTTTTGCATTGTTTTGTAGTTTTCAAACCCCTTGAAATTTTTCATTCTCAGTTTTTGGGACAATATGTAACAGATAGAAATTAAGTTACAAGTAAGGTTATAAAATTTCTTTGCATCCCTTTGATTGAATTTTATTTTCCTATGGATTTAATATTTTAAATTTAAATATCCTTAAATCATTACATTGTAATGGATATAAACCCTTTCAGTAAGTCTTTTGAAACAGTCATTTATCAAGGGAGACTGTATATGTGTTGGAGGTATTTAAACCTTTCAAGAATAGCAATTTTTATTCTTACAGCAAAATAGCTTTTTCCTGGTGGTTAGAAATTGCACTGAGTTTTCTATCCATTCTAAACTCATTTATTATCTGTTTCTTGAATGGTAAGTGCTTTTAATTGCAAAACTGTGTAAATGGCTCCTATGTTGCTCTGAGTTTTAATTTTTATTCTGTTGGATCTACTACAGAAAAGCAGGTGAAACATATACTGGGCTTTAAAATCACCTTCCCACTCCTAGAAAAGGGCTTTTGTTGCTCTTTGGGAGGAAAAGAAAGGAAAAAAAGAAGGAGAAATCTTTTCCCTTTTTAAGCAATGGTTCCAGATCTTTGCTTTTTAACACAGGGCAGGTATTCCCTGGAATCTGCTTTTGAACCAAGGTTTTCAACCCAAATATACAAAGCTTTTCAAGACATCCCTCTTTTAGATTTCTCCTTTCATGATTTTTTTTTCTTTGGGCATTGATTGTTATTAAAATCTGACTAATAATTAAAGAGAGGCTTTTCAATCAAGTTCAGGATTTCTTTCCACTTCCTGCACCTTTCGATGCTGCCCTCATTCTTAATGTTTGCCTCATTCTACCTTTATTTAAATTACGACTTTTTTTGCCAGCTTTGGTCACTTTCTCTTCCTTTTGTAATTTACTCTCTCTCCATTCATCACCATCACTTTGAAATCTCCCATCATGACAGAGTGGAGGTAGCAGGAAATTGTTTTCTTGGTCCCTGTTGTTATTTCTGGGGACTGTAAGTGTTTTCATATTCTCTGCCTCCAGACCTACAAAGAAGGATAATGCATCCTGCCTGCTCTGGCCTCTTTGCTTCCCACTTTGGATGTTTAAAAAGTAAAGTAACTTGGAAGCTTTGATGTGTTGCTTCTCTTTTCTATATTACAAAGTGGTTGCTGTAGAATGTAAGTTTTCCCCTCCTGTGCCTAAGAGGGAATTTTCAGGGGACTCTTGCATTGCTCCCATGGAAAATGAGGAATGATGATGGAAGTTCTTGGGTGCTGCACTTACTAGAACACTCTCTGTAATATATTTGATTTATAGTGAAGGTATAAAATTGACAATGGTGCTGGCAATGGGGAGGGTGGAGGAGATGGAAGCAGAAATGCCGAAAAAAGTCTGGGATTGTCAGCAGATCGGTGCTGGCACTGCCAAATCTTTCAGAGTCCATGTAGGGCAATCCCTGGGCTCCATTTTGTAGTATCCGTGTTATTTGGTGCATTCCGACCCTGTCCCATTCTCTGGCTTATTTGTATTCATGTAAAATGGATCAGATGTGTAGAGTACTACACAATATTTTTATTTTAAGGTCTGAAAGGCAGTTTGCTTCAATTAACTTAGAGATAGGGCAATAATAGCTGCTACAATAACACTGCATATGGCAGGAAAAACTGGTATTATACTACTTAGGAGAAGTGACATCCTTTAGGCCATTAAAAGACTGTCTGGAAAATAGATGCCTTTTTCTACAGTAAGATTATTCTGCTGACTAGTGAAAATTATCATTTTAGCTTTCAGAAAAGCTTAAACTTAAAATTTGCTGTACTTTTTAAGCCAATAATTGGGATTATTTACTGTGTGCATTGTAGCTGTTCTTGGAGATACATATAAGCAGTGTTTCTGAGAAGTGACACTCTTTTCCCTCTATTTTAGGATAGAGAAACATTTTGCTCCCTGTCATTTTATAGTCAGAAATGATCATTTGGGCTCAGTGATTATTTTGTTCACTCATCTTTCTGTCTTTCCTCATTGCTTGTTTTGCAGACAAACAAATGAAAGGATCAGCTTTTTTTTCCCCCTTTATCCCAAGATGTTAATTAGAGACTTCATATTCCCAACTCTGGTTTCCACATGACTTGAAATGTTCCTTTGTATCCCATTGTGGGACAATTAGTGACATATTTTACTTTGAGGTCTTTTGTTCCCACAAGATTATGGTGGGGAGGGAAGAGAATCAGGACTCCTTTGGAGTAGAGAAGGAAAAGACAGGAGATTTGTCCTCTCCTGTGAGGTTGGTTGAAGAAAAGAGAGGAGCAAGGGTTTTGGAGGGTCATTTGTTGAACTCACAAAAATAATTTTAGGGTTCATGGCAAAGCTAGATTCCAAATAAAGTTAATTTTTTCTGATTTACATCTGTAAGAGTTTTTTTAAACTTTAATATCCACAGGGAATTGCACTGGAGTACTGGTGTCCTCATGAAAAAATGTCAGCCAAGTTGCTCTACAGAAGTTCTGGCTGCACTGAGTGAAGCTGAGGTGTTGGCAATGTCTTCAGTTAATTTAAAATATGTTGTTATATCACACTGTGATATCAACATGTTTTGTTCCTCTCCAGTTAAACATATGACATGTGATGATGAGGGAAGCAAATTCTCTCATGTCTGCTCTTGGAAAGTTCTGCCTTCAGAGATTTTCCTGGACTCGCTGAGTCTCCAGTTTCTTGAAGAAGCAAAAAGCTGTTTCTTGAAGCAGTCAGCTGCACTGTTAAAGGAGTTTTGCAATGAGAAAAGTGGAAGTGTTTTGAATGTAATCAGTGGGAAATCTGAGCTTGTTTATCCCAGCAACAAGGTAATCAACAGGTTGTTCTGACATGGAAAAGTATAGCAGACAGCTCTTGGAGGGGAATTGTATTAATGTCGGTGAACAAAAAAGTGTGCCACTAGCAGTGGTCTGAATTTATTGAAAAACCTTAGGTACGGTAATTATTGTGTTTCTTAGTTGATTATGAAACCACTGCAATTAAATTTCACAACAGCCCTCATTTTTGCGTAAATCACTTCATAATTTATGGTAATGGATGTTATCTCGTTATGTGCCCCAGGATATCTCATTTGGTCCAGCACACCCTGCCTTGCCTTTCCATTCCCATTCTGTGCACGGTGTGTCTGGCACTCGGGAACGGGGGAAGGCTGATGGTGGGGATGGGCTGAGGGGATCAATCCTCTCGTCCATCCTTGTGGGACAGCACAGCCGAGCTGGGGCAGCCTTGCACCTGTGTGACACTGCACAGCTGGGGCCTCTGCATTTGCACATCACACTCCTCAGGCTGTTCTGGCCTTGGTATGAGCACCACGGGGATTAAAGTTTGGGTTGCCCAGGATAGGACTGGGGTGAGGAGTTAAGAAATGAAGAGCAAACAGGGCAGGACACGGTAAATGAGGAAATGGTTTTGTTGGTAATTCAAACGGGAGAGACTTCGGTGCAAAATCTACAGGTTCTGACAAGTGCTGGTGACCCAGGGGATGCTGATGTGAAAGAACCTGGTGGAATTTTGGCCTTTTCATTTCTTTAATTGGGAGTTGCCTAATTAAAAATACGCTGAAGAAATACTGCAGTAGCAAAGTCAACGTTCAAGTTCAGGCTTCCTTTCTGGGTCAGCAGTTTTACCCTGCCTTTTAGCAGGGTTACAGGGTTAAATGAGCAAGTTTGCTTACACATATCCTCTACAGTAAGTTTTGTTGCTTTTTTTTATAGTCAGCAGAATTAGAGGTGTTTTGCTCAGTTTTGCTAAGTGAACTTTTGTGTGTATTGACTTCACCTGGTTTGATTTTTTTCTGTTACCTTCTAATGAGACAAGAATAATTAAAGAAACAAATTACTATTTTCACTTTTATACCTCTCATCACGTAGTATGGTGTTTCTTTCATCCATGGAAACTAAAGAATTTTTTAAAAGTCCTTTGTGTGCATACTAATTATGAGGGCCATTCCTGCTGCTTAATTATTTGATGTAAATGCGTTGATTAATTGATTTGTGAAGTCTGTGCAGTGGTACGCTGCAATTTCTGCAGTATTAGTTAACAGTGCACATTTTGAAACCATTTTGAAGCAGGTCCTGTTCTAAACGGAATGAGAATTAAAAATTCTGTCCCGTTTTGAACCAAAAGTACCCCCAATAAATTTATTGTCCATGTGTAAGTAAATGATGATTGTTATTTCTCATAGCTGCCAAGTCAGTGTTTAATTTGTGTGTCTGTTTATGACAGGGCATGTTGTCTGTATGGGAGATTAATGATTTTTTTCCATACATTGCTGTTACAGTTTATGTTTTAAAGACAAAGCTGCTATGATTAAGGGTTTGCCTGCTGTCAAGAGAAAATAAAATTTCACAGCAGTTGCCCTTGGTCTTCATGTTAAATCCATGGCCAGCTGGATATTTCTGAGATACCTTCAAGTCAAATTGTATTAACTAAAACATAAAAATCACCCTTTGTTGTCAGGGCAATTGTTTTTGTTTTGTGTCTTATTTGACAGTTTTTAAATCCACTTTCAGTTTTTTTAAGGCTTGCCTTTTTCTACTAATAGCCAAATCAATTTTCAAACATAGTACATAATTTTGAGTGAGTAATTAGTTACTTTTGACAAAAAAATTGTAAAGGAATTGTTAGTTTGGGTAGGAAAGGATGACACATCTAGCACTGGCCAGATCCATAGTATGAACTAGTTATGATATTCATATTTATTTCAAAGCACTTTGCAAAAATTGGAGATGCTACAGGAGGATTCTGCAAAAACTATAGAATGGCCAAATAAGAAACGATAATAAAAAACAGGAAGGGCACTAGAAGAAGTAATAAAGAGAAATTTCAGTTTTAGACTGCTTTGTAGTTAAAGTACTCAAGGAATTCATTTGCATCCCATGAAAAGCAGATGCTCTTTGGAGGTCCCTTACGAGCTTGTCTCTTCCGTGGTCCTGGTGCTTTTGTAAGGTGCAAAGGCCCAGTGGGTGATCACAGGGGTTGGGAGTCCTCAGTGTGACTGCACTGCAAAACCCAAACATGATCTGAGAACAGGAGAGGCAAATAGAAAGAGGGAATGATAGGAGAGAATGATGATATTCAATTCTGGTCACACACACAGGACAAAGAGGAGATCAAATGGTAGAAGATGCAGGCGACCAGTGAAAATAAAAGACTTTGGTTTGATAAGTGCAATAAAATTTAAAGGCATTATTAATGAACTGGATGAGGTGGGGACAGAGAAGGGCTCTCCTTTAAAGGTTGAGAGAAGTGAACATATGAATAAAAAATGAACTTTGAGCTGTCTATGAATGCATCTAGGAATGAAGAAGCTTCAGGCCTCAGGCATCATCAGACCCGTCTCCCTCACAGAGAAGTGGAGGCAAAGACCTTCACAAAAGCTGGGTCTGAGGTGTCCTCAGTGGAATTGTCAAAGATCTGCCTGCAGTTGCCACACTTCCCAACAGGAAGACCTTTCCCAGTGTCCTGTCCCTGTAATTGATGATGAACCCAAATGCCCTTGTAGGCTTTACAGCATTATGTCCCTGTTCGTCTCCCTGTCCTGTCCCCAGTGCATTCATCCCTTTCTTCTGATTAGTTAGGGTGTATTTCCATAGGGAACGTGCAGAGACTCCGTTTCCTATGGTTTGCATTTGAATTTAGCATTTCTGTTTCTGTCAAGAAATGCATATTTGAGCACAGGTGAACTTTCCTTCTACAGTTGCTGGTATGGAGACCAGCCTTCCCTTTGGGTTGGCTTTCTCAGACTTTGTTTCTTCTCTCCCCTTCTCTCCCTTCCCCAAAACTCAATGTATTGATTATCTCAGTCCTGGGGTACTGTACTGAGTAGACAGCTCTTTTGGTATTACATGACTTTTCATAAGATTCTTTTTCTTCTCCCACTTCTTCAATTGCCTTTTCCTAAATCAGGGGTGACTAACTCACTGGATCTAGCCTGCATGGCAATTTTTCTGACCTCTCTGAACATTGCCTTGGCCTCAGAAGACCCAATTTGCACTATTTATAATATTTTGTGTAGGCAGCTGGGGAAACGGGAGCTTTGTGAGCCAGGCCAAGTTTGTCTCTGACAGGATTTATTAAGTTTAATAGGGTACAACATAAACGTGGCTGGGTAGTTTGGCCCTTATACAAAATATCACACAGATGTAGCAGGAATTTGCTGTCCCAGTTTTAAATGAGCTATAAATCACTCAAAATCCAAACCAGTCATCTTCATTTTCCCCTTAAATCCTAAGTAGATTACAGGTTGTAGGACTTGCAGGGTTCTTAAAGCTGTCTCTTGAAAAAAGTTAGAGTAAGTGATTTCAGAATTCAGATTTAGAAATTATTTAAAAAAAACCCCCAACTTATTTTCTTATAGAAGAAACCAGACTGTTTAATTCCTTAATTCCTTCAATACTTGAAAAAAAAGATTATTTATTGAAGTTTTTGGGTGCTAGGCACAGCTGGGGAAGCATTTGACAAAGTGCAGGCCTGTTAAAAAATTGACTGAAGTGCTAATACTTTTTAATTGGTTTTTCATTTTTGTGCAAGGTATGTGGAAGAAAAAGTAAGACTGTAAGGAAAATTGTAATTGTTTCTTTCATTAGATAACAGTGGAGCAACAAGCTAAATAGGAAAAAATACCTCTTCCTGACGGAAGTCAGAGTTGAAATGGCTTGTGCTTGCCCTTAATTCACACATATTCAAACCGAGAAATTCAGACAGTGGTTTTAGAAAATCACATTTCAACATTGATGGGTGATGGAAAAAAGTGGGGGATGAAGGTGAACATTATTAACCTTTCACTGTGTATTAATCTCCCTGCTAGAATGCAGTACAAAAATAACAATATTCCCGGGAAGAAAAGATTCCGTGGAACTTTGGGGTCTGTCCTTTTTCCAGTAGATTTGCTGAACATTGAA
The DNA here is from genome assembly GCA_013398115.1 of Falcunculus frontatus. NCBI lineage: Eukaryota > Metazoa > Chordata > Aves > Passeriformes > Falcunculus > Falcunculus frontatus. The sequence continues at coordinate 16,657 of VZRV01001218.1, read as the reverse complement.
GGAGAAAGGAAAGTCGCATTAATCAACATTGTTTTTTCTCCCCACGTTTGTCTGTATTTCTGTGAGACAGATACTTAATCAAAATTTCTGTTTTGTCTCAAACCTGCTCTGTGGTCAGCACACCTGAGATATTCTGTTGGCAGTCTCTCTTAGCGAAATCCGTGTTAGAAACCTGGAAGTACTGAGTGAAATGATTGCAGACAGCCACGAGACAGAGAGAGGTGCCATCCACAGGAGCTCACACAAGTGGAGGAGTGCGTTCGTGCAGCTCCAGCACAGCTGGCACAGCCCAAATTTCTGTCAGCCTTGCCTTGCAGTGTCAGTTCAAGGCAGGCTGCAGAGATTGTTATTGTAGAGATTGTTTCAGAATTCTTTCTTACCCAGTGGGATGCAGCAGTGCCCAAGGCAGGGCAGGCAGAGGGAGCTGCCCTGAGCTCTGCGCCTGGATGGGAGCAGGAATGCAATAATTTACTTGTCTGGTGCTGTGCTGTAAATGTGGGGCTTTGTGGCCAACTTCCAGGTTTGAGTGGATACCTCCAGAGGGACCTCCCAAGCTGCAGTGCTCTTTGATTTAAAAATCTACCTACTCATTGGTAAACCTGCTCCTTCTTCCCAAAGCCAGCAGTGTTATGGGCATCTGTCCATAGGAACTGGTTCCTCTGTCACTTTCTTTTGTCCTCCAAGACTTTCTGTCTTTCCAAAATTTGTCCTAATCTGTCTTGGTTTTTTTTTTCCAGCCTTTTCCAGAGGACAAATTCCTTTCCTTAGCCTTTTTTCCTTGATTTTTCTCTTGTTACAGGTGGCATAGTGCCACTTTTTGGTAAGGCTCTTGCCCTCCAGACTCATGTATTACTTTAAGCAGTGTGTTATTGTGAGCAATGTGAATTTGCACAGTCCTGCTCCATAGATTCAGTTAGGTGCAATACTTTTTCTGCTCACTGTCACCTAAACCTGGTGCCTCATATGTTCCTCTAACAGATGAAAAAGCTGTGGAATTCATTTTCCTGATGAATTGCTCTATTATGATATGTAGAGACTTGGAAGTAAGGAGTGAAGGGTATCTGGATGCTACCTAGACCCTCTAGAGACTGTAAGACAAAGTGATGAAGGCAACTGAATAGTTTTAGTCCACTTCACAATTAACCATTATTTTCATTTTTTGTGGCAAAGTTCCCTAAACACATTTCAGGTCATTTTTGTTTATGCTGCCAGTAAGAGACTGAGCATTTGGGTGTAGGCGCAGCTCCAGGTCACACCTGGTTTGATCGATATCTGTAGATAAATAGATTAATTTAGACCATAGCACTCTCTGTATTTAGGAGCACTTGGCTGTGTTTTGTGGCTGTGGTGACACGGTGGCTGCGTTAATGGGATGAAAGAAGATTGTCTTGAGTAGGTGCCAGTTACGTCTCCCTTAATGGCCAAAGGATTTATGAAAGTTGCACTCTGATGTTGCCCAGATTTGGCTTTCTGCCTGCTCTCTGATGCTCTGTAAAAGATCACGATGGTACAGCATAGATTTCCTGAAGTTGGAAATTAAAATATCCAATTTCTATTAATTTATTTTAGATGATCAGAAGTATAATTAAAATAGCTCGTTTGTGAGTCTTTCCTTCAAAGAGAACACTCATTTAAACTTAGTGCTTCATCAGCTTGAATTTATTCCTTATTCTTGACATCCATTTAATTCTGCCTTCATTAACTGGAAACAAAAGCTAAAACAACAGTGATTTGAAAATATCACAGAAAGATGTTAAGTAAATGCTGTAGTATATAAAGCCAACCTTTTATGACATTTTCGTTTTGCAGTTACAAAGGTGTCTCCAGAAGCCGATTTGAAGTGAAGTCTTGATTTTCTTCCCTGCCCCCCAGTGCCAACATAATAACTGGGATCACAAGCAAAAAGTTGAAGCCTTCTTTGGAACAATGCAAGGATTTATGGGTCCTGAATGAAAAAGCCAAACCAGTATTCTGCTAAGTTTGAATACAATTTGTGATTTGCCCAAAGAAGTGTCTAATCTTGGCAGGGAATGGGGGGGATGTCAAGTCTGTAATCTTTCTTCTTCAACCTCTTTTTCTGTCTATTCCAGCCCACTCTTCCAATAGCTGAATTCTCCTGAGGGAGAGCTTTGCCATGTTTGAAGTTTTCAAAAATGCACACTCTTTCTAATGTGTTTTCGTAACAATGAAGAATTCTGCTCTAGCTTGGGATTGTTAAAGAATAATGAACAATTCTGAAACAAGATCACTGGGAGTTGTTTGATTTCCTGGCCCTCAGTGGGACTGTTACCTGAGAGAGAGGGACTCTAAATCTGGATTGTGTAGTACTTTGATTTCTGCCTAGTACAGGAGGTGTGTTTAAAAGCTCCACATATCACTTATCAAGTTACTCCTTATCTTACATAGTGATTTCAGACTATGATAATGTCGGAAAGATCCCGACATTATGGAAACATTCCAGATTTGATATGTTGAATCATAAATAAGTACCCTTAGGAGAGAGGGTGACTTGTGCTAGAGAAGGTTAATTACAGGTTTATTTCAGTTTTATGTGTACATCTGCATCGAATAAGTGTGCTGAACTAGGAAAGAGTAAACAGGGCTTTATGCAGGGAAGATGTACCTCATAAATCCATTAAAGTTCTGTTCAGGAATGAACAAGCTTCTGGGTAAGGAGGGCCTAATTAATATAATTCTTGACATGTGAAGGAGTTCCCCACCAGAAGCTGACAGAGAATCCAGGCTGCTCTGGGATAAGAAGGGACAATTATTAATTAGTTAAAAAAGGGAGTAATAACTTGTAGAGCTCAGGTCCTCATTGGAGCCCCTGTGGAATCTGAGCTGGGCCCTGAACTGCTGGGCTTTGTCTGGAACTGTGTTGGAAGAGGAGTGAGCAGAGGGCTGGGAAGGTCCCTGGTACTGGACTGTAAAGGAAGGAGCTGATGTGAGGAATTACAGAGGACAAGGTGACGAGTTGTCAGGTGAACTTCAGTCTCAATAAGTGATGAACAGAGTGAAATAAGAATCTGAGCTTTAAATAGTGAACGGTGAACTCAGAGCTGCCTTTTACCTCTTGGGAATTGGATCCAGGTTTTATTATGTCTGTGAAAATCCTACCTATGGTTCAGCAGTGGTTGAATATTACACAAGCATCTTTTTGGGCAGAATGTTTTGTATCAGCACAGGACAGGATGTTTTCACTTTTTTAGAATGATCTCACCAAATGAGAAGATGATACTTGAAAACTATTTAAGTTAAAAGGAAGTGCTAGGAAAAAAATAATTGCAAAAGGAAACTTAGTGTGAGAGAGGAATCCAATGTTACACTTGAGGGAAAAAAGAGAAAATAGAAGCAAGCACACATTGTAAATAGAAGAATGAATTATATGACTATTTCAAGTTTAATAGTCTGAGATGATTGGTAGTATATTATTTTTCCCCCTACCCAACTACAGGATAAAGCTTTGCTGTTTGGTGTAACTATTGTTAGGGTGGTTAAATGGAAACTGCTTTATTGATTCTTGTCTTCACAAACTGCATTATTTACTTCTTGGTGAAGGTTTTGCTATTGTCCACAGATCTTTTCCTGATTCCTAACCTGGAGGTTTCTGGAGTGTTCCCACACATGCAGCTGTTGCAGGATTTGCACTGCTGAGGAGAGGAGCTGATTGGAGGTTGTTTATAGTAGATTATTTCAGGATGGAATAGAGATTTTCCTCACCAGTGGCAGGTGCTCTTGTAGGTGCTTCAAATACTCTATTTCTCCTCTCCCCAGTTGCTTATTCTCCTCTTCAGAGTCTTCTTTCCCATGAATTGTGCTGGTGCCAAGAAGCTGGTTTTGGGTCCATGCTTTAACTGAGAGGGGAAGGCAGTGGACGAGCAGGAGAGTAACCTTTGCTTTAATATTTTTAGTCAGCTGAAAGAGTTATAAACTACCTAAGAAAAATATTATAATCTGGATAAATTCAGGTATGTGTTGCAACTAGATAAACTCAGTGTAGCAGAGTAGAGTTGGGCCAGTGGTTTAATGTGCCTTTTATAGAATTAAAATGGTTTTTTTCTTCTTGGCTGTATAAGTCTCCAGAAAGAAAGCTTGTTATGGAAAGAAAACTGAGTCATTTCTCGCATGAGGAAATTTTCCCCTCTAAATGACTCCTGCTATAACAGTTTACTAGGTCAGGAGTATTTTTCCTGAAGTGTTTATTCATTGTCTTTTTTTTAAAAAAAGTTGAAACTGAAATACAAGTCAGCTCTGCAGAACACATGGCAGAATATTAATTCTGTTAATAGTTGCTATGAAATGTGTGGTAAAATCTCAGCCATGGGATTATCTCAGCTAAAACCTTTTCCTTTGACAAATGAGGGCCTAACATGTAAATTATCCTCACCACCAAAGTTTCCTTCTAGGGTTACTTCATCAGGGAAGCTTCTCAGCCCTATCTTTTATATCAAAATTGAGTTAATGAGTTGTGCATCTCCTGATGAGTTGGCAGAGCTTTTGCAGCTTCAAGGAGATCTAACACCTGCTAACATCAATGCAAAAGCTTGGCTGCAAAGTTGCCAAACCCACATTTAACCTATTTAAATCACAAGCTACCACTGATCTGCTTTTCACAGTGTGTTCTCCTGAGTGCTTTGGGTTTAGATGTATTACTTAAAGGAAGGTTTTAGTATTTAATTTGCAGTGTTTCAAAGGAAAGAAGCTGCCTCTTTGGCATTGAGAAAGGTAAAAAAATGCAGTTTAGTAATTTATTGATAATTAAGATGAGGCATGTAATAGGCTTCTTCTATTGCATGAGGATTCAGTTTGGTGTGAACAAAACCAGATTTGATCAAGAAAAAACTAGAAGTGGTATGAGTGCAAAGCTTTAGGGAAGTGTATCTACGTTAACAGTGAGGGTAGGAGCAGTGACTGACACTGTGTATGAACCAGGGGCATTCCTGTGGTCCCAGCACAGCTGAGTTACCACTGACAGCTGGCCCAGGCTTTGAGAAGGGTGATGGTGGCCAGGTTTTGAGAATGGGGATGGTGTCACACAAACCTTTCCCTTCAATGTGTAGTTTGAAATCCTAGAAACATGGAATGGTTTGGGTTGGAAGGGACCTTCAGGATCATCCACTTCCAACCCCTGCCATGGGCAGGGAACCTTCCACTATCCCAGGTTCCTCCAAGCCCCATCCAACCTTTAACGCTTCCAGAGATGGGGCATCCACAGCTTCTCTGGGCAACCTGTGCCAGGGCCTCAGCACCCTCATCATAAAAACCATCTTCCTTACATCCAATTTAAATCTGCCCTCTTTCCGTTTAAATCACTGTCCTCTCACTACAGGCCTTGGTAAAAAGTCTCTCTCAGATTTTCTCACTTTATTTCTTCCTTTTAGGCTCTGGAAGGGGCTCTAAGGTCCCCTTGGAGCCTTCTCATCTCCAGGCTGAGCCCCTCCAGCTCTTCCAGCCTGGCTCCAGAGCAGAGGGGCTCCAGCACTCTGAGCATTTCCATGGCCCTCATTTGGAGCCTCTCGAACAGATCCACAGGTCTTTCATGTGCTGGGGAGCCAAGAGCTGGAGGCAGCACTCTGAGAGGTACCAAGGAGTTGCAGCAGCACACATTTCATTATTTTTTCACACTCCTGAAATAGGTTATTTGGGATCCTGATGGGAAACTGTGTCATTTTGTGTGTACTGTAACAAGTTAATCCAAGCTTGTCCCTAATGAAGGTGCTTGTGGTGGCAGTGACAGCCCAGATTTGAAATAGACTTTGTTTGTAAACTCTAGAAATGAAGTGGACTTTGTGTAGAAAAAGGAGAAACCTTATTTTTTAAAGCTGTTCACTCTTGAGTACTTGTCTGTGTGTATTTGGAGAAAGTACCAAACATACATCTGAGATAGTTTCCATCTAGTGAAATATATATATTTTTAAATGATAACAGCTGTGCATGGTGTTGGCAAATAAGAGAATTGATGCAAGATTTTTCACAAACATTTGTCTTGTTTTCTTACTTTAAACCTGTGTCTAGATAATTTTTCTGGGTAAAAACCTTTCACTCCTTGGAGTTTTGGATGACTTGTGAGCTAAATTTATTTTGCAAAGAGTAGGCAAAGCAAGGGTAATGTTTGTAAATCTAACCTATTCAATTTGGATAAATCTTACACTGAGATCTTAACAGTTCAGTGACTGAAGAAGTGGGGAAAGAATAAAAAATCAAGAAAATACACATATTAAAGCTACTTGAGTAGCGGTTTATTTTTCTGCTGCTCTTTGAAAGAAGGGGGCAGGGGAGAAAAGTGTCTTTAAATATCCTGTTGGGCTGCTGCTGCTGCATCTACTTGCTTGTGTGACAGATACTGCATTTCTCATTAAAGGTACCTTGCAAGGGCCCGTGGTCGCCATAGTAACTATCTTGGAACCTTATACCTTAAATTTATCCTGACAAAGGTTATTGTGGCAATTCCTACTAATTGGCTTTTTTTTTGCTGCTGCTGCTGCTATTTTTAACTCATCCCCTCCTCCTCCATTTGAGTTCCAGATCCTAAATGGAATGAATTGGCAGAATTAGTGAGAAAATGCTTTACAGGGTAGGACTAATTGGCAGCTAAACTCTGTGTTTTGTTCCTCAGTGTGAAAAAAATCTAAATCATAACTCTCAGTGGTAACTAAAAGGTTATCAGATTTGTCCTTCAAATGTTTTGATATGAAATAATATCACCGCTCTTGAGACACAGTTTTGGTTCGTGCAGGCTTCTACTATTGTTTATTATCAAATATTAGTCATGTTGTTTATTAGCAGATATTACTACCAGCAGAGATAGAAGGAAACAAGCCATATCCTGAAGAGCTGAAAAGCTAATTTAAAGTAAGCTTCTAATAAACAGAAGGGTGCACAATAAGAAGAGTTAGCCTTGTGCTGTGCTATATTAGTACCTGGGACAGGTGCTATATTGGTACAGATGCAGCTACCTGGCATCTGCTGGTGCAGCTGGTTGAATTAAAAAGTTATTCATAGGCTGATGATATCATTGTTTAATTTCCTGTGTATTAGAGGATGACTGCTACATTTCCAGTAGCTAAGAAGTCTCAAATTTAATTGCTTGATTGACTCCCGTTCCATTTTCCAGGCCCAGGACTGAGATGGCAGAGCAGTGACCTGATGAGCACTCTCAGGGTACTCACTGCATGGGTACAGGGCAGCAGAGAGGAAAAGTTAGAGGTGGAATGGGGGCTGTCAAGAACTGTAACTTCTGGTGGTGGGGAAGGAACAGTTCAGTTCAGCTGAACAGGCAGAAATGTGGTTGTAGTTATGACAAGGTACAAAACATGGCCGTAAAGAAGGCAAAAAATTGGGAGGAAATCAGAGCATGGCAGTGGGGGAAGGGAGGGGAAGGGAAGGGAGGGGAAGGGAAGGGAAGGGAAGGGAAGGGAAGGGAAGATTTGGGTAGGGAAGNAAGGGAAGGGAAGGGAAGGGAAGGGAAGGGAAGGGAAGGGAAGGGAAGGGAAGGAGGATTCTCAGCTTTTCAGTGAGGTGCAGGACACAGATGCACATTCAGCCACTGCTCTACACTCAGCCCATTTCTGTGTGGCAGAGTTCATCCAAAGGTGCAGCCAGCAGTCATTTGACCTTTCTTTTTCTCTTTGAGATGTAAGAGAAAAACTCTTAAAACTTCGCAACCTTTAAACATTGAGCTTTCTCATTTTGATATCAATTCAATCCTGATGTAGATCAGCACTTAAGTTTAGCACAAGGCAAGCTTAAAAGATGTAAGAGATGTTTATTCACTGTTGAATCTGAAGCACCAAGGGTGATGCATTCAATTGCTTTGAAGTCCGAGAATAATGCACTACAACTGGTTAGAACAATTTCATTTTCTTCCTGTGCTTCCTCAGCAGAAATTTACAGGGACTGTAATTTCATGCCTGGGAATGGAAATGTGCTAAAAAGCTAGAAATTTTAAAAATAAATGAATTATGGAGGCCTGGGAATTACATACATCCTCAAGGGCCGTGCAGGGGTATGCTTCATTTGCCATTGTTTTTTTCCTGTGTATAACTTTGAGCAGAAGCCTCTTTTTCAATATAAAACCGAAAAAAGTCTGGAAGGCTGTCATTGGCTTTCAGTAATTTTAATTCTTCTTTAGCATGAAGGATAAGATGAGGGATTATTCTGTGCTAAGTAGATGGACAGGATTTATATCTTGTTGACAGTAAGTCTGCCTTTCATATAATGTAGGATGAAGTTAGCAGAGCTTTGTGGGATCCAAAAGTGGTATTTTGTCACTGTGGAGCCAGTTCAATGGGCTTTGTAGAACCCTCATTCTCTTCCCTGAGGTATTTGATGCTACAATTCCTGACACACTGTTGAACTTTCTAGATTTTGCTGTATTCTTCACTTGGAATGTCTGAACAGGAACAGAATTCAGAACTGGCATTTTGCTCATTTTTTGGAAACTTCAGTCATTTAATGCAACAGGGTGACCTGGGGATAACAAAGTCCCTCTCACATGTTTTTTTCACCCATATGCTATGAGTATGTTATTAAAGAGGTGTAAGGTGTCATTTGGAGCCTGGGAGACCAAACGGGGAGTGATATTGTGGCTGTGGGCAGGAAGGTGCCGAGAGCACAATCTGCCTCTCTGGGTTTGCTGTGGCTGTTGCTGGTGAGTGCTGAATTCACTGCCCTGGCAGCAGCTGAACCTGCTCTGTCTGCCTGAGTGGAGATGGAAATGCAGTGAGACCAGAGCTGGGTATTGGATAGAGCAGCTTCAAGGTTTCCAGAAGGTTTTATTTTAAATACATCAGCAACAGTGATCTGAAATGTAAATGATGACCTGCAGTCATGTAGAAAGTTGCAACATTGTTCAAGACAAATAATTTCTTCCAGTGGTCAGTCCTGGAAATGCCTGAGCCCTGCTGGAAATCTGAAATTAAATGTGGGTTGAATAAAACAGCATTCACATGCTGTGATAATTTTTCAAGCTTTTGAGGCATTTAAACTTTAATTTTATGTGGCAAATTATACTCATTTGCTGCATAGAATTTCTAGCTGAACACCTACTGAAGATTTTTCCGTTTTCTGTTGATGTTTATATTGTGTCAAGTCTGACTTTTTGACTATGGCTTTTGTTCTTCTCAGCAGTTTTATATCTTCGTTTTGATCACAGATCCACTGACAGTGGGTTGCCTTTTTCCTGTGTGTGTTTTCTCCCTGTCACAAAGTGATTCTGATCAGTACTTAGGTTTGAACACTTGCTGCTGCAGGAATTACAAAAGAGTAAGAGATAATACAAAATTATGGAAAAGAGGAAAATACAATTTCAATTGTAGCAGTAAATGTTTTCTCATGTATTTCACTTAAGTGTACAGAATGTGCTTAATAAGTCATAATTACTGGTTTTATTATTGTTGGAGGAACTAGAAAAAGTTTCAATGGAAGTTAATCATATACCTGATTCTAAAAGAATTTCAGTTGACCTACCAAAAGTGTTCAGTGTGTTTTTTTCAGATTTTGCTTTGCAGTTTCTGTTAAATTCTAAATCTGGGTATTTCAGGAGAACTGAGCAGACTTAGAAACTGAATGAAGTGCTCATGCTGTTAACACAGTTCTGTGCTTTCTTGCAGCATGAATCCAATTTATGAATGGCTCACTGTCAGAGGCTTGTGAAAGCTCATGGAGGGTAATGGTCTAATAAAATCTGCAGCAAAATTCCACTTGTTTAAAATGACATTAAATTTTATCTTCGTGTGTTCAAGTATGAAACATATGCTCCTGACAGCTTGAGCCTTTTAAGGTTTTTTATTTGTATATTGTTAGTGACAGTAGATGTAGTTTAAATACTCAGGAAGTTTAAGACCATTTTGGTTTGGATGTGAATGCTCCACCAAAAATATCAATGAAACGTGTTGTCACAGCATCATTCAGAGTCATTTAGGTTGGAATGGACCTTTTGAGGCCAGGTAGTCCCATGCCCCTGCTCCAGCAGGGTCACCTAGCACAGGTCTAATCTGCTGCAGTGCTGTACCAGAGCGTAGTGGTTGCTAAAATTTCTCAGAGGGAAGGATTTTGACCAAATACTTCCTGTGCTTTTCTTTACTTTTTTTTTAATATAAAAGATTCAGAGGTTTTATCTGCACCTGAGACAAGCTGTTATATTGACTGTAAGGAATACAGTAACTTCACAAAGAACAGAATCCCAGTATTAAGTGTACTGTTTCTCTGAAGGACTGAGCTTCCTAAGACATGATTCCTTTTAAGCTGCTGTTTCTCTCTGCTCCCACGTCTTTAAAGAACACTTTTGGAAGTCCAAGCATTTATCTCTGCCTCTGATGGGACTCGGTCCTGGATGATGAAAGGGGTAGGAAGGGTCCCCACAGAGCAGCTGATGAGTGACTTGTGTAGACACCGCAAGTCCCCCCTGAAATGACAGTGATCAAGGAAATGTGGTGTCCAAGAAAAACTGGCTCTTCTGGGCTCTGGCCTAATGACTTCTGACCCTTACTTTTTCAGATGTCTTGCTTTTAAAAAGGATTTGTTTTGTTTGATGACTTTTTTTTTTTTCCCAAACTTAAAAAATGGTTCCAATATTATATTCAGTTTCTTTGAGCTCTTCCTTATCCCTTTTAAAGGTGGTTTTGTTGACATTGTTGATTGGATATGAAATCTACTTTGCCTTTTGCTTAGATCCAGAAAATCTGGAGATTCTTTCCCTTGTATCATTCTCCCTGTCTCTTTCATGGGTTTTCTCTTCCCTAGCAAAGACACCTCACTGGTTTTAAGTATCTTAAAGAGTACTTTTCATCATTATCAGATCTTAAAATCAAAGTTGTATCTCCATTTATTGGTGAGCTTTCTTCAGTTCCCTTTAATCCTGGTTTGACCCGTGTCAGAAATTGGTGCCTCACTCTTTTGCAGACTATTATAGATGTATATAGATATATATATATATCTACAGAGAGAGAGAGAGTTGTATGTATATATATTCACAGTTATATTTTCACACTGGAGGCTTTTGAGTTTTTTCATCTTGTGTATCCCTTAGCTTTCCTAGTATTTATTTGAGGAATGTTGAAAGTATATTAGAAAACCAGAAGTTACTTTTCCAGTTCAAAGTTTTCTTTTAGTGGTATATAGTAATTAAAAACTAATTAGAGTTTCATAACTTGAAAGGTAATTTATGGTGTGTAAGTAAATTTTTCATTTTAAAATTATGGCAGTGCTTGTGGTGAGTGTCTGATCTCTTAGATCAAAAATTATTAGGGTTTTAACTTTTTTCTTGAATTCCAAGAGATATCTCCGTATCCGGATACTGTTAAAAGAAAATTTGGGTTTGGTTTAAGGTTTTCTGTACCCTCTTTTCTGGCAAAATATTTTACTTTGGTCATTGAAGAAAAATTACAAATAGCTTGTGTCTATCTTTGCATGAAGACTGAATTGGTGCTCATCAAAGATGAAATATGTGGATCTAAAAGAAGTTAAGAGGTTTTCAAAATTAGTTTGTTTACAAGAACATATTTGTGTGGCATCCAAATTACAGCTAAGCCTCACAGGCAGGTTGCTTGAGGAAACAAAAGCAGTGCAGATGTCTTTTTCTTTAGTGAAGGTGAGATAATACCTCATAGTGTTGTGTTACAGAATACCTGAGTGACAATTTGCTTTGCTTTATTTGGAACCTTTTGATTATTTTAAGATGATTCAGATGGAGAGGTAGCAACTGCATGGCAAAGAAACATATAAAGGAATTGCAGAAATAAAACTTTAGCGTGGAATTTTTGGGGAATTTTGCAAGCCCACCAGGTATCAGTGATGACCTGTGGGTGTGTTGCATGTTGTATTTTAGCTCCACATTGACTATCAACACTACTGATTCCATGAGAAGTACGTAATTACAATTCCATGGTTGTGAATACATTGCATTAAAAACTAACAATGAATTGAATATGCTTTTCTAAATCCACTGAAAAACAAACATGCTGAGAGCTGATCACTTGGAAATTCATCATTTTTCAAGTCTGATTCGGATAATTCAAATTAAACTTACTCTGCTAAGTGTGGTGTCTAATATGTTAACACAAAAGTTACAATCTTGCACAGAAATGATAATCTCTAGGGGTTTAAAATAGTTTAATGTAAATAATACATATTATGGCAATATTCTGCTGCTTGGCTGGGATTATTTTTTTCTTAATAATCATCCTTCACTGTTACACATGTATTTCATTGCTTTTTAAATGTTTTTCCTTGCTTCAGTTGAGAAATAAGTCTATCAAGTTTCCAAACCCAGTGTTGTTCTCTTAGCGTTTATAGCAAAAGTAATTATTGTCAAAAGTCTTGAATAATGTGCAGAACATGATAAAGAAATAAATTATATAACCTAAGGGAAACAAAACTTGACTTTCCAGAATGAGTTTTAGAAAACATTAATAACATGCACAAGATAAAGAAGCAGTAATGTGCCCTTCCAACTCAGAATATCTGTGATCTGGAAATAAAGATTAAATATTTCTGGAAATAATGATGCAGATGGTCATATTTGGTGTTGATGAGGTGTTTGTAATCTTTGTTGAGACTGTGAAATGCAAGAAGCAGGAATTAGATTGGAGAACATGAAAAACTGATCCAAGAAAATGAATTCCAAAGTTCACGTAACAGTCATTTCAGATTTACAATAGAGATTGTGTCCAGGGATGGAGAAGACAAAGAGCTGGAAGTTCTTACACTGGAAAGAAACTTGCATTTTAGGGTCACAGTCTAATAAAGTGGAAATGTAGAAAGAAAAAATGAGTGAAAGAAATGAGAATACAGGAGTCTGGGTTCCTGTTCCACAGGAAGATCAGTGAAATAGCAGAAAACATCAGTTCAGGACAGAAGGGTTGATCTTACTGAGAGCTTAAAAAGCCCAATATCCTCCTTTTGTCAGGCTTGTCACAAGAGAACCAAGAGGAGAATTCTGCCTGTGACCTCTCCAGTGCTCAGGAGGACGATTGTCCTCTCTGAGGTGCAAACTCCTCCCCTCTGACACTGGGACCCTGGGCTTGCTCTCCGTGGTTTGTGCTCATCTTCCACCTTAGGCTGTGTGTTCCTCAGTGCAAGTCTGAGTCATCTGTGAGACCTTGGTCTGCTAAAACAATAAAAGATCTTTCTTGTCTATAAAGTAAAGGTTCAATTTTGCATGATGTGCCAGAAGAGTGATTATATTTGACAGTTTCAATATTTTGATTTCACACCGAGCCCCATTTTGAATTGCACCTGTCAAGGTAAAGGAAAGGTTTGCTCCTACAGAGAGCTTTGTCTGTGAGACGGGATAGTCTTTATTATGCTGCTCAGCAAATTCGTGTATTTCTTTCCAGCTTTGTCCTCAGTAGGCAAAGAATCAGTTTCATTTTGGATATGATTAGAAAAAGAAAGAAACAATAAGGAATTAGAACAGTCAGGAGTCAGATAAGGCCTGATAATGATGGAGAGTGGTATTACAGTTTTCTATCTTTTTTTGCTAGCTAGTGGAATGACAGTGCAAGAATGGGAAGTAAAAGTTAGAGAAATGAAATTTAAAAAATACCCAAATTTGCTGATTTGGTGTGATTTCATGGTGGGGTACATGGCCTGCCATTAGTTCTCTTTTCTGCTTGTACTCACCAGTAGTAATTAATTTAAAATAACTTGTTTTGAGCTTACTGGCTTAAAGTTGGAACACTGTTTTACTTGTTTAGGTCATTTTCCCATTATTGCTATTTCTGTGTTACTGAATTGACTGTTGTCAGTATTTTTGTGATCCCTGAGTCGTGTGTACTAGAAAGAGAACATGAGAATAAGAAGTTTTATAGTTCTAGTGGAGGAGAGCTGTCTGCTCATGAAGAGTGAGTGGATGCCACATACCGAACGTACTATTTTGAGTTAATATAACTGTTTTATGAAGTCAGAGAATCACAGAATGGTTGAAGTTGGAAGGGATCTCAAAGATCATCCATTCTAACCCCCCTGCCATGGTCAAGGAACCAACCATATAAGCACTGCATGTTAATCTATTGCAAGATAATCAGAAATCTGAGAAAGTAATCAAAGAGATTTTATTTTTTTTCCAAATCCAGTAGAAAATCATCCCTGAAATGCAATTTAGGAAGGCCTATGTTGCATCCCAACTCAGTGATTCAGGATGCTGCCAGAAGATAAATGATACTGAGCTTATCTGCACTAACTTTGACCTTCTCAGACAGAAAGAGAATAAAACTTCTACTGTTGCAGCAAATTCTTCATCTGTCTGAAGTTTAATGATGTTTCATCTGAGCTATCCTGGAGTATTACGGTTGGTTTTCCTTAAAACTCTCTGACCCAGCAGCATCATCCTTGTGTCACAGAGCTTAGACTTCAGCAGATTCCCCTTAGAACCCAGTTCCCTGTCCATCAAGAACTCCATAAAAGTGATTTATTGATACAGAATGTTTTTGTTGAGTAAACTGGCAGCCATAAACACTGTTGGTACCTAGAAGTCATGGTATAATGCAGTCCTGCAATGGTTGTGATGATTGGGCTTTCCTGTAAAAACTCTCTTTTGATGAAGTTCAGAGCTCACTCTGAGAGCTGTTTGCCAGTCCAGAGGGTGCCTGGATGAAGTCACTTGGATTTGTGCTCTCTCTCTTTTTTTCCCTGGGTGCTGAGGTTCCAAGTTCTGCAGACTGTGTCCATCAGGTGTTGAGCTGGAATGTGTATTGTGTCTGCCTTGTATCAATTCTGGGTGCATTAAGTAGCCATGTATAAACCCCAGAATTATAAAATTCCTCAGGGATTCTGTTTTGCAGCTTGTTCCCCTTCTCTTTCACTCATTTCCTGGTTTAGCCTCTGTTTTTCTCTCACCCCTTTACCTTAAGCTACTCCCCATCTCAAATAAACAGATTTTGGAAGCAAAAGAAGATTTTACTTTTTTTTTCCCTCCTCTCCCTTTTGACAATATTTTGTTTAGACATTGGGAGTAGCTGAAGATTGGAGATTTCCTTACAGAGAATTCATTTTGGTGAATTTAATTGAAACAGCGGTAGGAAATGAATGTACCAGAAAACTTGCATTTTTTGTGAGGGCAGAGATAATGAGCGGGAGATGATCCCAGAGGTTCTCGTGTGCATTTCTCTTCCTCTGTGTTAAACATGTTTCCTGAGCTAACTCTGCCTTATGCAAGCAATCTTTCAAGTACTGAATGTAAAAAGACCCAACCCAACTCTGCATAACTTCACCTGATAAATAGAAATGCTGTCCTTCTGCAGATGACATATTTTTTCATCTAGAGCAATCCTCTAAGTGTTGTGTTTTTCAGCCTCTTTAATAATTGGGAATATTTTATTTATTTTCCATTGAAGATTTTCCCCCCTTACTTTCTAATTGTTTATTAATAAGCAAAGCCTGGACTCGGCATATATTAGAGGATAGATATTCTGGAATAACCTTCAGACTGGTTTTTTTCCCTTCTAGTCTTCCTAACTAATTTGAAGACAGAACTGATAATTTTATGAGCAAGGTCACAGAATCACACCCACAGTCATGGACTGCAGAGCCTCTCTGAGCAGCCTGTTCTAGTGTCTGACCACCCTCACAATAATAAAGATTTGTACAGTATCCAGATGAAATTTCCCATATTTTGATTTGTGTCCATTGCCTCTCGTTCTGTCACTGGGCCCCACTGAGAAGAGCCTGGATCTGGCTTCTTTACTCCTTGCTCCCATCAAAGATTTATGGATAAGATTGTCCTGAGTGTTCTTTTCTCTGGGTTCTCACCCAGCTCTCTCAGCTTCTCCTTGTATGACAAATATTGGTATCCATTAATCGTCCTCATGACCCTGGGCTGGACTTGTCTTTATTTCAAAACACTGCTGTATTTACTTCAGAGGGAATACAAAACACTGAATATTTTTGCCACGTAGTTTCCTTTTATTTGTGCCTTTATTTTCAATGAAAAACCAGTCAGTTACTGATTTGGAACACCAGATCAAACCTCATTCCTTTCTTGTCACATCTTCAGCTTTCTCACTGATAGTCCTTGGTCTTCAAAGGATCACAGAATCCTGGAATGCTTTGGGTGGGAGGAAGATCATCCTTAAGATCATCCATCTCCACCCCCTCCCTTGTGCAGGGACACCTTCCACTATCCCAGGGTGCTCCAAGCCCTGTCCAGCCTGGCCTTGGACACTCCCAGGGATGGAGCAGCCACAGCTTCTCTGGGCACCCTGTGCCAGGGCCTCAACACCCAATTAAGAATTTCTTCCTAATATCTAATCTAAATCTCTCCTCTTTTAGTTTAAAACCATTTCAAAACTGTTTTTAAAAGTTACCAGTAGTTGAGTTAGAGTTTTTAGTTTAGAAGAACATCTTGACTTGTGGAAGCACTAGCTAATTCTTTGTTTTCCCTAAAAGTAATTGTTCTGTAGTTGTGTCACACATTAAGGCTTATCTATGGAATTCTGCAACTTATGTTTTCTCCTCAGATACAGTATTTGTTTCAATTTTTTTTCCTCTTCTGACTGATGATTGATTAATCTTCTGCCAATGAAGGATGGAAATGGATATTTGACATCTGGTAGGAAATGTTGTTTTCTGAGTGTCAGTTAACAGTAAATCAATTCAGCTTTCCTGTTGTTGTCCCCAGTTAGACAACTATTCTAATATAAATAGAATATATATATAT
>VZRV01001212.1:0-158094 GCA_013398115.1 Falcunculus frontatus | reverse complement strand
ACCACTGAGTGCTGGAAGGAGAGAGAGACTGAACTGGAGGTGATCATACTGAGGTCTGTCTTAGAACAACAGGAATAGGGGCGTTGCTGTGGACTCTTAGCATACTCAGTCTCTGGCCTAACAGTGATTTTACCATTGTGTATCCCTTCCCCCCATGCCTAATAATCTCTAGAACAAATGGGCAGCCAAAGGCTGTTCCTTATCTTGAATCTACTTTTCTTTAACATTTCTTGTTGTAATGGTTTTTCCCAGTTTGATTTAAAGGATGCGAAGCAGGGCTCCAATCCTTCCCTGAGAAGAATTACTGGCCTGACTGTTTTCTGGGGTAAGAGGAGTTGTCCAAAATACTTCCTTGCTTTATGTGTACTAAATACTTGCTTTCTTCCTCCAGCTATCACTCTGAGACTGCTCCGTTCTTTCACCCTCTGCTCTATCCTTTCCTTTTTTTTTGGTTCTCTTTTTCTAGGGCATTTTGAAAAAATTTCACTTTGTTGGAAGTAGTGTAGATTATAGCTTGGCAGTAAACTCTATCTCTACACAAGAAAAAATGTGGGGTTTTTTGTATTTTGTAGAATATTTTTTGTGATGTTAACATTAACAATGCATGTATTGGTTTAAGAGTGCAATCAGTACAACACAGTAAAATGTAGCAACTTTATGTGGTGTTATGACTAACAGACACTGTTACCCCATGACCTTTCAGCAAGACATATGACTACTCCTTGTTTGTGATGGAAAAGCTGCTATAAAATTGAAAAAGTAGCTCTGCAGGGAGAGCATGCCATGACCTGAAAGCTAACAGCACATTTACAGCTTAATAAAGGGTCTAGAAGGAAAAGATATTTTTCTGTTGCTTTGTACTTTGACTGTGATCCCTTTTGGAGTATCAGTTCAGCTGGTTTTAAGAAAGCAAAGAATAAAACCAAAATTCGTTGTGTCTGTGCCTACTACTGCTTGTAAGGTAAATGTTGGGGAGGAGTCCAGTCTAATGACAGGACTAGTGACAGTAGACACACATGCTAAGGACAGTGATATTAAGGTTTTTATGAGGGTCTAATATGGCTTGTTTTACTTACAGTAATACTCTGTATGAGCCTTAATTACTTAAGGACTGTGCTAATCTTAGCTCATGCAGCTTAACTTGAAATACACCCATTCCCCAGCCAGATTGTGACAAACCCTTTCCTTCACATTCAGTGGCGGTTTTAGACTCAGACAGGGAGCTGGAAAACATCCTCGTTATCCAGTACGATTCTGCCTGAGAGCTTGGCTTCTAAATACAACACACAACAAAGAAAGAATACGCTTCTGGTGAAGTTAGTGCCATCCATGTCACCTTACTGACAAAATAATTCTTTCTGCTGGTTCTTGCTACACAGGAAAAAACTTAAGACGCAAAGCATTCCCTGCTACATTTGGAGCAGAGGGACTGCAACAGCCTGGCAACCACACTGGCTCAGCAGTCCTTCTGCTGTGATTCATACCCCAATTTTACCTGCATCTCCACCTTTTCTCAAAGTGAGGGGATCAAAATGACCAAACCCACACTGCTCTTAAGTAGGCCTCAGGCTTTTCACAGAGTGCCATGATGGTATTCCCTATATGCATACTTTATTACCTATAGGTATACCTTATTATTCAAGGATTAAGGATGGGCATTTCCCATAAAACCATCTAGAAGAAGCAAAGAAAATGAGAATGAATGCCTGAGGGTGCCATGCTTTTTTACAGACCTGTGGTGTTGTGTCTGCACAATAGGCCCAAGAATGGTTTAACAGGATTGTACTATTCTAAGAAACAGAACGAGATTCCTGTAGGTGTAGAAAAACTATTTGTCTCACTTCAGAGAATTAAATATTATTTAACTCGCTGTCAATCCAAGCTGTATGGAGCAAATCCATTATCTTCCACAAAAGAACTCAGAAAAATATTAAGTGAAATGGGTGTATAGGAGACAGGATTGGACAGGGGACGAAAATGGAGGAAAATGTTAGTTCAGTCTAGGCTTAAATGCAAAGACTATTCAGACAGGATTTCTTCTTTCCAGAGGTGAAGGGTCCTGATAATCTGGGCATTGGAACACTGGTAGGGTGGGTTAGTACCATCTGTGGCTCAGGTTGGGGTGCAGACACGTACGGTTACAGGCAGAGGAATCTCCAGCAGTGCAATAGTGATGTAGGCTGCCAGTGTGACCTCGTCATTCACTCCACCCTGCAGAGACACACAAAAGTGCTTGTTGATCCCACAGAGCACCACTGGCTTCTCCCAGTGTTACATATCTACATCCTTCAGGGACAAATTCTTCCCTGGCCTCCTTTTCATGCTAGGTCCTTCAGAAGATGCTGCTGGCTTGTTCCTGCTTCTGTGATAACTCACATATATAACTCCTCACTCTTTCCTAACCCCCAAGTGCTGAAATAACTCTGTTGATCCCAGAGTGGCTTATGGTCAAGTTCCAGCCTGACAAAGCCCATGTGGAGCCAACCAGGAGACACATTACCTTCATAGCATTGTTCAGGAGCACCCCAGAACTGCGGAAACAGCCATTTTCCTTCTGCTTTTGAGTAAGCCAACTCAAAGCATCCTGGATGTGCTTCTCCTCTATGAAGATATGATGCCGGGCCTGGGCAAAGGACTTGAGGACGAAGGCTGTGAGCCTGAAAGTGATAGAGGGAACCAAGCCATCCTGAGTAGGCCCTGTATCCATCAGAGGTCATAGGGCCCATACAACTTCATCTCCACCTCCATTTCAAACTCCACGATGACCAAGCACAAGAAAACACTGAGGAGTGGGAGGGCATGAAAAGCAGAAACTAAAAGCCAGTGGTACTGAGGTCTTACCAGGTGTTTCCAACTTGCCCATAACGTGGCCCAAAGGTGCTATATGAACCATCCCGGTGTTTGTACTTCAATTGCCTTTGATACCCTGAAATAGAGAGTGAAAAAGTATTTCAGCTGCCGCAGTGCTTTTCAAGGAGCCATGCAAAGGAAATGTAGCAGACATTTGCGACACAGGGTCCCCCTTAGCTAATGGCACAGATTTGAGCAATGCTGCTCAATTTTACAGAGGAAGTTCAGGCAATTCCCAGCTCTGAATATCTCTATTCTTGTGCCCTTCTTCTCACCAAAAACACCTGGAAACTGGCTATCTGTGGTCATTGCTGCTTTCTGCCCAACACTTCATGAGGAGAGGTAATGCATCCCAGACTTGAGAGAAATGAGAGAATGGTTCCCAGAGGAGAACTGATTAAAAATGTGAGTCCTACACAGGATAGGAATGCAGAAAACAGGAACATTTTCTTTGGAAGAAGTGAAATTTCCTGCAGAAATAACTAAGTCACAACAGCCCCTTGCTAGTCGGCAGATGCCCACCGCGTGCACGCGTACTGGTGTTGTGTCTGTCATCGTGCCCTAGCTACTGTTGTAAAATTCTGCCCTGGTAAAGATGAGCAATACTTTCTACACCTCAATACTAAGGAGAATTTGACATCTACATAAGCAGCTGCCATGATTAATGGTTATAGTCTAATTTATGTATGTCATATAGTCCGATTTATGTATTTCATATAGTCTTTTTCTTGCAGAGGGACATCCTGAGTTATTGCCAGCCTTGGACTTTTTCTGTGTTCCTGTTTGGATGCTGTTGTCTCTCACCTTGTACCTCCAACTGAGCATAGGATTCCTTCTTACAGATACTGTATTCTACACCCCTAACCTGCCAGTATCCTGTTCCTTTCTAGAGACAGCCTCCAACAGATCATCCGAGCCAGTGACCAAGTGTCTTTATCCAGTTGCCAACGGAAGGGATGAACAGAAAGGCAAAAGCTCACCGCTCACTAAGTATCCAGTGGCCTTGGATTTGATCTCCTCACTCAGCTGCCCTGTCTTGTTCAGATAGTCCAGGACGTAGATGTTGGGTGCAAACAGGACCATGTTCTGCTCCCCACAGCCAAAGGGCATCTGGAGGAGCTGGTGCAGGTTCTGCGTGGCACTGCCCATGATGTCACCTGGGGAATGGGACAATTCACAGTGTAAATTGGCCATTAGACTGGGCACAGCCTGCAGTGGCAGTGTTTCGGAACAGCATGTGACACTTTGAGAAGGTTTCACTTACCTAGCACTGAGAAATATGCTCTGGCTGAGCCGTCCACCACAGTCTCTGGGAGAGCCAAGGAGACTGTGTCTGACACTGACTTTTCTGGGATAAAAAGAAGATTAATTTGGTTACAATTCCAGATGTATCTACGTGCGCAGGTAGCAACTATCCATGGGTGAGACACCATCCCCTGAAGAGGGGTTTCCTGACTTCAACAAATCCATTCATCTGCAATTTTGCTGACGAAGTTTCCCATCCTGCAAATTCTGTGTTGGGCCTGCAATACCCTTACACACAGATTGTCAGGGACTTCTACACAGCATCATCAACCAGTCTTGACTGACAAATAAACTTTTTCCAGCCTATTTTTCTGGCCTTTCCTGCTTTGGTGGGCAGACTGGGCTTGCTGCAGAGTCTGGTTTGTGATTTTACGTCTGTTAAATGAAAGGCATTAGAGACAACCTTATTAAATCCCAAATATCCTCTCCCTGCGGTGACCTGGCCAGCGTTATCTGGTAAAAGATATGCTTCTCCCTCTCTAATTGTAGACACTATTACATCCTCAGCTTTTCTCCTCCAGGAAGAATTGTTTTCACTAATAGTTGGACATACATCTAGTTTGTTCAATTTTATCAGATCCCTACACCTTTCTTCTCAGAGTGGAGCACTCACAAACTTTTTCTTCTTCCTTTGTCTTTAGTTTCTACCTCAGCAAAGAAACTCTTAGAAAACAAATGGCTCTTACCAGATGCACAGAGCACAGAGTTGTACGTGGTTTCCACCTCAGTCCCTTCCGGCTTGGGGAAAAAGGCAAGATAGAAAAAAGCAAAAAATGAGAAACAACAGCAAAAGAGAAAAGGAAGAAATAACAAAAGGGAAAGTTAAAGGGACTCTTTGAAAATTGACTAGGAAGTTTTCTCCTCCATATGCTAAACTGAGGATAATTGAGGACTGTAACATACTGGCTAATTACAAGTATGAAATGTAACACATTTTCTTTTCTTTCTTATTACTGAGGGAGGCCCTGCAGCTTCACAGGGTGAGATGGAGATAACATGGAAGAAATGGGACCCTGCCATCCAAGGTGCCACCCACTGTGGCCCAGTCTAGCAGAGCTGTGTGCCGAAGGCTGAGTGCCTCCCACATTGGGAGGATATGCATGCAAGAACTTTGACTGGTGGCAACTAGAGCACTCCAGTGCACCACAAGTGACATGTTAAAACAATCAGAATTTAAATACATGCTACAGTCAACTGGTTAAGAATTTCTAGTCTAGTCTTTGAAGTCAGAAAAGAATACTGCTTTTCTGTTGAGATGGGTGAAAATATTTTGCAGAAAACTCAGGAATCAAATGTTTACTAGAAAACATTTTTTTTTTGTCATTGTTTATTTTAGTGAGGTCCCTGCATCAATTTTTTAACCTCTAAATAGGAGAGTTCCCATTGTTTCCTTACTGGTTTCCAGCTTCTGCCAGCTGATATTTTTTCCCAGCATGTAAACAATGGTGTTATTGTCTTCAGTTTCTCACACAGTCAGAATACATTGTCTCTCATTCTTCAGTATGAAAAGACAGAAAAGCATTAAAGGAGTGGGGGGGAAAAAATGAAAAAAGATAAAGCTTTTCAGATAAACTGTGACAGAGCTAAATGCTTCTGTTTGAAAACGCACCTTCTTGTATGTTTCAGTATGTCATTCTGATATGCAACTAAATGAGAAATCCATTGTTTTGTTTGATTTCGAACATTTCAACAGGAAATTAAAACAAACAAACTGTAATTATTTGAAAGATTTTCCTTGATGAGAAATTCCCGGGAGAAAGAAAAAATCTTTTTCCCGAAAAGCTCTCAATGAGGCTTGGTTTCTGGAGGGGCAAGAAGATGCCCTGGGGCCTCTGGCACACTCACTTCTGTCTCTCTGGGATGCACTGCCTGATGCAGGGAATTCTGTCATCCATGGGCTTGTGAAAATGCAGCTTCACCCCAAGCCTGTTACACTGTATCCATCCCTGCTAATTAATTGTTCAGCCTTGGATGCTTAGCTCTGATTCCATCTCGTCAGGGCTTGCTGTAGATTAGTTACCACATTACAATAACAGGATAGGATGAGCAATCTCTCAGACACCCTGACAGAAGTAACTCTAATACTTGTTCAGTAATTTACATTCCCCTGCCATCTGGGAGAAAAGACTTTACAGTGCTCTATCTTCCTGTGTCTTCAAAGAACAAAACAAGCAGTCTTTTTCCTGAAGGCGTATATGAAATTTGGAAAATTTCCTGAAATGTTAAACAGTTGTTCATGTATTATACATTCAAATCCATTTGTAAATAATTAAAAAAAAAAAAAAAAAGCCTAGCAGATATGATGGTTGTTCCATCATTACATTCAGGTTAGCGAAACATTTCCTGGAGCAAAACATATCCTAGCTCTGCCTTACTGAAAACTGGAATGTCTGCAATGTAAGGAGGACTTGTTATTATATAGATTTCCCTATACAACAAGTTGGTACCTTTTGTTTGCTAATAGCACCCAGAAGTCTTACACTGTGGATTAATTTTATGACTGGCAATTTACCATGTGAAAAGCTATGTTTTTGTCATTGCAAAACACTACACAGGGAAAGAAGTGTACAAAAGAATGTAAAAAGAAAAGGTTAGTTACACTGTTTTGAACATTCTTAGACATGTAATAAAACCAAAACAGTGATGATAGTTTTGTTTAGAAATATTTGTAGGTTGTGGTGACTGTTCAGAGTACTGGACATGGGCTGGAGGAGAAGTATAAGCTTTCTGGCTAGTGTTCTATTCACAACCTGTCCCTGTGATTTATTAGAGGCAAACCCAAGGATTTCTCATTTATCTCTGATATGATGTGTCTTGGAAAAACCTGTCATTATTGCATGCCTTATTATTCCTGTCCCTCTCTGTAATGTAAGACCCTGCTTTGACTGCGAGACGGCAACATTATGAGTTACGGGCTCTGTTGGCCTGTGTTAGATTTATCAGTGCTTCTTTTGTAAAAGCTTGCAGAACAGGAGTCCCACAAGCTGTTATTTCTTCTCTCATGGCTAAACCAGAAAACCTTTACCACACACAGCTCTTGCTGTTACTATTGCTACTTTTCTGTGCCACCAAAATCAGCAGCTCACGTACCTCCACCAGCAGCTGTCTGATGACCGTGTCCTTCCGCCCTTTCTCAGGGGTCTCCACAACAGAGTTCCCGCAGGGCTGCTGGTTCTGTAGGGCCTCAGTGGTCACTGAGAACTCCACCTGCCCTGGAGGAAACAGGGATCAGTCAGCCCTGCCAAGCAGAGACAGGGAAATATGGATCTGTGTTTGTGCAGGGCACTCTGTGATGCATTACAGAGAAGCTTTTCCAAGAGGAGAACTAAATCTGAGACAGAGTTTTATCTTGATCCAGATGCAGCCTTCCAGATCACTTCCTTTGTGATGGTCACCCAAGCAAGTGTTAGTCCATCAGCATGAAGAGTAGTGATGGGGAAGGTCTCATAAATCAAATGGTCTTTTTCTGGGAGGCTTCAGAGAAAGCAAGCTTTGATTAAAAAATTTCAGACCCAGACACATTAAGACAAGACAATCTTAGCTCCACAAATGGATTGTCTTAGTGCTTTGCATGCATTAAGGGAACTTGTGATTTCTATTAAAATGTTGGGAAAGCCACGGCCTGTAACACATGGTTTGTTTAGGACCTGGAAACACTACACCCAGTGCAGTGTTTCAGCCTCAGGGTTGGACTTCTGACATCGAGAAGGTCCTTCCAAACAGGTTTGGAGTAACCTAGCTCCTCACACCAAAGATCTGATGCCATATACAGATATCTGATCCCGGTATCTTCTTGTCATCTGGTCTCTTACCTAGAGATCTTGGTGTTACTGCCCAAGCAACAGTTTTTCTTTCATTCACACAGATGCAGTAGGATTCTTCCTGTTTCCCCACTGGTACAGCCAGGAAATCACTAGATTCAGCCAGAGACACACTGACCTGTGAGTTGTACAGAGAGGGCTCGTGAGGTCTGGACTTGCAGAGGAGCTGGGGTTATTGCAGACAATGCAGTACATGGAAATAGGTAGTGGAGCTGGTTGTACTGGGGGATTTAGGGCCTTATGGGTATTGCAGAGCAAGAGCTGCCTGATAAAGGAGGAAATGACTGAAATGCGTACAGTTGTAACAGATCAGGGAGGTTAGTGTAGAGAACAGGATCTTTGGAAAGGAAATCGATTCTGGGAAAAATGAATAACACAGACCAGTTGTGCCATGAATTAAAGATCTCCCTCATGATTAGTTAGGTGAAGAGATAAAACACTAGCAGTGAGACGGCTAGTAAGGGAACAAAGAAAAGTAGAATAAGGGAACAAGGAAAAGTGGAATAAAAAACCTGAAAATAGCAAACAAAATAAGAAAGATGGGGACATAAATGAGAGTGCATTGGAATGACTGGATAAGTGCCCCTTCTTGTTTCAGCTTCACTCCTTTTAGAATAAAAATCTTCATTTATAAAAATCTGAGCAAAGGGGATTGAGATTCTGTACTAATCCCTTCGCAAATTTTCTCTTGTCTTTTTTTCTCGGAAAAAAACGGGGATAAGAATGGTGAATTTATATAGCTCTGCTCAGTGTGTTAGGGACAGATGCGACAAATTACAGGAAGTCTGCACATTTCAGCAAATCTTCTGTGAAGTTTTGTGAGATGAGACTAAAGGCTGACCACAGGTATCCAACCTGGTGAACCTGGAATTTCCGTGTGGGTATGCAATGGTTCTGTGGTCTGTGAAGAACCCAAGTTCTCTATTTCTATAGAACAATGACATAAATTTGTGATGACAAGGCTCTGGGTCTCAGTAGCAGAGCTTTAGGCTCTGAATCAAACGCAGCTTTCAAAACTTTGTCGGGAAAACATACTCCCTCTTCACTGAATACAACAAGGATTTGTACATAAGTACACCTATATGAAATTATCTTTGCAGATCAGTCACCTGGCTTGGAACACCTTGTTAAAAGCGACCCACTCTAGTCTTGCCTAAGCTGTTAAGATGAGCAAAGCTGTGAACATTTCTTACCCTGATGCAGGCGGGCAGGTAGTTGAAAACGGTGGCTTTCAGCGTGAAGGACTCCCCACGCACTACAGAGTAGGGCAGGGTGAGCTCGACAAAGAAGGGCTGGAAGGCTCTCAGGGACACTGTCGGGGACAGGCCAAAGCCCGCATCTGCCGAAGTACAGAATGCATTGGCTTTCCACTCGGTGATGGTGTCAGGGATGGTCACTTCTAGATCAGCTTTTCCCTCAGAGCTGGTGAGGGACAGAGAACAAGATTGCAGTTATATTCTGGTGTTCATCCATTCTCCTCACAGCCTACTGAGCAACACCTGCTGACAGCAAACCCCTGACCAGCTGAGATATAGGCACTGGCTTTTGCATGTTCCTCTAAAGCATCCTATACTTAATGTCCTTAAAAAATCCCTTTCTCTACTAGAAATACTCCTCTCACTGAAATACCGATGCATCCACTGAGGCTTTAACCTAGTCCAAGGTTTTGGCCTAGTGACCACACTCTACATTCCCTTAAACACTTACTTCACCGAAACTATGTCCCAGATCCACGTCTCAGGGAAGTACTTCCGGACACTCTCCATAGGATTGCCATCAACCGTATCTTCTGCCATGTCATAACCCAATTCTCCATGCAGATTCATTGTAGAGACTAGAAAATTCATTCAAGGACAGGAAGAAAGGAAAAGATGTGTCAAACTCCATTCTAAACCGGGAACATACTTTCCCTCCAAGTAGCTGTTATTCTTAGGTAAAATTTTAAAATTGAAAGAACAGCTTTGACATCTTGGCTGCTGGAATCACTAATTTCTCTGTTGCCATCTCAGTACTTAATTTTTCTTAATGTTGCTGCTCTTGTTACAGAGATTGGATGAAATTGAGCGTTCTTCCCCCACTGTTAGCAAACCCAGCAGTGCCAAAAGAACCATGCATGATGATGTTATTGAGGGTAAATTTCTATAGCAATACAGAATCAGCTGTGAAACTTACTGCCCCCAGATATTACCATGGTACATAGTTTAATAATCTGGGTGAAGAATTGATTGCATTTATACATGACCAGAAACAGAAGACACATTTAGCCTTCTGTCCAGGAATTAAAAAAAAAAAAGAATGTGGGGCTTTACTTTTCTGGCCATTAGCAAATATACAGGAAGATGCTTTCTCACAGTGTTGCATACTGTTCTGCCTTATGAAAGACTTTTCCATCAGCCTTAGAAGACTTTATATCTTCTCAAAGCAGACAGCTCTTGGTCCATACTCTGTTGACAAATCATCCATTTCAAAACCAAAGATCTGGTGTCTTATGAGTAGATGGATAGAAGCTGTCACTGAACCAAAAGCTATAATTGTTTAATTGGGGATGGGATACTGCACCATAAAAGTCAGTAACTGGAAGTGATATAGGTGCATCTTTTATACAGTCTTGTTAATCTCAGATCTGTTTAAGAAAACAAGCAAACAAAAGCAATATCATTCTCCTATCTTCACAGTCACTGAACCTCCAGAGAAGTGACATGACCTACCTAGCCCCTGATAGTCGTGTAAGTGGGGAAACTGGGAACAGAACCAAATTTCTCAGCCCCCGGTGGTAAAATATTGACCCACGGGATTGTACCACCTTCTCCTTTGTCTTGGCCCCATTTTGCCCTAGTTGTTCCTCTAGCTATTGCTAGAATGTGGCTGCCTAGAAGTAGATGCTCCTTTTTTAGGTTTTCATAGCTGGACTCAGATCTGCTGGGGAAAAAACCCCACTACTTTGTGCTTGTAGGCACTCTTTTAGTGCCTACAAGACCTTCCCTGCTGTAGGGGCTGGCATGGGAGTCACCAAGCACACACAGTTCTAGCCAGGCACATCTGGCTGCCTGGTAGGGTGTGGGCAGAGATGGATCAGTTTAATATTTCAGGACCAGGTCCAGAAGGGGGAGATCCTGAATTAGGTCAGCATATCTGAACACAGTCAGATCTGCCTGTGCAATTAATATTCAAAGATTCAGAGAGGGAAGGAAAGAAGCAGGGTGGTAAATTTTAGGAGGTTGTGTGAGAGGTAAAACCAAAAAGGTACTAGAACCACTGTAACTCCTTTCCATCATGTGTTCTGGGTAATGCTCGCAGAGTTCAGGCTTATGGATCTTGCTGCTAGTGAAGACTTTTAAGCCCAATTCCTAGTAAACAAAGAGAAAGAAGAACAAAAAATATGCAAAAAAATGGTTTGAAAATAAACTTTATTTAGTACGTCAAGAATGGATGTACCTACGTCTGGTATTGGTCAGACTAACAAAGACTTGTATGTAAATCCCAGATGGGCTGGTTTGACACAGGTGTGGGGTCTATATCATGTTATTCTCATACTAAAACTAAATCCTGGGATGATCAGATGGAAAGGTAAGGCCGTAGGCCTACCTTGGGGACAGCTGCCTGGATGAAAATGGCATGTGTGAAATGCACTGGAGTGAGGGTACCCAAAAAGCTTTGTCTGGGTACCCTCTGTACTTTGGATGGCTATGCGTGGATTTGTGGGTTATCAAATTAACTGATACTTTATTAGAGACCTATTTAAACCAGAGAAAGAAAACATGAATGAATGAGGAGTTTCTAATATTATGGCACTACAGGTAATTTCTCTGGACTATTTCTTTACCCAAGCCCATTTGCAGGTGTCTCTGCTATGAGGAGACCTTTCAAAGGTCAAATGGTTTAGATAAATAGTTACTATTTATGGGCTAAGATATTGGAACTGGTCCTGGTTATTTTCTTGCATACAAATGTGAGCAAGTTTACGGCAAACGAGCTTTTTTTCATTAAAAAGCCCTTCAGGGCAGGCAAGAAGAAGAGAGGAGACTGAATTCCAAAAGGGAAGAAAAGAGAAAAATGAAAGGCTGGTGCTTACTTTGAGAATGTTGTAGGCATCACCTTCACCGTCAGATGAAATGGGTATGTAGAGAAATCCATTTAAGGACAGATTGTCAAGTGACACACATGGATTTACGTTGTCTTCTTCCAGGTAGTAGTCCATGAAGCTATAACCCTGGCTTTCCTTCAGTGGGAGAAGATGATACACCTGGGGAAATGCAAAAAAACAGGGAAAAATGCAGCAGCTCAGCACTTACAGGGACAGACAAAACCTAACATTCCATTGGTAAATGCCCGCTTCTAAAAAGCAAGTGTAGGGAATGCAACAGTAAAAATACATAGCCCTATGTCTGTAGTGGTGTGAGTGGGTACTTGGTTTGTTCTTGTACTTGCTCAATAACAAAAGTAGCCAAGACTCACAGAGCTGGGAGAAAGCTCATTTTCAGGCTTCATAAGGAGAACACTCTTGTCCACTGCACGGAGGGCACATAGGGATCTTGGAGATGTACGGAGTCGCAGGTGTGTGTTGGAAGCAGGAAGACCTTCCTTGGGTGCAAAACTCAATCTCACCTGCAAATCCAAAAGGAAGTTCAAGCAACCACTTTTCCAGACACTGTTGCATCTATTATTCTGACACTTCTAGCCTTGTGAACTGAGCTCTGCTAGTGTCTAATGTACATTCATCTTTGATCAGTGAAATTAATGAGGATGAGTGATTCTCTTTTTGTTTCTGTCTTGCCCCACTTTTTATTTTTATAGCTTTGTAGCTTATTCTGGTCACCAATCCTCAGTCAACATCTGCTCTGAACATTTCATGAACCCATTGTGAATTACGCCTTCATTCTGGAAATCTAAACTGAACTGCTCTCCACAAGACAAACGTGGGTTGCTTAAACCATGACTTGTACTCACTTTATTGGGAAGGCACATTTCAACCTGGAAATCTTCTGAACTGGCAATGACTTCCCCACTGGGTGAAGTGGTGTACACAAGCATCTGTGCCACGGGAGCAATTGCTGCCTCGACAGAGAAGCTCAACTGAAATGTCCCATAAGCTAAGAGAGAAAAAAAGGTTATTCAATATGCAAGAGGTTCCAGTATATGCATTTACCTTCCCCTGATAAAAAAGTCACGTTCACTTCCCAGATAAAAAAAGTCGAGTTCACTCATGCTGAACATTTTTAGTTATCAGGGGCTGGAAAACTGACACAGGACTAAAATCTATGGCTGTTGCTGAAGACACCAGCATTCAAAGACTGGTTGTGAATTGACAAATGAAATGAGTTTGGAGGGCCTCAATCTGCCTTTGAGATTCTCCCCAGTTAACACCTGGCATAATTTCTTGATGCTCCCAACCGTTTTTTTTTCCCTCAAGCTCCAAGATCTACAAAAAATAGTTGAGGCAAAAAAAGGTAGCATGACTGTTGGATAGGGTGACAGCAGTCAAGGTTGCAGAGTGGCTGAAAGAATAACTTGGCAAGGCTACTGCTAAGCAAGCATTTGTGTGGAGCACCAAACTATTGCTACAAGCACGGTAGAAAATGCCCCTCTGTGCTGGAAAACTCTTTCTATCCAGGCCTGAGCTTTATGTCACTATCTAGGTGAGAGAACATCCCTTGGTACTAGCCCAGGTGTGACTTTAGTCACCAGTGAAGATACAGAACTTTGTACAGCACACAAGATCTTTTACTGACACAATCTGTTTACATCCACTGCACTGCAACTCCTTCTCACAGACTTAAAATGTGTCTCCCTCTTCTCATTTTCAAAAGACATTTAAAGTTGCATCCCAGACCGTCTCAGTTACTGAAATGTGTAACCCTTGGATATTTATGTGAATAAATGTAAATATATTGATTGGAATATAGGTATGCATGTGTTTGCATGCTTACAAGGCAGGAACAATACAAAAAAAAATAAGGAAAGTGAAAGAGACAAAGAAAAGGAGACACATTCTTCCTGCTTGTTGTACATGTGAATCTTAAGACATTGGTAATCATTCACAATCAGAATAGGGTAGAGTGGCCATCAGAAAGTGCTGGTTTTAGGAAATGGCCAGAACTTACATTTATTTTTGGTTGCATTCTAACATTCTCATTTAAAAAAATAGTACCTGTTGGAATTCAGAGAAAACAAAACTAACCAAAGCCACTTCATCTAAAAAGGTTTAATTTTGAAAATTCAAACATTACGTGCAAAGTTTGAATGAAATGTTAAATACAGTTTGAATTGAAGTAAGTTGTCTACATCCCCCTTGCCCCAAATTATCATCAGAAATACTAAAAAGTTCTGCTCACCATCTCCAGGATTCACGGTCAGATCATGGGTGTCAGCTAATATGATTTGTCCCTTGGCCATCACCTGTGTAACAGAGAAATCTTCCTGCAATTGTTGCTACCGGTGTTGAAAGCCAGGAGAAGGAATGCTCACTGGGTTAGCTGTAGAGTGTGAGTGACACCAAAAGATGCTAAGCAAGTGCCAGGCTGGAATTCACTGGGTCTTTGGAGACAGAAATATTTGCTCCTAGGAGGACCAGCGTTTCCACATTGATCATACTTATCTTTGCTTTTGTACATATTGCATATATAGATCAGGTTCAAGTGCATTTTGCCTCTAACCACACATAAATTTGGGAGTCACCTGCACATTTTTAACAATTTGGAACAGGATGGAGGTCAAAAAGTCTCCTCATTCCACTCTCAGTTGCATCATGAAACAGTATGAAGAAAAATTTCATCAGGATTAGGTTTATAACTGCACAGAGTTGGGACAGAAGACCACAGGCTGCAAGGAATAAGACCTTGAATAAGGTACCTGAAGTCAGGCAGTAAGCAATAGCCTAAATACTTCCTGTAATTTCCTCATTTCCAAGAAAAGATTCCTTTTGCATAGTCAAAAATGCCTTTTATTCAATTACTTTTGATATGGAATATTTATTCCATAGCACCGTATTTTAATCTCAAGGTGTGAGATCCACAGCTATAAAAAAAAGGAAGGTTTTTCATTTTTTGTTTACCTGCGGTATGTGCATATTTGAACTCAATTTTCCCAGGCTACTGGGATAAACAGGTATCTTGTCCTTTCATTAATTGTTAGCAGTCTTGAAAATAAGCATGTAGACCTCTCTAGTGCAGGTTTCTATTCTCTTTTTTGAATGTCAGCCTAAGTCCCCCTGATGTTCTGTGCAGTCCACCGGAACTGAACTGTCTGTTCCACTGATATATTTCTTGTTCCCAAAAGCTACTCTCATCTCTTCTGCTAGTGTCATTAAATGGGATAACCAGAAAAACCAATTTAGGAAGAAAGACATTCTATTTGAATTTTCATTTGATTCTTCCCGTTCTCCTGAGAGAAACTGACATGTCATTGTTTGGTCACAGTTCAATTAGTCTCTCTTCTGTGATCCCCAAAATGAACAAATTCATAGTTCTTAATGCCAGCATGTTACAGTCTGTTCCAATTATTGTGGCCTCCCAAAATTCTGCACATGGAGGACAGAGAAATGAGAAACATTAGGGAAATGTATTTAGATTGCACTGTTGCAGGCCACACTTTCCATTTCAAACCCTCTCCATCATTACTGGCCATCCAGCAGTGCTCTGGTTGCTCATCATGGAGCAGAGTTAGAGATGACACAGTACTTTCTGTGGCCATAGATCAAAGCAACCCCAAATATGTCTTACCAAATAATAAATGACAATTTTCTTCTGCTCCCCTATGGCCTCTGGTGTGAAGATGTAGTGCACCTGGACCTCTGTTGAGGAGCCACAACTTAATGTCTCAGGCTTTGGCTCAATTTTGAGGAAGCTCTTACTGAGGGAATAAGACCGAGTTACTCTGCGCGTGGCATGCTCATAGGA
This sequence comes from Falcunculus frontatus, assembly GCA_013398115.1. Lineage (NCBI taxonomy): Eukaryota > Metazoa > Chordata > Aves > Passeriformes > Falcunculus > Falcunculus frontatus. The sequence goes on along the minus strand of VZRV01001212.1, from coordinate 142,223 downwards.
TGGTGTCATCCAGTCACTGTCATAACAATTCAGTTCAGGCTTATGGTCTGCCTAAAAAAGAAGAATAAAAGGTTGATAGCCAAACAAAATCAGGTAAAAAGCCACATAAAAGTCCACAGAAAAACTCTGGATATGTTCTGTATTTCCCATTCTTAGGAGATTGTGGGTAACCCGCAGAGAAGATGCAGATAAATGTGGTGACCTGACAAGAAACTTGCCTTATTTTCTTATTGTCAGAAAAGACTGATAACCCATGGATAGATATTTCACCTGTTGATGAGAAAGACAGGCTTACCCCTGTCTCTGCCACTCACTCGGATTTCCAGGGAGAGTTCTGTGAAGCTGGTAGTGTCTATGGAAAACCAGGACTGTCCCTGCTCATCTGTAGTGTAATTCCCTTTGTATCTGTTTCCACCCACAGTAATTGCGATGGTTTCATTGGCAAGTGGAGCATCAGTGCCATCGACCAGCTTCACCTAACAAAGCAATAACAAACTGCAGGTTATGGACTAGCAACAAAAAACAGTTCCCAAGTAATATATCCTCTTCCCTCTTTTCCTCCTTGCCAGGCAGGGTATTTCTTGATAGAGAAGAACAAAAGAAAAGAATGTGGAAATGTGTGAGGCATGCCCTGTGTTGTCTGAGGGAACAACTGAGAAAATTCTCAGCCAAACAACCTGGTCAGCCCATGGAAATTATCTATCAGGATCCTAAGTTCTTCAGTAGTTTTAACTCCCCCGGCCAGCTTCATCTGGGACCTCCATGACGTATCATCTGCCTCTTGAACCATGCAACCTGCACACCCCACTAATCCATCTGATGGGATTGTGCACTTGTGTGTTTGCTCTGCCACTCATTCCCCATGGTCTCAGAAGTTCCCTACCCTCCCGAAGAGTGGGATCCCTGGTTTGTACACATGGTCCAGCAGGTCAAAGTGGATTCTGCTCATGGTGGACGTGATACCACAGGAACCTGTTCCAGTCATCTCGATTCCTGAGACAGAGCACAGTAAGGAGGGATTATTAATGAATTTGTAGTCATGTTGCTCCACCTTCCTCATGCTTGCCAGTTCTTCCTTTTATGGCCTGCCATCACTTTGCCTCCTCCACGTGCTACATACCTGTGCCATCTTCTGTGATTTTGCCTTGTACCTCAATGTTCATCTCATATCCCTTGCGTAGGAGCTGAAACACCTTGGTCCTCACCACACCAGAAACACACCCACGAGCATCTGCCTAAGCAAGGGATTGGAGAGAAAATTGAAAGTCTGTGAACAAAGTTTGTGCCTTGAGGAATGAGGATACCCCAAACCCAACAGGCTTAACGTCTGTTCGTGAAATTACAGGCTTATCTTCAAGGGTTGTCTCCAAGACCAGAATTTTTGTTCAGCCTGTTTCCTAGTGTTTCATCCACACGTTTTCTGTGTCCTGTGAGGTACCTGACACACAGTTCTCCAAGGCACACACTGGTTTCCTTGTTAACTCCCTCCTGACTGAGTTCTGGTTTTCTTTCTGTTTCTTCCACTCTCTTCTCTCTTTTTCTTGTTGCCCTTTCTCCTGTATTTAACCCATATACAATACCACCTCATCTTCTTTGTTCCTCGTTCTCTGTGCTGCCTTCTTGTTTTCTCCTCATCTTTGCTCCTTGCTCCCAGTTAGTTCCTCTCACAGTTATGAAATTCTTTCAAAGACCTTTTCTCAGTTTGTGGAACAATAGCAAGGACCTCATGGCTGCAACTAGTTTCAAAAGGTTGAGGTTTCCATCATCAGTTCTGTTTCCAGTTTAATGATCCCTCTCTTAAGAATGCCCTCCTGTGAGATTCCCTGCTTTTCCCTGGAGAGAATGCTGTCTCTGATGCCCTACTATCTCCCAACAGATTTGATCTCTCTTGAGACAACTTGCCCATTAACCTTAAGAAAAACCGCTACACTTTAATCTTGGGACTCACCTGCCTAGTGAATTCTTCACACACAGATTCTGTTTCTTTTCCATAACAACTTGAAGCAGACTGGGAGTATTTCCGGCATACTTGGACATTCACCAAACCAGGAACAGGCTTCCCATAGGTGTACCTAATCACAATGTGTTAAACAGTGTATCAGATGAGACAGTCACAGTCACACTCAGACATACCTCCTTAAAGACCTCTGTAGATGATTTCCTAATGTTTCTTAAAGGCTGACTAATCTGTCATTTTAATGATTTCCAGTATTTCCATAGTGAGATTCTTCCATCATCCATGGAAGAAACATTCATCCTGTTCTAGGTGGGAGGTCTCTGCAGAAAAGATTCACCGTAGAAAATAGTTTCAGCTAGGAACATCCTCGTATTACAAACTGCTCAGGGTTCAATGAAGAGATGGAAAGGCAACCAGGTACTCAGAAGGAGCTATTTATGAGTTAAAAATGAGAACACTGGGTTTGCATCACCAATTTAAATGATGTCTGATCTGACATCTCGGAGTATTTGAGGGTTCAGTTTTGGCAGAGAAGCTCTAACTGACGAAATGTAAAGACAGAAAGAAAACCTGAAATAAACTGGGAAGAGAGATATGCAGATTCATTTGACATAATCTTTTAAGGAGCACAGGGAAGACCCTTCGCTTTGACTGTTCAGGCCAAGCAGCAGGCTCAGGACTGACAGAATGAAATAAGTCCGCACTAAACGGAAAAGTTTAAAAATCTTCCCTGAGCTCTTCTTGTGGTCCTCAGCAGAAAGGAAGAGTGAAGGATAAGCAAGAGAGATTTGCTGGAGCTCTGTGACTCACAGACCACAGACAGACACTGGAAGCTCGTTGTCCTTAATAGTGATCATCTTTGGCACCTTCACCAGGACCTCGAACCTCGGCAGCACTAGATGGGAGAGAGAAAGGCTGGTATGAGAAGAGTGAATGAGAGCTGTGTACTACACAGCAACCCAAGCATCAAGCCAGGATCATCTTCATATGAACCTCTCTGTGGTCTTCAGTACAGATGTCTACCCCTTCCATAGGTTTTCTCAACCTTCCTTTACCACTGTTTGGGTTCAAAGGCGGTTAAGGAAGTTTGAAGTCCTTACCCTCCCTTATTTGCAGCACAGGCTTATGTGATCCCATTGGCACCAGACAGCTGAGTAGATCCCTCACCTGTGTCCATTCAGGAGGACACACTGGTCCTGTGTATTGTATTCACAATGTATAACTTGCAGATAGGACTTGTAGCAGCACATTCACCTTCTTCGTAATCTACCACATTGAAATGCCCTGAATCGTTGATTCTCTTGGCTGATTCTTACTGTTCTGGAGACCCAGAGTTGCTCTTAGGCTCACCAAGATGCACCATGGGATATTGTCCTGCGTACTCAGAGAGTTCAAGTGAATCTAGCCACAGACTCTCAGGGCTACAAACACCCAAGAAGTTTTATGAGAACTGGGAGTTAAAAGGCTCCCTGCAACAGCATATTTCTCCTTACGCAGTCTCTGCTACCAATCTGTTTGTAACATTTGTGGATTGTTCTTCAGTCACAAGTTTTCTACCAGACATGTTTTCTAAGCTTTCATAGAAACAAGGAAGAGCAAAAGTAGAGAGGGCTACGAATACAGAAAGAGACCTTATGCAGGTGATGAGAGAAGCAAAATAGGGTCACCAAAATATTGTCATCTCTTACTTCATATCTAGTGCTACTTGCAACAAGCTGCTGGACTGAAAAGTAACTAAGACAAAGTCAGCTGAGATTGGTGCCACAAGCCATGCACAGGAATTCTGGCATGTCCTGTGCTTCCAAGAGCACTGTGAGCAAATACAAGCTCAGGCAGGTTGCAGAGATGCCATAAAGTCAGCAACCACTTCTGATACTTAGCACTTTCTGCCTCAGCCCCTATGAGCCCCATTGCCTGTATATTCAGTCCCTCCCTTCTCCATGTTGTTCCCAGGAAATTCCAAATTGAGCGGTCGTGGTAAAAGGCATTACTGTCAAATTCCTCTCCTTACCAAATTCCTCCACACTGAAGGTGTGCTCCACATGAGATGAGAAGCTCTTCTGCACAACTATTTTGTAGGAGCCTTGGATGGGTTCCGAGGTGAGGGGGAAGGAGAGCTGTGTAAAGCCTGTTTCCAGTTCCACCCCTTGCCACTGGTACACACGGTTCCTCTGGGGATCCTGCAGGTGAGGATAAGAGTGTCACAAGACAGTACAGGAGTGCCCAAAGTATACACATCCCAGCTGGGAAATGCCCATCTGTCATTATTCAACAATCTGTGAGGTTCTGAGAGCACTTATCTGTCAGTTCTGCATAGCTAGCATGCAAGAAAGCTTTTAAACACTTTTAACGCCTGGGGGTGTTGCCTCCACCTCAGCTCTACCTGCGAAGGATGGGGCCAGGAAGCTAGGCAAGACAGACCGGCAAGGCAACAGAAGGGAACAGAATTGATCTCATAATTAAGTGGAGCACATGGAGAAGGGAGGGAAGTTTCAGCTTCCTTGACTGGCTATATAGCCTGAAAAAGTTGTGGTTTTTTTCCCTGTCTGGAATGAAGCCTGCTGAAGTATCAGTACACAATCTGCTGAGAAATCAGACACGTGGCTTATCTATGGGACTGAGAAATGTGCGTGTATAAGAGTCCTAAGCCAGTGGTGAGATGGGGGAATGGTGACAGGAACGGAGGAAAGTGTATCCCGCATATAGGCATCCAGCTGAGAGCCCTCCTTTGTGTCTCCATGCTCCTAATGCTGGAGCTGAAGTCTCATCACTACTACATCTGTGTATTGCTCATTATTAACTATGAATAATTAATCCCCTCAGCCCCAAATTTCATGTAGAAGTCACTGAAACAGCACAGTGGTGCTGTGTAGTTTGAGGCACCCTTTTCAGGCTCCTCAGCAGGATGGTTGATATTTATAGTCCTTCATTTTCTTCCTGCTCTTCGCATTGTACCTTGGCTGTCACCAAAAGTTTATTTACTCTAGAGGGGTGTGTGACTCAGCGCGTGTGACTATGTGCATTTACTTCACTGAGATTTTACCTCAGGGCTTAGGGAAAATGGGGATGTGAACGACATCTCCCGGATGGAGGTCATCAGTCAGGGGGCAGAAGAGGGGGCTGTGTTCCCAAGAAGCCACCTGGGAGGGTGGCACAATCAGTAAAATGCATCCCATGGCTCTGACCAAATCCTTTTCATCATCATATTTCAGCCCTGCTGAAAAGCTCACCACTTATTGTGAGGAACACTACTGGAATTCAAGAAAATGTTTACAGCTGGGCTTGTGAACTTGTTGCCATTCCTGTGATGTGTAGGTAAGGCCTGAAAGCCAGTTTGTTTTTCCTCAGAAAGGTGTTCTATTTTTTAAAAATTACATAAGCAATAGGTTAGGATAATAATTCACAAGTAGCAGACTCCTACTAACTTCTGCCTTTGTGCTTCACTGAGATAAATTAATGACATTAAGGGAGTGGATTGACTGACATTTATTTCCTTAGAAGTGCTGACTTTTAGGCTGTCACCTTTCTTCACTCCTGCCACTCTTTCCTTTGGTCCAGTCCAAATTTCATGCAATCATGTGATAAACTGCACTGGCAGATCTGATCTGGCTGAAAAAAGTACTCTAGAGTAAACCAGTGAATTTTCTGCCACAGGAGTTTCCCACTCTACAAGACTGCCTTGTAGACAGCTGTGAAATCCAAACAAAGGGCAGTGCTGGACTGAGAAGGAGCATTGAGGGAGAGAGAGGGGGTGGTGGGGATGAAGGACAAGGCCTACATAAGCTGGCTTAAACAGCATGGACAAACACCACACTTTACAGGCTAGAGCTGAAAACACAGATGGCTTTCCTAGGGACTTAAAATGGAAGGCTTTCATGGCATTGACTGACACACACACAGAGGTTATGAAATTATTCAGCTTGTTAGACAAAGACATATTTCTGGAGGCAGTGGAGAGGATGTATTTGTTTTTGCTCCTTTCATGAAATTCCTGTACTCAGTAAAGTATCATCTCATAGAAAGGGAAGGGACCCCATGGGACAGCCCTAGCAAAAGGTAGCTCTGAGGTGCTCCCCTCAGCCTGCTAATCCACACCACCCACTGTCTTACTCCTCTTTCTCCAATATTCACAGACTGTCAGTGGCCCACCAGCTCTGCAGCCCTTTTCTGGAAGTTTGTTGATGTGAAGAGAGGATGACACCACTCTGAAAGGAGGATAAAAAAAGGGGCACATCCTGGTTTTGGCCAACCTTCTGCCTCCTCTGTTGTGATGACTCCTCAGCTCTAGACAGAGATGGAGCAGAATGGAGACAGCAACCCCATGCAGCAAGGAACAGCGAAAGGACTAAATAGGACTCATTAATCACGTAAACCAAAATAAAATTTGTGCACGCTAACTTCAGGGTCCGTCCATGAGCCCTTACCATTAGTTTTTTCAACAGGAAGATGTCCCAGATAGTAATTGTAAATTTTGGGTTCTCATCTGAAAAAGTGAGTGCTTGAATTATGGAAACATCCTTCCTATTAACTTTAGCCTGCCACTGAAGTTCAACCGTTGAAGAAAACAACAAACAAAAAGAATATGCTTGGGAAGACAGGGCATGTCTACTTAGCTAATTTTGTTTCTTTGGTTTTGATAGCTTATTTAACACAGATCTCTAATTTCAACCGCGTTTGGCAGACAGAAATTCTCAGTTCTGATTGGGAAGAGGAATAAGCCCTTTGGATGACTTCTAGGCAAGTGTAGTTCTGTTCACAGCGTGGCTTGTAATGGTTAATTAGTTTGTTCCTACAGCACATTCTGCCATCAAAGAACCATTGTTGGAACTTATTTTGGTGCATAACTACTCAGCCTTCCTTTGAACAAAGGGAAAAAGTCAAACACCCATGATTTTTCCCTTGCACCTCATCCTGGAAACACCACAGCTGGGGACTGATACCTCTGTGCCTGCACATTCTTCTGCAAATAATAATGTAGTTATCCACTCACCTGAACATAGACAAAGGGAAACTGTGGGGAAAGAGCAAAAGAAAATCAGTGTTAGAAATACTAATCACACGGAAGTAATTTCCAGATTTGGACTGAAGGGCAGAAAAACAAACTTCTAAGAATTCCTTTGGGTTCTTCCCTTTCCGTACTTGCCCTGTTCCCTTGGTTCTTGAAGGCTAAGGGAATCTTTTCTATAATATTTTAGGGCCCTGACTTTTTGTCTTAACACAGTATGAAAATGTGATGAAGTACGAGTTTTCAAAGAACTTGTCTGCACGAGGAACTGATTGCCAAATGACGTAGAAGGTGGGCTTGCACCCCTGACCAGTTCCATAAAACCAAGTTCCTGTCATGCTGCTCCCTAAGTGTGGGATTGCACCCACTGCCAGAAACAACTGCACAGCTGTCACTACCAATGGAAACGTGTCCCACCCATCTTTTTCAGTAATGAGATCCCTGCCCACTTGCTGAGCTACATATATTCCTTCGTGAATCTGGTTTTAAACATCTGTATGCTTTTGAAAAGGGGAATGTGTTTCTCAGCCAATAGAGACAGGTGGAGTGTATCCTAGGATAGAATATGGAACAGGTAAAGCATGGTGTGAGAGAGTATCATATGCTCTAAAGGCTGTCTTCAGTGGTTCTGGATGATGACAATAACAATGTCACCTAGGAATTAATCTCCTGGCTAACAACAAGGAATTAAGGCTCTACCTTCTCATTCAGCGGGTAGAAGTCTTTGTCCAGAGAGATGATCCGAAACTGAACTGAAGGGTGTAACAGAAAAAAAGGAAATTCCACTGTTAAATTTGTAGCCATCACCAGGAAATGTCAATGTTTCAATAATTTATAACTCAGATTCATTCCACAGATCAACAGGCTCTGAACTGAGATCTCTAAGTAGTAAAAACAATTACTTCAAGCTCTTTCTCTTGAAAATAGTGAGGGGCAGATAAATTTAGAAGGATAATCAGGTCTTGGCTGAATTGAGTTATCTCTTGGGAGTACCTGTCCTGCTTTGTTGATGCTGGTGCAGCCAAGGGAGACTATGCTTTGCAGTCACCCTAGTTTTGTGCCTCTAGTTGAGTAGAATGAATTGGAGCCTGTGCCTACATCTGGCTGAGATGCTGTGCCTGAAGAATGAAGATTAGGAATGACAAAAGTACCATGAACTAGACCTCAGCTGACAAAAATAAGGTTTAGTGGGTGTCTTAGATCCCGCCATGAAGAAATCTGAAAACTTTAATACAAGTATGGCACCCCTGGAGGATGAAGTCCTTAAGATTTTATGCTGTCAGAGTCAACACCAGCCCAGTTCCTGGTACCTGTCTGTCCGGGCTTGTAGACGGGTTTGTCCGTCTGGACGAAGACCAAGCTTTCAGAATTCTTGATCAGCACTGACTTGCGGCTCTTGAACTGCAGTGTGTCCCCTGTCACCGTCACAGTGAGAAATGCCACTGCTGTGCTATTGGATTTTGGAAGCTAAGGAGAATGAAGAGGATAACTGCTTTACTCATTCACCCCACTGCACCGAGCTTTGAAGCAAGGAGTGCTAGCTGCGTCAGAAAGTTCCCTAAAGGGACAAAAAAGACTCAGTGCAGGGAGCAAGAAAAAACACGATTGCCTTCATTTATATACTTTTCTTTGAGAAATATTGAATCTGATCTTATTCCATCACATGATTTATCAAAATGAAAATTAACCCAGATTCATTAATTAGGATATGGAACCTGTGGCTTGCATTACTCACCAACCAGCCTTCTGCAGCAAAAAATTGTGAATAAGCTCCAGAAGCAGCCAAATGACTTCATGGACCTCACTGTCTTCAACCATTCCCCAGTTTCTACAGTTTTCACTCCACATTGATATTTTTCATCTCAGGCTTACACATATCAAACAAACATGGGGCACATTCTGTCAGTCAAAGTTCCAAAAGACCTCTAAGTCATGCATGCACAAAAATATTGTGTGGGAGACGGAAGTGGATAATGGGGTAAAATTAGTCCTCGTAAGACTACCACAGTCAGTTACCCACATTGAATTATTTTGTTTGTCTTAGCTTAGGGGTCTCTGATTGCAGTGAGTGTTATTTCTCATTTCTGGACTGTTTGGACCTACTATGCCACGTCAATAAACACAAGAGACCATCCCACAAGGATGAGATACTCACAGAGAAAGGGACACAGGTGAACAGATCTTTCTCTGACACCACATCATCAATCAAGCTCCTGTTCTCTCCTAGATACTCGAGTGTGGCACTCAGAGTCACAGACTCGTTCAGGTGGGTCAGCTGAATGCAGACTTTCTCATGAGAATCCGTGTGTATCAGAAAGGGCACCAGCACCATGTACTGCCTAGGAAGAGAGGGAAGCGAGAAAGATCAAAAATGTGAAACAGTTTTAAGGCTACAGTATTAAGTGAAGGGAAATTAACAAATCAGCATGCCTAATCCATTGCTGTCCCTGCGAATTGCAGGGCATATAACATGAGCATTCATTTTATTTTGGGTTTATACATATTAAACGGTCTAACTAATTAGCCTAAAAGCAGGAAAATGCTTGCAGTAGAAGGAACAATTTCTATGCTAATAGAGAGTGCTTTACAAAGAATGTTTTGTTTGGCTTCACAGCAGGGAGTAAGGACGGTTTGAAAGGTTTCAGGCTGTTAATAGAATTTTGTATATCCCACAATCTCCTTTTGAGACTCAAAGGCATTAGCTAAAAACAGTTGAGGAAAAAACCCACCCACTCGTCTGGCTGCTCCAGTCTTTGCCTATCCAGGTTTCCAAATCCTTCACATGCTGAGCAAAGATGTGAGTGCTTGCAGTTTGGGACCTTATTAAGACTAGCACACAAAGGATTTCTGAGTGTAGTGTTTTATTGCAACTCAAGTGTACTTGCATCTTCAAAGAGCTTTTGACAAAGGTCCCTCACAAAGGACCCTTAAACTAAGCTGCTATTCAGTAAAAGGGATAATTTTACTAATAAATCAAATTATTAATTCTGTCTTGGATTAATTGGTTAAAAGATAGGACAGAAAGGGTAGGAACCAGTGAACATCTCGGGAGTTTGTGTTGAGACCCCTGTTCTTCAGTATATTCCTAAATGATCTGGGAAGTACAATTTCTCATAATTGTGCAGGGTAAGAAAATTCTAAAAATTGACTTACGTATCTGTGCAAATGTTTTTTTATATGATAGAACTGAGTAGCAAAGATAGCAAATGAATGAATAGCAAATATGTTTGTAAGGGGAAAATAATAAGTGAGCTACTACCACTCAGACTTGAGCACTGTTGGTCAGTCTTGGAAAATTCTCAGTCAGTAATAAGTAATGAAAAGACTGTCGGGAAGTGTTCAGAAAGGAATAGAGGACAAATACAGCTGGGTCCATCCAGAGCTACATTTTTGCCTAGGCTCTGAGCTTTCTGGGGAGTCCTAAAGCTACCGTGGAGGCAGTGGGATCCAGGCAGTACCTGCATTTCCTTCACCATGAGGCACTGGGATAAAGTGTAGTGAAGAGCCTGCTGGCAACTCTGCTCAGCCTGTGCTGCTGCAGAAGCTGTGAAAGGAGGGAACTCCAGCCTCCCAGAGAGTGAGTTACAGCTTGTGACTCTCTGCTTTCTCCAGTGTTTCCTTTCTTCCACAACCTTCTTACCACAGCTTCAGCCCATGCTGCTTCCCCTAATGTCATTCCCCCTGTCCCCTGTCAGTGGCACTGGCAATGTGAAAATAACATCCAGTCTACAGAAAGGACAGCATGACCTAGTTCGTGGGGAATTTGGCCTCATTTCTCTTCCTGTTCACTGTTCTGCTGAAATTTTGGCCAACTTGCAGAACTTCCCCTTAGGCTGGCTTCCCTGCCTTTGAAACAAGGATATAAACCATGCTGTTTATAGACCCCTTTTTAGGTGTTTTGGGATGTGTTGCTGAAAAGAGACAGATGAACTAAATTACTATGAGGGTTTTAAGTAACTTTGGTCACAAAATCCATGTCCAGACATTCCAGGACAAAAAGCATCTGGGCTGACAAAAGAGACCTCAGCAAGCAATGAGCTGTTCTGACAAGAGAGGCAGTGACTCTGACAGAGGCATGCATCAAGGAGGAATAGGAGACCTTGGAGATAGTGGCTGAGGCAAAAATGATGAGTTTGTCTATACAGAGAAGGTAATACTGCAGTTTAAGGTGGAATAATGTCTGTGTGTGTATTGACTCTCAGCTACCTACTAGAAAAAGCACCCAGCCAAAGACGGCAGTGAACTTCATCAGCCCAAATCCATACCTGCCAATTCAAGTGTCATTACGCCCTCACACTTCTGACCATATGCAGAGTACTCCCAGGCATGTCCACTGCATTGTAAAACAGCTTTGCATGCACAACCAGAGTAGGAGAACAGTACCTTTGGCTGCATTCTTCCAGAATCATAGAAGTTTTAAGTTACAAAGGACCTCTGGATGTCTCAAGCCTACCTTCCTTTCTGGAACAGGACTTTTGCAAAGGACACAACAGATGGAGTTCCTACTGTTTCTCTGGGCCACCTGTTCCAGTGCAGCACTAACTTGATGAATCTGTTTTTTTCTAATCTGTAATCTGAGCCTTAATTGTGTCTCCTGTCCAGCTGGCCATCTCTGAAACAGAAGTAGCATCAGCAAGTGCTGCTGCCCAAAGAAGTGATATCCCTACTTTCATAGGGCACAGTAAGCAAGCCTTGGTTGGAAGTTTAATTTTTGTCCTCAGTTCAAGGGTTGCTTCCTTTCTGTGTTGTATACAGCATCTGATCTATCCTGCACCCACAACAAAACCACTACCCTTATGCCACCTAGCAGTTCACTGCTCGGAACTGCCTCCCTACTGGGCTCCTGTCTTCTTTCTGTGGACTGCAACAACACCCCTCTCTCTCCCACCCCTCTCAGCCTTTCTTCATTCTTCCCTTCCAGAATGGGGCTCAGGTAAGGGGCAAAAAGTAGCCTACAAGAAAGATGGAGAGAGACTATTTACAATGGACAGGACAAAGGGGGAATGTATTCAGACTGAAAGAGAGTAGGTTTAGATTCGACATTAGGGAGAAAATTTCTTCGCTGTGAAGGTGGTGAGGCACTGGCACAGTTTGCCCAAAGAAGCTGTGGCTGCCCCATCCTGAAATGTTTAAAGCCAGGTTGAATGGAGCTCTGAGCAACCCAGTCTAGGGAAAGGTGTCCCTGTCCATGGCAGGGGGCTTGGAACTAGATAATCTTGAAGGTCCATTCCAGCCGAGGCCATTCTATGGTTCTGTGTTGCTCTTAGGTCTGAACAGTATGGTTTCATTCCCTTTCCCCCTGATGTTGGGCAAGGATGAATTAAGATTACTTAATCTTAGTTACATCAGATTATTGTAGGGAGACCAGAGAGCTCTTCCTGACCCCAAAGCAGACTTGGTTGGCTGATCTACCCCAGAAGCACCCAAACAGGGCAGATGAGTGAGGGGTTGATGGTACAGTGTGAGTCAAAGGTCCTTCAGGCTGACCCAGTTAGCACTTCACCTCTGACCACACAGTAAGTGGCAGCAGTAATGCTGCACCTTCTGCCAGCACTACGGCAGTGCTCATGGGCATGAAATCTCTGCAGCAAGCATTTCAAGACCTGTGTTGGTGAGAACTGCGGCTCTGTCAGCACAGCAAGAGGAACAGCAGCCAAGATCTGAAGAGGGGGACTGCTCCCACCCAGACTGGAGGCTTCAGAGCAACACTCTCTGGTGGGCAAGGCTGGGGGGGGCATGCCAGACTCCAGCCTGCCTGTGCCATGCCAGGCTGCCCCTCTGCCCGGGGCCATCGGCAGAGTTTGAGCTGCAGCCATGCTACTGGGCTGCACAGCCCTGGGGTGGGTGTCCGGGGAGGGCGCTGGCACCAGCCTCCGTGCTGGAGGAAGGGAATCTAGGTCACAGATCCTCTCTGAGAACAAGTACATCTGAGGCTGCCAAGGGAAACAAACTGGCAGGAGAAAGGGGAACAAACTGGCTTGAAAGCAACAGGAGAATGGGGAGAAGTAACTCAGTGATTGAAACAAGCATACTCCGGGAAAGGTAAGCACCTGGATTCCAGCATCATGCCCGCAACATCATAGGTGCCGAGAGGTTCCTAGGTAGAAACATACTTAGACAAAGATGTTGTGAAGATACAGGTCTGGACTGTCAGGCAGCTGCAGGGCAGGACTGTGGGCACTGTGGGCAGAGATTGGGGGGCGGGTGGAAGGAAGCCACTGGCAGCGGTGGTGGTGGGGAGGGGTCCCAGGGCTGGACAGCCAGGGGACTACAGGATGAGAGAGGGAAGCACTGTCAGAGCTGTGCAAGAAACTCAGGGCTTGGTTATTAGTGGGAAGAAAAGTGAAGGAAAAACGGAGCACTTAGACCTCCCTCCCCCCTGCCGCACATGTAGCTTACGGTTCTGTGTTGAGAGGAGTGTTTCCAGGAAGGAAGAAGAGAAGAAGGAGGAAGATGTTTGGTTTGCTGGGCAGCTTGTCCTTCCCCATGGTGCAGAGCAGGTCGTGGTGAGCCAAGCAGTGCTGCTGTTTTCCCGCACCTTGTAATTCTCCTCCACTTCTGTGCTCTGTCAGCCTCTTTATAACTGCTCTCTGCAAACAGCCCAGGGGCTGGAGGAGATAAGGGCTGGGGGCCAGGGCCCATCCGGAAACAGGGAGAGGCGGTAAGGAGGAGCTGGAACAGAGGGACAGTATTTGGCCAGAGACTCTGAAAGCGGGGGAAGGGTATTTATTTGGATAATGCTTATATTAGAAATCTTTGAATGATTCATACCCTGTTTTCCTTAACCCATCAGAAATCCAGTGTTGGGGATATGAACTGTGTTCAGCACATGGTAGTATTCCCTGTGGGCAGCATCCAATCACAGCAATCTGATTTAAATTTCCACAGTATTCCCTTCACAGTTCCTCTCCATCAACACATTGAAATACATTATTTTGAGTTGGAATGACTGACACAAAAGGTGAAATTATTAAGTTAATAAAGGCCATCATGAATATTGATAAATTCCAGCATGCCTTATTCTGCAAAGTTTCTTCTGAGCCACACAATCCTCACTGCTTTGCCTGGCAAAGATGACACAAAAATTTGATGCGTCCTACACCTCCAAGTTTATGACCACTGTAGAAAACACATTTTCACTTGAAAATAAAGTAGGATATCGAGCTGTGTAATTTTAATGACCTTAACCCAGTTCTGGTATAGTTTTCACTGATTTCTTTTCAGTTTCTGTTCTTTAGCTTCATAGGTGACTGCCAATTGTCCAAAAACAGAGTGGCTCGCTGATGACTGCAATTGCAGGAAGAAAAGTTATCTGTGGTTGGGTGTAAATACTCTAAGTACTATAACAACAGTGTTTTATGTAGGAATCCGTGTCTCCTCCAGAAGTCTCAAGCAATTTTGGAACCTCTACCACCACAGGTAAATAGTCCCAAGAAAGACACCTCTTTCTCTAATATGATCCTGTTCAGTCTCCTCAAGAACTGTAGCACAACACTCAACCCTCAAGGCCAAAGCCAAGCAGTAAAGTGAACTTCAACCTTTGGCTTTGAAGAACAGGCATGTGTGAAAAGAAAAAGCTGTGGAAACATTTCTTGAAAACACTGGTATTGTGCCTAAGGTGGTCCATGCACTTTCACCTAAGAACTCTTGTTGGAAACCAGCAGCTTTAGAAAAGGAACGTCTCTCCTTAGAATCTACATCAGCTTTGTATGGTGACAGGTGAGGAAAAAACCTGGTTAACAAAATTGTATTAGCTGTTCAGCTAGAGGCAGAAAAAATACTATAGGAGAAAAAAAAAAATCAGTATTGGTATTTTAAAGGAAATCCAAATTATGATATTAGTTTTCCCAGCCTGTGAATCTAAAGCAGACAAACCCAAAGCAATTTATTTCATATGACAAAAAAGTGTGACAGGAAAAAGTACTCAGATAAATCAACAGGAGTAATAGCAACACTGAAAGATATAAAAAAGGGTTTGTCATTGTATAGGAGACAAAATACTTCACAGGCCACAGTGAAGGGAAGGTCGTCTATCAAAAAACCTCAGACAATATGAACATTTTACAAGTTGCAACAAGCAGGAACAGGAAGATACACAATGAAATGAAGTACCATAAAATGGCTTCATCAGCTAAACTTCAAATGAAACTGAAAATGTCAGAATGAATAAAGATTATCCACTTTAGTTGCTCGTTGAATAATTTAACCTGGGAGAAGGGCCTGGCGGCAGATGAACTGCCTTTCCCAGACGTGGACAGCTGGGCTGTCAAATAGAACTCATATTTCTGTGGTGTCAATGAACAAATGAGTAAATTCAGGCATGGCAAAGCCGTCGATGAATTATTATCATTTTAATGCACTTTTTAGATTAAATTGCAAACCACATTGGTAGCTGAATTTTATAAATGGGCCTGTGACCACATTTTGCATGGTGCGAGGTGGCCATCTGTAGGGTAAGCCATGTACAAAGTAGGGGTTTTCTGTCTTTTTCAGCTATATTATAACAAACATCCACTCTACGTATAAACTTGGTCTTGCCTTAAAAGAAGTTTATACAGTATGTTGCAAAAAGGTTGTAAACCAGGTTGTTTACCCTCAGGCATGAGAAATCTACAGTGTGTCTGTTTGATACTTACAGTACACAGCAAAGACAGCAGGATAAATTGCCGAAAACCCATTTTTAAATCCATCTAAGGTAACCAGTGAACGATATCTCATAATTTTAAAATGTGTAAACAGGAAACTGTTTGCATGTTAGCAGATATTTTTGGAAATTACAGAGAATTGAAGATAATCCCTGATGTAGTAACAAATGACAAGCCATTTTAATTTATATTTTTGTACTACTCTGAATATTGCCAAGGAGAGGGGGAGAAAAAGTCAAAACAGCTACAAATGTGTCTGTGAACAGCACTCAGGACAATCAGCTGTGCACTTTTTGAGTCATATGACTCTTCAGATAAAAATTTACCATTAAAAAAACCATATTAAATGCATATAGATTTTCTGTTTAGCTTTGGCTGTTGAATTATTTTCTGGGCTCCCTCTCTCCTCAGATGAGGTACAGGCATCTCATGGAGGTCCTTCTGCTGGCCCTGAGGTTATGTTCAATCAGGTTGAATGGTGTCTGAGCCAGGCTTTCCTCAGGTGTGTGCAGTGGCAGGAGCAAAGGCCAAGCTCCACACAGAGAAACGATGAGCAGATGGAAGGAAAAAGTGTTTCTCCCAAGGGCTATGTAACAACAGAACAGGCACCAAAAGGGGCCATGAGACATCCATCCCCAGAGACCATCCACACTTCATGGCACCAGGCCGTGAGCAGAAGTGCCACTGTAGAAAAACCCCATACTCATAGTGAGTAGGCATTTCAGAGATTTCTCCCATTTAGATTTAATGTTCACTTAGCTATGAAACAGTAGAACTCCAAACCGCTGCCTCCCTCTGGAAGGCTGCTCAACGAAGGCAGCAGAAGCTGTGCCAATGCCACCTCCCTGTGGCATGGCCCATGCTGTACCCAGCTGGTGTGACACCCACCTGCTGCAGAGGTGTGCAGGGGCTCTCACTCCTCAGCCCTGTCTCCCAGAGCCTGCTGCCCGAGCTGAGGTGGCCAAGGGGAAGGGCTTTGTGCTTGGCTCAGTTCCTGACTTGCTGGGTAACATAAGGCAAGGCCATCAGGCTCTCTCTGTGCTACAGCTAAGCCAGATGTTTGGTACCCAAGACATGAGTCTTTCCCCACTGTAGAGAAGAGCTGGGGCTCAGCTGGTGTGTTTGTCCAGGTTTTTGAGATGGAGGATGCTTCAGGAAAGCCAAACAAGAAAGTCCTAATAGACTATGAGGCAAGGAAATCAGATACTGTCACATTTAATCCTTTGCCCTGCACCTCTGCTTTGTTTTGTTTCAAATTGTTAGGCAGGGCAGAGCTGACATTTCAGGTCGGGGGAAGGTGTATGAGCCATGACAGGGTAACACAGCTGGAGAACACATCATTTATCAGGAACCTTTTCAACACAATATTCTGCTACAAAGCCTGTCCCAGGAAGAGGACAAGACTTTGCCTAAGCAGCCATGGGCTCTGAAGAGAGAGCCAGCTATGCATCCCACAGTCAATGCACAGAACTTCCCAGAGGTGCTTTAGGTTGGCACAGACATTGGGGACACACCTCGGCTTGACAGCAAGGACAGCGAGGAGAACCAGTGGGACCTAGAGCTCATCACTGCTAGAGAAGTAGAAAACTTCTGGCACAGTTATGCAATTGCTTCCAGTAATAACCCAGCCTTAACCTCCCTGTGGGTAGTGAGTCAAAGGGTAGGAGGCTGAAAAAATGTGTGAGGTTAGCCCTTTAGCAGCATGCACAGGGTCCTGTCAATAGCCAGTGGTGATTTTTATTCCCTTCACCTCTGACTGCCTTGTTCATGTGTACCTCCTCTTCTCTCTCAAACAGGAATTTTAAATCTTCTTGGTTATATGCACAATGTGACAACATGGGGTCCAGAAGCCCTGCTGAAGCCACGTTCTTAAGGGAGATCCCGGTTTGCCCAGCAGGAACCGTGATGCGGCAGAAAGGAGATCAGTATGCTGAGCTGCAGGAGTATCAGAAAGGGGAAGAGTGGGATGTTCCCTTGAAGGAGGATATTAAGTCCTGTATTCAATGTAATGCCTTGCCTTCAGGGTTTTCTTGACACTCAAAAGGTGACCCTTTACAAGGCCCAGCAGAAAGAAGCTTTCTCTTGCTATGAGCTACAGGATTAGCTTACACTATGTTGCTTTTTCACTGGAAAAATTATTGAGGAAAGTTTTCATTGTTGTTCTGAATAATAAAAAATTAAAATATACGAGTGATGTTCCTCAGGAAGTCCTTCTCTGATGCTTGGGGTTTTACAGCCAGTGGTGCCAGAGATGTGACCATACCTCTGTGCCACCTGACTGATTAATCACATGGTGGGGGTCACTTGAATACAGAGAAAGCCCTACCTCCCTAATTGTCCACCAGGTGCAATTAGGTTGCAAATGAACTCAACAAGCGAATAATCAGAGAACAAGGCTGAGTTGCTTCCTCAGAGCAATTTGGCATCATCATTTGTTGACTGAAGGTTCCTCTGACACATTTCTGGTCTTCTCTGATAGTTGAATTGGCTGGTCATTACTCACACTTCATATTTTACACAGGTGCAGAGAAGAAGACCTGAACATCTAAATCATACAGGTGTGGTCTTGCTGTGCCATTGTCTAATAGCTTGGCACTTTTACCTGTGACACTGCAGGGATCACAGAGGATTTGAGTCAAAAGGCAGAGCAACCAAACTCCCTGGACCAAGGACTCCTTTGTCTGACCCTACCTAAGAATTTGAGGGGGGCTAAGCGAGAGAATGCTTTTACACTAGAGCTCATCTTTCTCAAGAGACCCATTTTTTTCTCTAGACTTTGCATCCTGCTGCCTGCACTGTGGGTGAGACTCATCTTCTACTGTAAAAAAGTTTATGTTCACTTTTCAAAACAAGTATGGTCATTATAACTCCTCTTTTTAACTAGGCCATAACATCAGCCTTTTGCAGATCCTGGAGTGTGGACTCCACATGAGCAGCAAAGCAACTCCCATGGTACAAATAAACTCCACAAAGAATTATTTAACACAAAAGGGAAGTAAGCTTGACAGAGCATTTTAGTCAAAGATACTATGATGTGATTATACTTTGTTAACTCTTTTTTATGAATAAGAATTCCATTTCAGAACAGCTTTTAATGTACTTCTAGCAGAGCCATGCATGGACCCATAGGAGATCCAAAAGCTTCAGAGCAGGTACAAGGACCCTGGCAGACACCCACAGCGAAGTTGGGAGTTTCCCATTTATCCTAGTGTTGCTGACTCAGTCCAAGGTCTTGCACAACAGTTTCAGCTTTTTAAAACTGAGATGTGCAGTACCAAGCACAGTAAACCAGTGCACATGCCTTTGAGTTGGCAGCAGTGTGGTACCTCGCAGCAACTCCTGGGCCAGTGAGCCTGATTTTATCACATTTGGACAACACTGTTTGCTTAGTCTGTATGTCTAAAAAATTACAGTAATTCTACCTTCTGAGGCCTGTAACGCTCTCCAGATCCCTGGCACCTCAGGATTATCAGATGACAGAGGAAGAAATGACATTCAGTCTAGTGGGTGCCCTATGCTTGTTCAGTCCACAATTAATATACTTGCTTCAGTTTCAGGTGTGTGGCACAAAACCTGGAGCTGAAACATGACACCAAGGTTCCAGACATCTTGGAGGTGTTGGAATATCTTTTAAGAATATTGCTGTTCCCCGTGGGAGTGGAAGCCAGGGAGACATGATCTGGATGTAAAAATCTGGAGGAAGAGTGTGAGCATGGGGTATTTATTAGATCTGACTGCAACCAGCAATTACCTGTGTGAGTCAAAGGGTAAAATTGGGTAACAAACATTACATTTTCAGCATGCAAAGGAAGAGATTGCAGTGGGAAATGAGCATTTCATGTTTTAATAGTCAGGTTTGGCCTAGCAGGAAGGTAAGGCTCCAAAAGAATGATAGAAATGCACCTTTTTTTCCCCCCAGGACCTTGTTTCTTCCCAGGAAACTATGTTTGGCAGAACAGAATAACATATTTGGCCAGACCTGAGGGGATTTTTATGAGTTCCATGTGAGATGCTGAAGCCTTAACTTAATTGGCCTTACATTCCTCAGAAAGATACGTACCCTGTATCCACATGCACTCAGTCTGTTCTCCTTTTCAACCTTGTTACTGTAACTATTGCTTTCTCTTGCTTTAGTGCAGCCTGATGCTCATGTAAATCAAGTCAGTTGCTACAATCTGGGCTGTGTCAGGAATGCAAAATTCACAGCTGTTCTTGCTTTCCTCCTTTTCCTCTTACTGCCAGTGACGTTTTCATTTTGGAACTTTACGTGGAGATCAGCACGGTACCTTAAGCTATTTCATACCCCGCAAATTCCTGGTCTGTGGAACTTAAGAAAACAGCTTTTTATAACATCAGTATCATGCATATCCTGCATGGCCAGCCCTGTGAAGTTCAAATTGTTTAGTGCATTTTGCAAAAAAAAAAAAATGATTTGGGCAGAGGGACATTCTGTGTTGACCTGATGATTAATTTTCACCGGGAAAAAAAATGAAAGCCCTCACGCAGCTTTTAGCAAATCTCCGGACGGAATGCATCCTGTCGAAACACATCCTAGCCCTCGGCACTTGAGCAGTTTGCACTTAAATTCCTGCTCGGGCCCTTGCGCGGTGGGTCCCGTTGTGCCCCGGCTCCAAGCCGGTGCCCGCCTCGCTCCATCCCCGCTCCCGCGATGCGGGCGGCGCGGAGCAAGGGCGCCGGCGAGCGGGGACCCGCGGCACCGGGAGCCCGCCGGGATGGGCGACGGCTGCCGGAGCCGCTGCTGCTCCCGGGGAAGAGAAGCAGCATCCGTGCTTCTCTCCCGAGCCCTCCCGATGCGGCTCTGCTAGTGTGCTTGTGTTTGCAGAAACCACCACTGCTCCAAGCGTGACGATGTAGGGGATGGCAAGAGGTGCAGGAAAGCGGGGAGGCTTGGTGCTGGTGGCTAGTACCATGATCCGTCGTGGTCTGGTTTGGACAAACTCCGTCCAGACGTGTTTGGACGTCTCACCCATCCAGGGTGAGATCCAGGCTGTGGGACCAGGCATTCACCAGGCCTGGACTGCAATCTGTCCCTTTCCTCACGATGTCCTCTGCTAGCATGTTGCAGGGTCACTCTGTGATGTCCACACCTGAACCCCTACTCTTGTGCCACAGGGGCAAAGGCAGTGCCCCCGCAGGGCTGGGGAAAGGTGAGGGGCTGTGCAGCAGCCATGAGCCGTGGGTGCCATCTCTGGGTGTGTTTTGCAGTGGTGGCCAGTGGTTACCAGCTGTAGCCGAGGGAGGAGGCAGAGTGCTGCAGGCAGGACCAGCATGTTCCTCTTTTCATCCTCCCCCAGCCAGCAGTCGTGACATGTGGACTATCATTAAAATTCCTGTTCTGTGACTCTGAAAAAAAGCCAATACCCAGTGTAAAAGGGAGGTTTATTGGTGGAAAGGTATACATGATTATGCTACAGAACTGGAGAGATGTGCTGTCAAAGGAAACAGAATCAGACACTAACTCAATCAGCATCACAGACTCCCACTGTGATTCCTAAGGTGCAATAGCTCTTTCCAGGACTTCATGACAGAAGAAAGTAGGGTGCTTGGCCACTTGTTCAACATATATGATGCTCCTGCAGGTAAAAATCCAAAAGAAAATAACCTCAATGAGAACAAACCAATAGCAGCAGGTTACAGAACACTTTTTTTTCCAAGATACAAGGTAGTCAGTTCCTTCTGTGTGAAACAGACAGAAGCTGGACCAAGGTCTTGCAGCAAGCTGTGCCTGGACTCCTCAGAAATTTCTCATCAGATAACAGCCAGCAGAACTGCTGTGCTGAGCAGGATGCAGATCTGGACCTCCTCTACAGCTAGGCAGCATCATACCTCTGACTAATTAATACACTGCCTCCATGACTCATGTCACCTCGTATTCTCCTCAGATAATGTATTAACTGTCCAAGAAAACATTTCTGTCAGTCAATGTGAAAAATCTTGCTTGGGCCTGGGAAGCATAGGCTCCAGAGGGAAGACTTTCAAGGATGGACATAGGTAAATGGTTCTTTGCTATATATCCATGCTTTTGAGGAAACTTTGAAGGTATTTCCCAGTCTTTCCATTATTCTGCACTTTGGTTTTCATTCTAGAAGCTAAGCTCTTCCCATGAACAGTGATGTGGTCCCCACTTGGATTCCACTGGTGCCATGGAACAGGATCTGGCCACTGTCTCTGCCTGCTCCCTGAGAAACCTCATGGAGACTTCATTTCTTTGAGAATAGTTACTGTTCTACTCACTCTACTCTTGCTGCTTTATACTTCACTTTCTTATCTGCTTGTTTGGTTTTTTCCTGGCTTTCACTTACCTTTTTGGATCCTTAGTCCATTTCTGCAACAACCTCTTTGCAAGGTGATATGTATTGAGCAACAGCATACTCTTCTGGAGAAGAAGAATAGAAACATTCCTGTTACCCTGGAGGTGGATATCACCTACGCATGCTTAAACCGGAGATCCTTGAAATGTCCTTTATGCTGATGCATGTATTTTCATAACTTTCTAGTCATGCCTGTTGGTTTACTTGGGCACAAAACCAAGTTTATTAAAGTGAAATGAGTCTCTCCCCTGGCCCTAGATTCAGATACTGATGGGGTTCAGAGGAGTGCTGGTTGCAGCAGGGCTGGTTCTGGGTCTCCCTTAAGGCACACAGTGTCTCTGCTGTCCCTGTCCCTCCCCAACACTTCACACTGGTTAAAATCAAAGACCTACCTGTTTCATAGTAATCATAGATCTGCACAGGAGCTGGCTTGGGGTGGGTCACTACAAAGTCCTGCTCAACCGAGAAAGTAATTTCTTTCCTTTTCTTCTGCGAGATCTGGAATGAAAGGTCAGAGATCTCATCAGTCTTTTTATTTGTACAACGCCATCTGAAGCAGACAAGGGTGGTAACTGACAGGTTGCATATTCCAAATCCCACTGATGCCACACATGCAGGTATGGGAAAACCATTATCTAAACATGTTTGACGAGTCCAAAGTGAAACTGAACTGAAAAGTTAATAGGATTTCTATCCTGCTTGTATCACCTGATTCTGTAATTATTACATATCCTATTGCCAGAGATGGAAAAATTGTCCAAAGGGACTGGGTTTAATTTTTCAGGGTCTCCCAAGGGTCAGGACGATAAAGTCTGGTATTTCAATCCCTCCCATTTCAGAAATGAACATTATGTGCCACCAAGAAACTGGGAATCAATTTACAGTGTGCATCACTGGGGTATTGGCTTCTATTGGTACTACAGGGCCTGAGCAAATTATTTACTAAGAAAATTCTGACTCAGGGATTAGATTATACGTAAAATTTTGCAATGATCTAGTATAAGAGAGGCAATGAAAAGCCTTCCAGAGGAGAATGAATGCAGTGTTTCCTGTCCTGTTGGAAGGACAGAGGTTTATGAGAAGCCTACCAAAGAGACATACACACAAGTAAACCTCTTTTCTGGTGTTTATCTGCTTCTGACTGAAAGGAGAAAGAATTTTGATTAGTTTCAATGTGCTTTTTTAAAATTAACTTTTTTGCTTTTCTAGTTGCTGGTAGAACAGGTGTCAGTTTGAAGCTGTTTGGAAGGTTGGAATGTTACATGCAGTTTGAGAAGTAAGCAGCTTAGTGATCACAGTAGAAAACTGTTGAGGAAGAGAACATGATAAATGCACCTTATAGGGTGTATCCATAGTGTGGTTATACCTATTACATGCTGTTTCCATCCTTTGTGAAAATCAAATAGTTAGTGACCAGAACTTACATTTTGCAGATAAAGGAGGAGGTGATTTTTCTTGTTTTCTACTTGCATCACTGTATGACTGTCAATGAGCTTTGAAACAAGAAAATGGAGATAAATATGTTTGTAAAACATTAAAAAACAAGTGCTGCCTTAGACCCTCCCACTGCATGTCTGTGGTATTCATTCTTCTAGTCAAGTGTCAAGGGTTGACAGCTGACTTTTAGAGTCCAAATGTTGCTGAATAGATTGAAAGAATGGAGAAAAACCTACCACTTGATTTAGCTGGGGATATGAGCACTTTCCAAATGCATGAGTCACTGCAATTCACTTGGGGAATACTGCCTGACTCTGGTGTGATCTACATTTCAGAGCTAGTCTGAGAGGTTCCCCACCTTTTCCCTACCTGGCCAGTGCCAGCTCCCAGTTGCAGCTGCCAGCTGCTCAGGTTTGAGCTGAAACCCTTCCTAGTTTTAAGTATAGGAAGGTCTGTGTGTTTGAAGCTCCCTGGAGGGCATTCCCTCCACCCAGTAAGGAACAGTGCAGCCACGCAAACACCTCACACGGTCTGTGGCTGAATGATTCTTAGCCACGCCTCCGGTTTTCTCCTCTGTCCCTGCAGCGAGTAATTTAGTCTTGCTCCTCTAAGTTTACCTTATCCAGGGAAGACTTAACAGGAACAAAGCCAGAGAGCATCTTCACATCAATAATGAGCATGTTGGAGCTGCTGCGTTTCCCTGTGTAACTGAAGGAACAGAGGGCCCTGTCAGTAGTCCTTTGGGAAACTGTCTCACAGGCTGATATCAGTATGTTGATCAGCTTCTGGTTCTTGACTTCAGAAGCTGAAGTGAAAACACACAGCAATGTTCTCTGCATGTTTTGTCATCTGTGCAGCTGGTTTGCTGATGGCATATTACCTGCTTATGAGGACAATATCAAATTTTTCTGGCCTATCCCGTGGGCAGGAAGCATTTGATGTCTGTACTGAAAGCTGAAATCCAAAGGACCCCTCTGGAAGGTGAATGTTGTATCTCAGGGCTGTCTGGAAGAGGAAAAAAACCCTTTTGTTCAGGCATGCCAAAGATTTTTCTTTGCATTCCAAAAAAACAAGTGTCAGAACTAGTGAACTTTTCTGGCAATGTTGCACTTGGTTTTATGTAGAAGATCCTTGCTTACATCAATGATGAACATGTCAGACTTCTATTCCTTAAGAATGAAGGTGCTTGTACCCCGAGTCACCTCCCAGAAAGAAACCAGATTTTGATCAGAAAGGACTCTTTTTCCACGCCAGAACTCCCCAGGAGTCAGAATGTGGGATGGGGAAAAGAGTGTTTAAATGGTCTAGGGAAATCAAGCCATTAGGAAAAATAAAGAGAAGTCAGCTAGAAAATCATCAAAACAATGGCTATCTTGTATGCAAAATGTAAGACACAATGAAGAAGAGAGCAGACATTTACTTGCACAAATACGCATCCACTGCCATTCATTGTCAGGCTGTATTTCCCAGGGACCTCTGGAAGGGGAGTCTGTTGCAGCAGGAGCCGGTTCTCATTGTTGACAATAAATACCTTCTCAAAAGGCTTTTTGGAAGTGATCTTGACTCTGTTTTGTGAAGCAGAGTTGTAGGTGGCCTCAGCATAAGCAGCGAGGGCTTGGAGAGCAATGACTGTGTCCTGAAGAAAGAGAAAATAATAAAAGACAATTGGCTACACAGTGTGACCAGTGCAGAGGAGATCAAAGCCACTGTTGCAACATCAACTGCAGTTGCTTCATCCTGAATTTGTGTATAATTCCAGAGTTCCCGTATAAAAGGAGCCCTTTCATTCTCTCATGTATGCTTTAGGGGAGAAGATTCTCTCTCCCAACACAAAGGTCTCAGAACATAAAATCTGAGCACCAGAGTTTTGGAGTTTTTCATAGTGATGAAGCCTATGTTTTCTGAGGAGCCACACAGAACTCGTGGGTCATCTAACAGACGGGGCTTGGTTTTTTTTAGGCTCATCCCCGACACAAATATCTGTATTTGTTGCTAGTCAAATTACTCTTGTATGGCTTTAACATTTCTATAGCTAAGAAGAGGGGAAAAAAAGTATTTTGGCCTCCTAACAGGAAGGTTTGGTTTCTCTCAGAGACAGCAAGTAGAAAAGATAAACAGGACTAGGTAGTCAGAGCCCTCCTGGAACCCTGAAACAGTGCCCCAATTCCTCGGACTGGCTGTGGAGTGGAAGGTAGTTTTGGCACCTGGGTAGAAGAGAAACCTCCGTAGGGATTCTGCTGCCTGATGATCCACTGCACAATCCCTGAGGCCTTTGTGAGATCCTCTTTATTCCGGTTGGGTTTGTAGAGCAATGCCAACAACACGTAACTGGTGATCTCAACTTCAGCTGAAGGGGCATGGTCAAGGAAGGAGGGAGATTTGTCTGATGGAGACCTCTCCTCCTGCTCCCAGTGCTGTGAGCCATCTGCATAAACAAAGAGAGGAAGGAACCAGTATCGATTACAGATGTCACTGCTCTGTGCTGTCTTGGCGTCTCACTGCATCCAGGCCTCTTCCTCAAAAGGGCTCTCTGCAGACCAATGAATGCACTGCAGATTAATTCCACAGATTATTTGTGCAGTTTGGTTCATGTGCCCATACTCTCAGTATTGTCAAGGTTAGACCATCAGTAAGATCTGTTCCCTCTCTCCACTTCCCAAATTCCCCAAATGACTGAAACTCACCAACTTCCTTTGCTGATTTCTGTAACTCTTCAAGGAAAGATTCACATTTTTCTGCCTTGCCAGCTAAGCAGAATGCATAGGCCATGAGTGCCTGAGTGTAAACATCACTGATTCTCTTCTCAGATGCAGTCTCCAGACAAAAAAAGGCATTTCGGATTACAGGATACTTAAAAACAAAAAAGCATATAGGTCTAATTCAGGACAGTAGTCTTCACCTGCTCAAAAATTCATTTTCCTTAAGCCTGTTCCTCATCCTGTCACTATCACAGCAATGAGAATGGGATTTCAGCTTGTATAATGACTTCAGGAGAGAGAATACAGAATTCTTCAAGAAGGGATTTCGCAGGAAACCAAACAAATCAAGTAGCTTTCAGTGGTGTTCTTAAAGAGGCTGGTCTATAAACAGAAGACTCTTCTGTTTCTTTCACAGATAATTCCTTCTGCTTAACTTCATAATAATTTGGTCTGCATTTCTATAGTCAAGAGTTTGTTGTCTCGAACAATTCTAGCCTACTAGTCTGTATCCTCACTGACTCGGGTGCAACTTCAATTTCGTGATGTTGTACTAGGTTTACACCCACAAAAAACGTACACTTTGACTCTGTGTCCTCAGAAAGGATATGACAAAGTGGAGGCTGACTCACTTATTGAAGTCTAACATCTCCTCTGTTGTCGCCTTTGTACTACCAACTATTTGAAAAGGACAGATCAGCTTTTGCTCTGATGGATCTTTGTTTTTCCAACATAGCTTTTAGTTCCATTTGTAGATTTTATACATTAACCTGCAACAACTTACTTTCTTGACTGGGCCATCTTTGAGGCTAAGCTATAGCGTGTGTGTTACTACCTGTCACGTGTGGGTTTCTACTTGTCAAGTGTTTTTGTTGGAAACTAAGGGGTGTCACTAAATGTTTTGTGTCTCTCCAATGAGTAGATCTAATACCACTGAGGTTTGTACAGTTTCTACTCAAAGACTGGTGGTTTAGAGGTATGGGGACTTCCTCTGTTACAGCAACCAGCACAGATACAGAGCATGGTCACCTACTCTGGGAGCTCTCTCCCTCAATTTCTCTCTCCTTACTACCTAGACAATTAAGCAGATGCTGGAACCAAGTCAGCAAGTGGGGACCAGTTCCATCTGAATACCAGGAGCTGAAGGTCTCCTTACCAAACTGGAGTGCCCAGCTTCCAGCATGGCAATGGTGGTGTAGGCAGAGAGCGACAGCTCATCATCTACTCCTCCCTGCAAAAAACATGGAGAGAGGAATAATCAGCAAATGCCACAGATTAGAAGACTTTAAATATGAATTGCCATATCCTAGCTGAGAGAGTGTGATCAGGTCTGGAGTCAGTCCGAAGGGAAGGAAAGCATTCTCGTAGCTCTTGAATAGCTCACGAATCCAGAGAAACCCTTTGCTATGAAATCCAATAACATCCCTCCTTCAAGGTTACAGTCCTGTAACCCTATCTCAGGTGCACATAACATGTAAAATAGGTGTAGGAAAGCTGACAGAACTGAAAATAGTCATTATAAGATGTGGAGAGTTAGGCCTTGGAATAAGACAGGCATTTGGAGTGAAATACAGTTTTTGGCAGTAACAGGAGAGCATATTCTTAATGAAAAAGTGTAAATTTGGCCAAGTAGTAATTCTCTGCTACCTTCAAGGCATTGTTGAAAAGTGTCCCAATGCTCCGGAAACAGCCATCCAGCTTCTGTTTGCTTGCCAGCCACAGCAGGGTTTGAGACTGGACACTGTCATCAATATAGATTAAGCGGCCAGCTTGTGCAAATGATCTGTACACGAAGGCAGTGAGCCTGCAAGGGAAAGATGAAGCTGTGAGATGAGCACTGGAAGAAACAGAAGAAGCCAGCCCTCCTATTCGTGCTGTTGAAGAGCAGGAAGAGTTACAGCCAGCATGTTGGTGGCTTGCTTTCTTTGTATGCTCCTCCACGAGAGAGCAGTTAAAGGATGAGTAGCTAAATGGGACATGGGAAGGATGTCCAGCACACTCCGAGGCTGATCCTGTCTACAGAGCACCACAGAGCAAAGGGTTTCATGGGAGACATCAGGAGCGCGCATCAGAAAGTCAGCTGGGTCTTAAGGGATCGACTTCTCTTTGTGTACCTGCCTGGCAGAGGATGGACAGACATTTCTTTAGTACTTACCAACCCCCAGTCCGAGACAGCTCTGTACATCTGATTTAGCCAGTAAACTGCCACTTATCTGCATCATGATACTTGAATGCAAATTCTTCTCTGAGCCACTTCTGCTCCTAGTCACTCACCAGGTGTTCCCTTCTTTATCTCTGGTACCAAAGATGCTGTAGGACCCATCAGGATGTTTGTATGACAGCTGCTTCTGGTAGCCTGGAAGAACATGGAAGTGTTTTTGGATGTAAAACAAAATCCTATTTTGTTTGCTAACATATTTGTCTGAAACCACAGTGAGAAAGAATGGAAAGGCCAAGTGTATCTACCAAGAAGGAGGAGAACCCTGAGGGATCCTATAAGTGGAAGTAAGGAACATCTTGTCCTGCAGAAACACTGAGTCACAGAATAGGCAGAGTTCTATCAGCTCTATGCTCCATCTGAGTGGAAAAAGAGAAGGGGACTGAAAGACAAAACCTCAAAGGAAACATGGCAGTTGAATGTCAGGAAAAAAGCATAAGATGATAAAGAAAAGTAAAAAAATGTCTTGATCAGGGCAAACCCTTGGGTTGCTGGGCTGTGCTACCACTTTGATGCCATCTGCCAGGGTAGCCATGCTGCTGCTGCTGCTTCTGCTCACTGGCCCTCAGTACGAATTTCAGCACACGTTGTAAGGGAACCACAGAGCTCTCACCGCTCACTAAGTATCCAGTGGCCTTGGATTTGATCTCCTCACTCAGCTGCCCTGTCTTGTTCAGATAGTCCAGGACGTAGATGTTGGGTGCAAAGAGGGCCATGTTCTGCTCCCCACAGCCAAAGGGCATCTGGAGGAGCTGGTGCAGGTTCTGCGTGGCAGTGCCCATGATGTCACCTGGGGAAGAGGAGATGAGAGCAGAGGATTAGCACAACTCATGGCCACTGAAATTACCAGTACTTTCCATTCCACGGGCAGAGTCACAAAAGCCTAGTGGGGTTTGGGAGCCTTCTGAACAAGCATGAAGCTCTCAGTGCCAAGTGCTGTTGTACTTTGGAGTCAACAAAGAGTCCCTTCCCTGCCTCTCCTTACTTAGTCTAAACTGCCCTTACCAGAAACACTCCTTATTTTAGTGCCACTTCAAGCAGATGCTTCTTGTTGGAAATGAAAGGAACTTGCAGGAAACATCTGTTTCCAGAGGATGGAAGGGAATTGCCGGAGCTGCTGCATTGCAACATTTATTGCAGAATTAACAGCTAATGCTGCAAAGGGACATTGATAATGCAGGTGTGTGATAGACCACCTCTAAATTGTTATTTCTAGGAAAGGTAGCACAGACCCAGAAAGGGATTTCTGGAATGAGCTTCTGAAAGTCACCAACATTACAAAGCAAGGATTTTATGGCTAGTGACTCATGTAACCAAGTCCCTGTCCTGAAAAGACTGAGAAAACTCTACTGGCATTTCTGATTGGCAGGTAGGTGTGTAGAAAAAAGTCATACTGGCATGAATCTGGCTGAGGTCTGAAGTCAGAACTGTACCACTACTTCAGGGAAAAGCTTTCAGATGCAATAAATTGAAACAGAATAGTGAAGAGTGATGCAATGATATTTAAACTTCATCTTGACAATGCAGAACATTGCTGGACAAGAGAAGAATCAGTCTCTTTTCTCAAAAGTTTCCCATGCAAGGAGTGGGAACTCACATTCTGAATCCTGTAAAAGCCTTTTTAAAATATTTTCTAAATTTTTTTTATTTTTATGTTTTATTAATTATATATTTACCAACAACAGAAAACGAGGCTCTGGCTGATCCTTCCAAAACATTTGTAGGTAGCTCTAGATCTATATCTTGAATAACTATATCGTCTGTGGAGAAAAATATTTGTCATTTGTAAAGGGATATTAATTATAACAGTGAAACGATCCTGGTACAAACTGCACAGTACAAAGTTGCACACGAGAGACAGCAATAAAGTTAAACTCACAGCATTCACCAAGACCATGAAGAGAGAAGGGGACACAGCAATATCAAAATTTTGAAAAACAGATCAAGTGGTGCAGTCAATGTCATTGCTCAATAGAAAACAGTAAAACAGGGTAAGGCTGGTGCTCACAGGTTCTAGTATCTGTGACCCTTGGGGAGTTCTTCAGTGGCAATGGGAAGAGCTGGTTGATGGGCGTCAGAACTGCTTTTTTGCCTCTTTTGGGCCAGCCAGAAAACCTTAGGAACTGTTTGCTGTCAGCGCTGAGATGGTGTGGAAAGGAATGTTATATTTGGTCTTCCCACCAGAGGGGGAAATCTTTAAGCTACAGGTATCCTTGGAATGGAGGACAGCAGTCACCAGGAGTGACTGAAACACAGGACGTATTTTGCACAGAAAGGTCATCTCCCTTTGAGAGCTTCACAGCAGCCTTCCTTCAGCATCTGAGCACATCTGACCAAGGCACAGATGCTGCCTCAGGGATATACATCAGATCACACAGGAATTTGGTAGCAGGGATTTGGGCTATTACACTCATACTAGCTGTCATATGGACAACTCTGGTAAAAAGGGAAGGGAAAACATCAACAAGCACTGCAAGAAAGAGTGCAAACCCCAAACTTCCTTTCAGTTCTTCTCAAGACAGCAGTATATAAGACCCTTACCTTCCGTACAGATTAAGGAGTTTTGAGTCTTTTCCCTTCTGATTCCTTCAGGCTGCATGGAGATGGAAAAAAGAGACACATGCAGTGCATGAGAAAAAAGCATGCAGAAGAAATTCAGTGACAAAAAGGCCACCCCATTTTCCAGCGTCCTACATCATAAAACAGGTGCATTGAAGCAACAGTTTACAAGTTCATGTACGATATGGCTGCTCCTAAAAGGGAGATCCCATCAGATGGAGTCCCTCATTTCCAGTTTCTCCTCTGCACAAGGGAGACTGCATTTACCAACATCCACTGATCCTCATGGAAGTGGACATCAGATGGGAGTGGACTTGGACTTAGATTGAACAGCCAGACCATGTCCCAGCCAGGTGGAGCCATACCAGGAGTTCTTTAGGGAACCTGAAAAACTTTTACTTGCTTTTGGTACTTCTGCCGTGTTTTAGTTTCCTCAGGAAAAGGAGTACGGGACAAACTGGAAGAGCTGTCAGCAGTACCTCAACCAGCAGTGTTCTAATCTGGGTGTCCCTGTAGTCAATGCTGATGTTCCTGGGGGTTTTTTCTCCACAAGCTTCATCATCCTTGGTCTCTGCAGTAATGCTGAACACTACATTACCTTAAATAGCAGCAGAAAAGAAAAAAAAAGGACCTCTATCATGCAGGATGATTGACAAAGTAAGAAATTTTTGATGAATAAGATGAAGTAGTTCAACATAATGAATGGTCAGTCACTATAGGTGAGACATATGGGAAGAGAACTGGTCTCTAAAAATGGGTATGATAAACACACTGAAGTTGTGGAGAAGCTCTTTAACCCAGACAACTGAAAAGACCAGTTGTAGACCAAGCTCTCTAGGTTGGAAAAGGATTAAATTTTTCAGATGAGATATAAATTAGTATCAATCTCAGAACAGAAAACCAAGCAGATTCAAAGCACATACCAATTTCTTTGGGGAAAATATTCCAGACATAGGTCTTTCTTTGCTTGGCACATACACATCCATCATCCTCTGGGGAGATGAGTTTGGCTTGATAATCAAGGGAATCCGACAGTGAAACATTAATCTGAGAATAGAAGGAGTAGTGTAATGGGATGAAGGTTTTGTACCATATGCAAATAGTGCTTTATTATCAGAGAGAGCTGAAAGACTATCTCTTTATGTCCAGAGTTAACAGTGTAAAGCAGATTTAAGGCCTGAGATGATGGTGTTCGATTAATCATCCATCAGACGTAACCTGAACAGTTTTCCCTCTTGTTTCTCACAACATTCTGATTGAGATGTTAAGCATCCTGGGCACACCTGATTCCTAAGGAAAAGACCCCACTTAAACCATTGATGGCTTGCACAACTGTGGGTGGTGAATGATACTCTGCAAAGCACTTCTTCCCTTCCTCTGTGGATCTTGAGAGAGTTGCTTTATAGACCCATTCTAGTTAAGGTTCACACAGATCTCTCTTTGCTCTGTAGTGGTTTCAGAGGACAAATCCAGTCAGGATTATCTGTTGTCAGCTAGAATGAGCAGTACCTCAATCAAGAGCAGATCCAACCACCTGCACCAGTGATTTTGCTGCAGCTTCTTTGGAGATGGGGTAAGGTCTAAGGATGTGGGCAGTAGTACACACCTTAACGCACTGGTCAAGGTAATTGAAGACAGTGGCTCTAAGCAGGAAATCTTCTCCTCGAATAATAGAGTATGGCAGGGTCAAGTCAACAAAGAAAGGCTGTAAGGCTGTCAGGGTGGCAGGCACAGACATGCCAAATCCAGCCAACTCTTCCACACAGAAAGCACTGGCTTTCCATTTGGTGATGGTGTCAGGGATGGTGTATGAGATGCTGGCTTTTCCAGTAGAACTGGTGGGAATGGAGAAAGGATGAAAGTTTTAGAAAGGGTAAATTTAATATAACTTGCTTCTCAGTAGAAGCAACAAGTTTTGAACAGCAGACTACCCTTATTCTATCTGCAGAAATCCCACATACAATCCCTGAAATTTATCACTAAAATCTGAGAAAAGTCCATTTAAAAGTTCTTCTGCCCACCATTTCCTTGAGTTTGGAAAGACAGCTCAGAGTTCTTGCTCTGCAAATCCATATTTTAAATAGAGGTGTCCTTCTTCTGCAGAAGGGAATATGACTCATGGTACACACATTGCAGGAACAGGTGTCTTTAGGGACATCTTTGGTAATTTGACAATGGAAAAGAGAAGGGCAGATGGACAGCTGATGATTGGAAAACTGGGTCTTACGGGCCAAAAAGGAAGAAGAGGTGGCAAGGGGTTGCCACCTTGCAGGACATCAGGGGGCATATTTAGTAATTCCTAAAGCAAGGCAAAGAGATGAAAGAAGCAGTACTCACTTAATTGGAACTATATCCCAAATCCAAGCTTCGGGGAAGAATTCCCGAATAGTCTCAAGGATGATTCTCCTCTCTCGTTCCTCCCTACCATCTTCAGCTGGTAAGAGATAATGAGAATTTAGTTCACAGAATGGAGACTCCCAGAAAGGACAGGTTTGAATGTGTGTGGGCCAATGTGAAGGACAATAAGTGTTTTACCATTTCCTTCTAACTGAGACTACACGTAATGCCACAAAAATATTATTTAATGTTACTAATATATCCCTCTGTTAGGTATAACCTGGTGTCAAAGGAAAAAGAAAACATTATTTGAAATGTTTTGGTCTCCAAATATGAGCATGAGACCTAGGGCTAGAACTCAGGTCACTTGGCTCTTAATTCTGTTTGCTGTCCCACTGTCACACAGTCTTTTCCAGCTAGCTCTGGTCAGAAGGGAATCGGTGTCAACAGTGTTAGTTTTGTGTGACACTGCCCATTGCCAACACTTCCCAGTGTGAAACTGGACATGAATCAGAAGTGTAGACCTGAAAGGCTCATTTGGGCATTGGCCGTTAGCTTAAGCTATCTCATTCTATGCCAGGCCAATATTCAATATCAAAAGCAATGTGGTTAATGAGTACTGTCCATGTCCATATCACATGAATACCACTTCCTTTAAGGAGAAAGGTAAAATCTCTTTCCTGTCCCCTGTGTCACCTGATGGTTTGACATGGTGTGCGGAAGCCATGTGTCCTGCATTCAATACATATGGTTGACGTCTTACAGTCTCACTAGTGCACACCACCGGTTGTCGAACCTTTGAGTTGGTAAAAAATTTAATTCCCATATCCTGTAAAAAACACATTTTAGCGTTAGCCATAACCACACTGTAGCTGGGGTTTGTTCCATTCTTCCCTCTTTCCCATTACTGTGTTTCCACAGAGACATGTGTGCAGAGACTTTTGGGAGCTTTGTGTGTGCTGGAAAATCACAGTAGGCACCAGAATCAATTCAGAATAGAGGTCCAAGAGGAGAGTTTGTCATGTATGAGTTTTACTAATAGGGTTGTTTGCAGAATCTAGCACTACATGAGCATAAACTCACTTCAGCATATTTAAGTAATGTACAGGACATTTACCCTGAGGAATTGATACACATCTGGGCCTAATCCAGACATTACAGGTGTGTAATACAAGCCTTTGTGAAAGATGTGGTCAGATGAGACACAGGGCTCTTGGGAGTCTTCTTCTAGATTGAACCCATGGAAGACATAGCCTTGAAAGTCTTGTAGGGGATGCAGGCTGTATATCTGTGGGAGGCAAGGAAACACAGAAACTGTGTGTATGTAAAGTTCAGCCTTAGTTACACCGTAAAATACTGCAAATTGCCAGAGCTGAGATGTCAGCCTGTTTGAAACCATGCTCTGTTTCCTGGACTGAGAAATGGCTGAATGGCTGGGATTAGAGGGCAGTGGTCAGTGGCACAAAATCTAGCTGGAGGCCAGTAATAAGTGGTGGACAGCAGGGTACACCAATACTGGGTCCAATCTTGTTCAGCATCTTCCTTGATTGTCTGGATGTTGGGGCAGAGTGTATCCTTAGCGAGTTTGCTGCTGGCGCAAAACCGGGAGGAGTGGCAGATATGCTGCCAGAGGGTGGTGCTGCCGGAGAACAGTCACAGGTTACACTGAACACCACATGAAAGAGGACTTCCAATCCACAGGAAACAAAATCTCTTTATCGCCTACTAGAGATGGTTTATGACCAGCACAGGCCTAAAGCTGTAGAACTCTAACACAGTCTAACAATCTCAAGTGGAGAGACACTGTAACAGAGGATGAAGAAGCAGTGGAAGGAGACAAGGCATTTGGCAGCTTACCATTTCCGCGGACAGCTCTGTCTCGGGCTTCAGGAGCAGCACGCTCTGATCCACTGCCCTCACAGCACAGAAGGAGTTGGCAGCAGCTTCAATGACCAAACTGACATTGGAAGCTGGGTGCATCTGCTTTTCAGAGAATTCCAAGCGGACCTGAAATTCATCAAACAGATGTTGGCATGGCTAACCCATGCCGCTGGGGCTGCTCTGACTATGGGTGTGAGTGGAGGGCAGGACGGGTAGTGGAAGGATTTTCTGTTCAAGCACAGAAAATCTGCCTGGAGAAGGATGTCTGGTCTCCATGGTAGCTGTTGACCAAGCCTATGTTATAACAGGGCCTGAGGCAAAAAGCACACTTAGATTCCTGTGACAGCTGAAATGAAGCCTACCTCAAGAGATTTAAAACAAAGTGTGATTCTTTTGCTGTTATTATCGAATCAAATCAAACCTTATTATGACTTGACTACATGCAATAATCATTACACTGAGCAAATCTTATTTTTCCTAGGTCCATGTCCCATGTTAGCAAATATATAAAACAGATTCTGTTTTGGATCCATTCAGGACAAAATCTATTCCACATTTGTGTTAGATAAGAGGAAAAGAAATAGGAGAGGTAACTAGAAACGGATAACTAGAAATGGGTAACTAGAAACACTTTGTCTAATGTCAGTTTGTTTTGTCCTATAGTTTCATGCATTTTAGCTTTTAGGAGCTAAAGATTAAAAAAATCTTAATGGTGAAATCTGATTTTATAATGACGAATGACAATGTACCATTAAAAAAAAAGGGAAGAAAAACCCCAGACTGCTATTTTTGCTTTCTTTTCTATGTGTATTTAGTTCTGGTAAACCTAAAATGCATTTTTCAACCAAAAAGTGTAAAAAAATTAAATTGAATAATGAAGTGGGATAAGTTGTAAGTGTGTTCAGTATGCTGAAGAACAGAAAGTCTAGAAACTAAATGGAACACTAGTAGAGTTTAAGAGAGGCAAGAATCATTTGGGATTCATGTGGGTTTCCTGAAAAGTTTTTCACATTAAAAGAAGATATATCTTTTGACAATAAGGCCAGGAGGCAGTGGAAAGATATAAGGCCAAAGAGAAAAAAGAAAAATGAAAGGAGTAATGTAGAGAGAAGTGGAGGGAAACAAGAAACAAAACTGGAAATCTGTTGTGGATGTATCCACAAAGAATTTGTGTTTATCTGACAGCAGGTAAGACTTTCTATATCTTGGTGCCTCTCACCTTGTTTTTGAAGCATTTCTCAACTGGCAATTGAACACTGTCTGCCACCAGCTCCTTGTCAGGGTGTAAGGTGTACACCAGCAACCGAAGGGCTGGAGCCATTTTCTCGTTGACCACAAGTGGAATGGTGAAAGTGCCATTGTGGCCTGTTAGAAGAAATAAAGGCACCAATAAGGAAGGAATATCAAAGATTTGCTGTAGTAGTAGCCAAACTCAACAGGCATGCAATTGTACCAGTCAGTGGAGCAATCTGGATTTAGACAATAAACTGAAACATTTTCCAGGAGGTGATGTCCCAAGGTTTAATCCAGGTAGTCTCAGATTTATTGTAGATTTGAACATCTGGCCATATTCAGATAGGACCCTAAAGCACTCTGCTGCATTCCCTACGTCATCCTTTCGGAAGATCTTTAGAGAATGCTGTTTGACTAATATCAAATGAACTAATGGCTGGACTAAACCTGACTTTATAGTGATCTTAGTGGTAGTGCTACTATCATGCACACAGGTGTGGATGCGGAGAGATATGACCCTCCCAATAGCTGCTATATTCAACCATCTGGGTGTTTGTTTGTTTGTTTGTTTTAATGCAAAAAATATGGATTGGCAACTTAACTTACCGGCTTGGATATTAACTTTAATTTCCCCTGTAACGACAATCTTGCCTTTTGCCATGCCCTGTGCAGAGAAGATCAAGATATGTAGGGGTTGGTAGAAGTTGGAGGAAGAAAGCAGCAATCGGGTTCGTTGTGCATCAACAGGACAATCTACAATGAGACGATCTCAAATGCTTAAGCGTGAGCCTTAGGGCATGCTGTATGCTCCCACTGCTCCTGCTGGGACCTTGCTGTTGGTCACAAAGCAGAAGCAAAAGGAAGGGAGGAGAGGGAGAGAATACCATGAAGAACACTCACTGCTGTAACTCCTGTGGATGGATTGCCAGATAGCTGCCCAGTAAAGCCCTTTCAGTAAATCAACCCACAACCTCATACTCACCACATAGTAGAAGTTCATGGTGTTGATGCTCTTGTATCCTTCTGTGTTTAAGACATAGTGCACAGTGATCATCCTCTTCTGCCCACATTTCAGATCTTTCCATAAGGGCTCAATCCTCACAAAACTGCTAGTCCAAGAGTAGAAGCGCTGGACGGAGAGAGATGCTTCTGGGTAGTAAGGCTCTATCCAGCCTTCATAGTGGCAGTGGTCACTGGTTTTATAAATTGCCTGATCAGGAGAGGGAGTGGGGAAGAAAAGGAAAACAAACGTATATTGCTAGGGAAATCATCATCACCTTCTGCCATCAGAATGATTAGTTCACATAATGCATATAGATAAGAACTGCATCTAAAGCCAAACTGGTAAGGGAAAAACAGCCTTGCAGCAAGCCATTGCATTGCAACAACTCAGATGTTTTCCTCGCTCCTCTTATGGTCATTTTTGAGAGCTCTGAACTGTGAAATAAGATGGAGAAAGCATATTTTTATTACTGGAATTCAAACCTCATCCCATCTTTTTTTGGGTTCAGTTTGAGAGCAGCCATCTCTCTCTGCGTCTCTGTTCAGCCTTGTTTTGTACTCACTTTCAGACTGATCTCGGGATCAAACATTTCGGATGTGTCAATGCTGAACTCAGCAACACCATTATGATCCGTGGTGAAGTTGTCTGTGTTCTTGTTATTGACAAATAGCTGAATAACCTCATTGGAAATAGGAGAGTTGTCTTTGTCTACCAGCTTGATCTGTAAAAGGGAATGTGAAACATGTTGAGCATATCGTCTTTCTCTATATAGATAATGATATTTTGTACTCCTTTGCTCTCCAAACAGCAGAATTGCTTTTTCATCTTCTTTCAAAGCAATACTTGACAACTGAAAAGTTTCTCTTCACTTTCTGGCAACTATCTGAGCTATCTTATGAGGTTTGGAGCGGGAGCTTCCTCAGCATCTGCCACGCCATTGACAACGTCCTTTTGTGGAGCAAGAACTTGTTATGTCTCATCTCTTTCCTGATCAGTCCCTTCTGACTATATATTTGCAGTTTAAAAAAACATTATTTTTTTCTCCCTTCCTTTTTTCCTTTCTTAGTCTCAAGAGTCTGCTGTTGCTATTTTCAGTGTCTGAAAGCCTTCTATCCACATCTTTCTTTTGAACATTTTTCTGATTCTGTCTACACCGTTTCTGCTGTTTATGTGTTAAACAAACAGCAAAATAACAGATCCCATTAAGTAAATTCTGTGTTGCTAGAAATGAGTGGGTTTTAAAATTTTTTTTAAGAAAAAGAACAGAGTGGGAATGGGAACCAAACAAGGAAGTTATATAGACTTTCCAGAGGTGAAAAAACCCCACCCTTGAAGGACAATCTCATCTCTTTTCAGTGCTACTGGTGCCCCTTCTCCTTTCCTCATTGACAAAGCCGAACTGAAGGAGAGAGATTTATCCCCACCCTTTAAACCACTGACAGAGTTATGTGGGAATTGTCACGAAACAAAATAATGAAAAACCTTTTTGAGACAGAAACTGTTGTAATTTCCTTGATTTTTTGTGTGTGTCCTAAATTCCTTTCCCTCTTTCTTCCCTCATCCACCAGTGTTTTTATTCATGTCTGGCTGGCATGTGATGGTCAGTTCTGAAGGGAGAGGCAGTGATTTATAGGAAGCTTAAAATGCAAGTTAGAGAAATGCTAGTTAATGAATTGTTCTGATTTAAAGTATTTCTGGCAGAATCAAACTCATAATAAACTAACAGTCTTCAGTATTTAGAATTACCATTAGGGCACTGTTTGTAACAAAAGAAGCTTGGGGAGAACACCCCCACCCCAAACAGTCCCCTAGATGTTGCCTTCATTATTGTTATGTGATTGCCTGTCAGTCATCTTCAATACAAGCCCTCTTAGCTCTCGCTTACCTGTCCAAAGTAAGGAATTCCTCTTCTGTAGTGGCGATCCATGTTCTCAAACTGTATGGTGCTCATCACCCGAGTTATGGAAATAACCTGAGCAGCTGTAAATTGCAGGCCTGGAAGACATGCCCAGAGTCAAGAGAAGAAACACTTTGTCCTGCACAGAGCATCATCAGAGTTTGCCTGGAGATGGTCACTGTGCTTGTAAAAGGGACTTTTCTCAGGGAGACATTCTTGTACTCAGCAATCGGAGGCTGAGTATCTCCTACTCTCCTTCTTGACCACACCGTTGCTGCTGTCTCTGTCTGTCTGGAAGGGATTACCTGTTCCTTTCTCTGTCACAGTGGCTTTCACGTCAAGGCTCCTCATGTAACCAGTGCGATGTAACTCAAAGATGTTGGAGCTGAAAACCTGGGAGAGGCAACCATCTGTCTCCAGCTGGAAAGGGAAGAAAACAAATCCTGTTGTCAAGGGTCATAGCTTGCAAAGGGTGTTGGCAATACACAGAACCCTTCTTTAGTGACTGAAGTCTTTTCCCAGTACTTTTAACATGATTTACACATCTTGATGGGAAACTGAGCAATGAAGAAGAAACATGCCAATCCTTCAGGCCTGCGGGAAGCCAAGAAGAGAAATGAGGTGCCCCAAGCACCTAGCTAGTGAGACAAGCAAAGAGATGAGTAGAGTGAAGAGAAGCATCAGAGAAAGCAAAGTGTGATGGGCAAAGGGAGAGAAACAAGAACACAGGGGAGAGGACAAGCATGAAGAGGAATAATAATTATCAATCATACATTTTTGGTAACAGATTGACAAACTGGGCTCTTCTTGCACCTCCCATATGAATCAAAATCCCTGCACACACTGAGCTGGACTTTCCCTTCAACAGGCTGGCCATAGGTGTACCTAGGGGAAGAGGCAATATGAGCTGATGAGGTCTATGAGCTAATGATCGAAAAATAATCTTAAGCTAACTTGTGCAGGAATAGATCTGGGACAAGCACTGAGCTGGGAAGCCAGAGCATGGAATAGCTTCACAGGCTTTTTTCTAACTCTCCGGCTGTCACAAGTAAGAAAATAAAACTCAGAAATCAAAATCAGTTCTTTTTCACACCTAAACCCATGAAACAAAGCCACACCTTAAACATAAAAGCAAATACCTTTATAAGCATAATGAATAGACATGGCTACTGACCAAATTAAGACTGTTGTCTCCAATCTTCAGCTTAGACTAGAGTTCTAGACTCACTGGAATCAAAGCAAAACTCCTCATATCTGGAAGGGGATCAGGATTTCAACTCTGGATTCCAAATTACAAGATCTTGGTGTTGCTGTAAGGTCGGTCCTTCTGAAGGACCAAGCTTGGAGGTGGAGTTAGGCAGCTGGAACCATAAGATCCCTGCTACAATTTATTGGTGCTCTGCTTTATGAAGGTCTGTCTCCCTCTGAAATGGGTTTTTGGGAGTGGACGCAACCTACTTTACCAGGGAACCTTTCAAAAGTTACCCACCTCACAGAACATGTAGAACTGAATACTCATGCAATAAAATGAGATGAGCACACAAATAAATGGAAGCTCAAACCACCGAGTCAACCCTGACCAACCTCTTCTGGGGTCCTACATATTTTGGTTTCTTCTCTAAGCCCCGGCTTTTCCCCCAGTTCTTGGGAAGTTCTTCCTTTTCAGCATATTTCCTAACAATTCTGCACCCGGTACTTACAATCCACAGACTTTCACTGTGAACTCCGAATCCAGGACTGTAAGGCTTTCTGGTGCAGTGACTGTGACATCAAATTTTGGCAACACTAGGGCAAAGAACAGAAAGAAAAAACCCAACACTGTCATGTTGTAAATTTGCAGACCCTCCTGAGATGAAAGCAAAAGTGAGGATAAATTTACAGACGCTCATAAGATGAAAGCAAAAGTGAGGATATATCTCATTGTCAGTCATAGAGGGAATGGGATCTCAGAACTGGAGTGGCAAAATGATTAAGAACTGGCCCAGTCTGCTAAGGCTTACTAAAGTATTTCTGCAACACTTTGAAGACAAAACTTCTGAAGTGAATCCTGTGATGTCTAGCTGCCTTGCAGAGCTTTGGCCAAGGAAGTTCATGGACATAGCTGGGAAAAGTTTAGTTTGTCTCACTGAAATTTGCAATCAACTTGCTGATTTCTTATGTAGATTATTTTGCTGGCTGAGTATGTGAAAAATGGTTCATTTTTCTTGCTTTGGTTTGGGTTTTGTTTGTTTGTTTGTTTGTTTTTTACTGTTCTCTTTCTTTTTTTATCTCTCCAGTTCTTAATGGCAACTAATTGAAGCTGCATTTGCCAGGAAGCTGTTTGAAGTTTTAGCAGTCAAAAGGATTGCTTGGTATGGGCTCATCTCTAATAATGCTTTCTACACGGAGCAAAAAAAATGGGTGGCATTTACCATATTCCATCACAAGGAAGGAGTGATATGTTTTATCTCCTGACTTCTTTGCTACGATAATTTTGTAGTTCCCCAGGATAGGCTCTTCAGCGAGTGGGAATTCTAGCTGAATAATATTCATCTCCGACTTCACATTTTGCCACTGCAAGATCCTGTTGCCCCTTGGATCCTGAAGAAAAAAAAAAAAGACTCACAGGTTTTTTGCCTCGGAAATCTTTTGCTTTTAGCACACAAAACCAGCAACAAAGAAGAAAACAGAGCACACTGCTTTAACTCATTGGAGAAGCTGCTTAATGCACATGCATTGAGTTAAATTACGCTTTTGTACTCTGATTATGCATGTTATTATTAATGTTGCTAGATTCTCATCTATTGTTCCCAGATTTAGGCATCCTCTGCCAGCCTACTTATTAGTCCCAATCATCAGGGAAAGTTGCATAATACTGCTCTTTCCTGCTCTTTAGTATATGTTGCTCTAGATTTGTGTCAAGAGGGGAGAGAAAGAAAATCTTCTTTGTGCTTTCCCTTCAGACAAGTTTATCCCACACAAATCTTGGCCTTTAGCAACCCCAGCCTTTTTTTCAGCTGCCAGAAAAAGGAAGGAAGCATTTCTTCTTCATTCACTGGGGTGGCATTTTCTTCTCAGTATATGTTACGCTAGTTAGACTAAAGAAAACTCATTCACACTATTTCCTTGACTCTTTACAGCAATGTCTGGGGAAAAAAACACATGGGGGGTTCAAAATATGTATGTTTTCACTGCAAAGAAAATGAAGTCCCCTGACTTCACAGTGCAACATGAAAACTTGTAAGTATGCTGTCTAGACATTAACTGCAATTGTTATAAAAATCACCAGAAAATGCCATGCAAGTGCTCACAACAGTGAGCAGTTGTATTCACAACCTATGTTTGTTCATAGTTTTTAGCAGCACTAGAGTTGCAAAAAGATATACCCCAAAATAAGCTGAGCAATCTGGGGGAAGGGGAAAGGAGTCAAAGGCAGACATAAGAACACTAAACTTTTGGCTGCTGGAATGACTGTAGGTGTGCTTTCCATGTCAGTCAAGCTCAAAAAGAATCTTTGGTTTTTGTGAAGTCTCTGTTAATTTCTGCTGGTGTACTCAGCAGCAATATTTGTCTGTGTATGGACTCATACAAACTCATGCAAGCACATGTGTCCTGAGTAATGCAGTACAAAGACAAAAATTTCTTACCTGAATTGAAATCAGAGGGTACTGAAATAGGGAAAAAACAAAGTGGAAGAACAGATTAGGTGGCTGATCAAACAAAAATTATTTTTTCCCAGGACTGTGAGAAAGGTATAACCAATATTCGGGGTAATACCATTAACCAGAGATCCTCATCTCTTATTTTAATCAGTTTAACAGCAATTTTACTTCTGCAAGAAGCTTGCATAAAGGAGAGAGATGAAATGAGAATGGTGGTACAGTTTCTGATCATAGTGTTTTTAGTGCAATCTCAGAGGGTACGAGTGAGCAGAGTTATAGAGGTGCACACAAACCATGATTTGGGCTTCTTTTTAGCACCAGCTCTTTTGCTACCTCAGTGCTGTCTCCCACTTTACAAGCACAGGAGAGGGGGCCAGTGAAGACCCTTCCATCAATTGGCTTATGGACTATGAGCATGAAGAGAGACTGCTGGCAGTGGAAAGAATACCTCTGAGGAGATAAACAATTGTGGCAACAACTTTCTCTTTCATTTCCCCCATTTCTAAAATGGTCAAAGTGCCCGGTGGATGATTTAATGATGCCTGAAAGCAACAATTGCTGAACTAGAACAGCAGGAGACTGAACCATGGGCTTTCTGGCCAGAGCTAAGATAATGTCTGTGGCAACAAAGTGGAGGGGGCTTTTGAGCCTCTTTCCCAGCAATAACAGATAGTGTTGTGTCAGGAATTCAAACTGCTACACACTTGCCTTCTTCCCTGTGCCTCTAATGACAGGGCGGATTACAGCATGTGCTTAGGAAATCAGGTTAATTCTTTGGCATTTAGTCTCTGCAACATCTCATTTTATCCACAGCAATCCTTTATGTAAAATTTGAGAAGAAGTTGTCTCCCAGCAATTTTAAATCCAGGGGAATATTACTGGTCACTCACCTTCTCCTGAACAGGTTTAAAATTGAAATCCAGGGCAACAACACGAAACCTTACTGGAAAGGCAAGGAACAGGGTGTTAGCATTGACCATAGTTTGTTTGGCTGAGCATGATGTTTTGCACTCATTAGAACTCCCAGTTTCACAGGATCATCCAACAGTCCCACTTGCACAGGGTGCACGCAATGAAATGCATCTGAAGGTAGAAGAATCCTACACGGACTTCGATTAAAGGACTTTTCCCTAGCATCATGTTCTTGTACTCTTTCATAAAGGTTTCCTATAATGTTACTAGTGAAAAGTTTTCTCTCATTAAAGTTTAACCTCATAGAAAGGGAATGATGGAACAAATAAAACTGCATTACCTTTTAATAATTTAGTTTTGCCTGCTGCTTCTCCCGGCTCAAAACCAAGCCATTTGACCAATAAACAACCCATATTGGACACCTTGGTGGCACCAAATTCCAACCAACTCGTAAGCTTTCCTTCATACTGTGTACCTATGTTGATAGAACTCATCCTAATCAAAGCAAAACTAATCTAGTCTAATGGCTGCATTATGTGACTAATCTCTGGGAAGAACTCTTCTTCTAGTGTTTCCTAACTTGTGCTAGAAGCCTTAAAGCCTAGAAGTGAATTGAGGAATGGATCTAGATAAACGGAACTCTGCTTGATGAACAGGTGACAAGCATGGATAGGGGAATAATTTAAATGCAGGAATATAACAACATGGAAATCTTAAGCCCAAACACATCAGAAGCCAGAAGGTAAATAGCATGATTTTGTCTTGAACAACTTATAATTAATTTATAAGCAACGGATTTCGCTCTTGGTGTTTAGACTGCTTTGATGCTGACCAGCACCACAGAGGGAAGACTCTGGAAGAATGGTTCTATGCCAGGTAGTGATCTAATCACCTCTTCCCACTATCCTGGCCTGTCACCAGTAATGAAACAGCAGCAGTAATAGCTTCTGTCACCTGGGAGGAAGGGACAAAGAAAATAATAGAGATCATGGGATGACAGTCTCCTGACATTCTGAGGCTGATTCCCTAAGCCCCACAGCAAATAACTGTAATAGTTTT
The DNA here is from genome assembly GCA_013398115.1 of Falcunculus frontatus. NCBI lineage: Eukaryota > Metazoa > Chordata > Aves > Passeriformes > Falcunculus > Falcunculus frontatus. The sequence continues at coordinate 97,411 of VZRV01001212.1, read as the reverse complement.
AACAGAAACTCTGAAGAAACTGCCTAGAATGTAGCTCAGCCTGGAAAACACCAGGCAGAGAAATTCTGTCTGAAGAAATTGCCTCCTACGGCCCATGTTATAGACAAAGTGGACATTCACCGGTTTGTCCTGGTTTGTAGATGGGTTTGTCTGTCTGCACAAGGACCGTGCTGTCTGTGTTCCAGATCATCACTGACTGCCGCTCCTCTAGGCTGATGGTGGTGCCCTTGGCAGAGAAGGAAATGAAAGCCAGTGGTGCAGAGTGGACAGGAGGAATCTGTGAAAAAACAGGAAAATGTGGGGAGGTTGTTAGTCCTGAAGTAATTTGCTCCAGAGCTTGTTGAACAGCAATACCTGTGGCCTGGGCTCCTACAAAGAGACACAATCCCACTTTTACCAACTTCATCACCTTTCTTGGGTCTTTTCTTACTACTTTTGTCCGTAAAAAATGCCTCCTTGTCCATTACTGTGTTACTCTCCTATGCTTCCTTTTTCCTTTAACAAGTCTTATTTCCTTCCCTCCTTGTTCCTCTCCTGTGCTCTCTGCTTTAATTTTCTCGTCCTTGTTTACATTTCTTTTCCATGGGAACATTAATTAAAATTAACTCACCTTGAAATTGAAGCATTGTAGACCACTGCTTGCTGTCACGGTTTTCTTAAAAATAGTGCTATTAACAGAGCTGTATTCTAGGATTACTCTGACAGATACTGTCTCGTTGAGGTTAAGGAACTGCAGGCAAACCTGACCTGGAGAGCCATTTTGGAGGACAGCAGGCACCATCAGGACATACTGCCTGTAAGATCCAAACACCAAAGTGATCACACTCATATGTAAAGGAGAAAGAGCCTCAACAGGATAAAGCAAACACGACACTGTTATTTTTCAGTACCCACCAAGTACTTTAGATTCAATAGGACACACTGCCAGTGCTCCTCTCTCTGCCCTGCAGCTCTGAACTAGCCCAGTCCTGGTATTGCCCCCAGCTTTGGTATTGCCCCCAACTCTTGCCCTTTTGCCCTTTTTCTGAGCCCTTAGCCCACCTGCTTTTAGCAAAGCACCCTGCTGTCACTACTACTATTGCCTTTTTGGGACACACGTCAGCTTCTATGGAAGTTCTGCAATAGGTGGAAGGTCTGATCGTATTAAATGAGAACAATTTGCTTGCCATCCCCATTCCACTTTAGCTCCCCGGATATAAAAGATGAGCCCTGGCAGTAATTACTATTTAGAGCAAAATTAATAACACTGATTAGCATTGTCTTTAAAGCCTTTTTCTAAATACTGATAGTAGCAATAGGGTAGTTCTTACGGCTCAGGTTCCTTTGCAGCTGTTACATGCCAGAGAAGAATAGCCAAAAGAAACTTCAGCCACATTTTTCTCACTGGGAGACAGAAGAAAGAGATAAGTTCTCTTCCCATGAAACAATTCCTTGCCTACTCGTTTAACAGCTCTGCAGCATTCCTCACCCAGTGCTCCAGAGGAAAGGAAGTTGGCTCTTCAACTCCTCCCTGGCTCCTTCCTTTGATGTTAGTGCCTTTATAACTGCAGCAAGGGGTGGAGATCCCAGTCTATCCTATTCCTTGCAAGAACCTCCCCTAACACTACTGCAATCAAAATCAACCCAGCGTCTGCAGACTGTAACACTTCACTGCAACTCTGAATGTCTGTACAAAATATCTTTAGTGGTCTTGTTTTCAAGGGAAGGGGTTTTGATTTTTACACTGAGACTTGTCACAGCACTGAAAAGTACCAAGTGCCCTAAACCAGAGTAAGTCTGTCAAACCAGATTAACATTTGAAGGTTTTCCCCATTGTTCTTGGAATTAACCATCTGGATTGACAGTCTGGGTGAAGTAGACTAATTTTCTATACTTTGTCACCAGATTCTGACTAAAATAATACATTGACCTCTCTTTTCCCTTGCTTCATAGGTATTTTGAAAATTGATGAAATGGAAAAATAGAGAAGCTAGAAACAGAAAGAGGTCTAAAAAGTCTTAATTACTTCTACTTTAGCCATTAGGGCACTTAACAGCATTGTTGAAGTTTGATTCGTTTCAGCTCAGAGTTAGCCAGTTGCTGGGTCTATGGGAATTTGTTAGTTCGCCAGGTTTCCAGTTTTCACACCTGTGTGGAAGCTAATTGAGTTTTTTATAAGGGAGAAGGAACTTCTTTTGTTCTTTTGTACTCTGAAGAGAAAACAAAGCACTCAGGTGGGCTGCTCCCCACAAGAAAAACAATACTGGAGAGCAGTTATTTGATAACTGTAAATAATTTTTTTCAATTAATATTGGTACTGGGTCTGTCTGGGATGAGGTTATAAAGTCAGCTTTCTCCACAGCAGCCTGCTGTGCTTTGCATCTGAGGCTGGAATGGTGTTCATAACTCCACCAGCGTTTTGGCTCTTGCTGAAGAGTGCTTGCAGAGTGTCAAGGCTTTCTACCTCCCCCACCTCCCAGACAAAAGCCAGCAGGCTTGGGGTGGGCATGGGACTGGGAGGGGCTGCAGCCAGGACAGATGACCCAAACTGGCCAAAGGGATATCCTGTACCTGCCACATGACACCATGCTCAGCAGTAACAGGTGGGGGAAAGGAGGAGGAGGGACAACATCTGTGGCAACAGCGTTTGTCTTCCAGAGACTCCACTACCTGTGCTGAGGCCTTACTCCTCAGAGAGTGGTTGGACATCTGCCTGCCAATGGGAAGAAGTGAATAAGTCCCTCTTCTAGCTTCTCTTTCTTCTGCTTTCCTTTTTAAACCATTGTTATTTCAACCCACTGGTCTCTTTGACATCCTTCCTGTGGAGGAGGAGTGAGTGAAAGACTGGGTGGCTCCTTGGCTGCTCTCTGGGGTCAGCACACCACTGTGTGTTATCAACATGGCTAAATATTGTAGACCTGGAGATAGAGAGATATGGTTCCAAAGGCAGAGTATCTGTATGGGAGCATGATTTTCTCTAATATCCTGATATGTTTTACGACTGTCTCTTCTAGTTTCTTGCTAGTGTGTGAACTTTCTTCAGTAGAAACATAGGGAACAAAGGGTGGCCATGAAATGTTTTTCACTTATACCTCCAAATTTTTCACAGAAGTATCAAACCATATGGAAGTGGAAAAGGGCAGAAGTAACAGGTGGTTGACCAGAGGTCTCTCTGTGACATGGTGTGGGTGCTTAGAAGATAGACAACAGTCTGAGGTTCTGTTCTGAAAGCCCACCTCAGTATCATTTCTGTTGAAAGGGATCTCTACACATTGTACAGTTTAGGAGCTTCACTAAGGATCAGGCTTTATTTTCTCTGCAATGGGATACCCATACCAGGAGCTGCCAAGAAGAGAAATTCACTGATGAAAGCTTGAGCATGAGCTGACATTGTGAAAAAAGGACATAGTCAGAATTGCATGCTCTTGATTTTTGTGACTTTCTCAGGTAGTTACAAATTTATTGCAACATAATAAAGCATTAATTCCAGACAAGTGAATTTGACATTCATCACCATCCGGATTTCTGAGGCTACTTTTGAAAGTTTGATCAGAGGGTAAAGTAGGTTAGGTGACATTCAAAGGTTTTAAAGGTAGAGAAGGGTAGTTGTGTATAACATACTGTTATAATGAGCAGGGGTTTTTCCCCAAATATTGGCTGGCTTGTGACTTTGGTGCACTATTGTATCTCCAAGAACTGGCACTAGTCACAATGTCTCCTGTGCACATATACCCACTGAACAGTGACCAAATCAAGGACGAAGATTACCCATGCATCCTGTATCCAGATAATTCACTGCACTAGTTTAAACCTTCCACTAACCACAATGAAGAAGATGCATCTGGTAATGAAATAAACAAAACAGAAGATGCAATCATCTGTAATAGAGAAGTTATTGCATTAATACGTTTGCAACCAAACAAGTCCCCTGGGTGAAAAAAAGCCACGGTACCTTACCACAACAAAGGAAACTAAAGGTCATCCCATCTTCTTGGCTGTAATATTTAACAAGTTATCTTCCACGGGAAAATCAAACAACATTCCACTGGATATAACAAAAAGGTTGTTTTCAGGGCAAGTATTTACAGAAACCATTGACTTTCTTTTTGATTTTTTATCATTATTATTTGCCGACTGCATGTCTTTGCTTTTCAAATCCTACCCATTCTTTTAAACTCAACTGCATATATGCAAGACGCTTGTGAAGATTGCTCTGTAGGGAAGTTAGAGAGATGATCCTTCATCACCAAGTCACAAGATTGTATTTAATGGAATCAGAGGATGGTTTGGGTTGAAAGGGACATTAAACATCATCCCATTCCAACCCCTCTACCATGGGCAGGGACACCTTCCACTATCCCAGTTTGCTCAGAGCCCCAGCCAGCCTGACCTCAAACATTGCCAGGGATGGGGCATCCACAGCTCCTCTGGACAACCTGTGCCAGTGTCTCACCAAGCTCACGGTAGGGAATTTCTTCCTAATATCGAATCTAAACCTGCTCTCCTTCAGTTTGATTCCATTCCCCCTTGTCCTGTCACTACCTGGGCTTGTAAGTAGTCTCTCTCCATATTTCTTGTAGCTTCAGGCACTGGAAGAGGTTCTTGGTTTTGGGTAATGTTGGAGAAATGTCTCTATACAGATGGATCGTCTTGCATTCTTGATTCAAAAGGAATTTTTTGCCATCCTAACTTTGGGTCTTACCTAAGCCACAGCTCCAGACCTCAGTTACTCTTGCTTAGCTGTAGCACACACAGAGAGATCTGTGTGTTTGTAGATGGAGAGCAATGAGAGGAAGCCTTGTCAACAGTAGAATGAACTGTTTGGTTTAGTTAAATTTGATTTAGTTAACTTTGTTAAGAAATAACACACCAGCTAAGTATAGATATCTTTCTGCCACCGAAACAGTCCTGCTGCAGGCGTAGTTAGACAGCAAAAATGGTGCCTTTATGGTTGTGGTTAGGTTTATTTGAGGCACTAGATATGTTCTATCAGTAAAAGATGATCTTTGCAAATAAAATCTGTCCTGCTGCAAAAAGCTACAGTAATACTACTCAGCTGCAATTATTTTTTTCATTTAGAGCTGCTCAGTCACAGCAATTTCTGTGTCTTTCTGTGTGATTTCTTGACCTCAAATTTCACTCACTGTTACTCAAAAGAGCTCTATTCCTTTCCTGTGGGAATCATCAAATGGCTCTAGGAAAATTACAACAATCTCTGGACCTCCATGGTTTTTTCCTGTTTTTGAAGTGTTTTTGGCTGCTCACATTTCATTTAATTCTAGTATTCCTTCTCACTCATGCAGTCTAAAGACAGCTTGGATGTGTCTGTAAGATCTGCAACCATGTATTCATGGTGTAGGCACTGTCAGCTTCCTTGTGAACAGGTTAGTTGCTGCATTCAGAAGAGGATCGATGCAAAGAAACTTGGCCATTACAGCTACAAAAACTAGTTGAAAAGCACTGAATCAACCAGTGATTTTGTCTGTGACTGCTTCCTATAAAACCTTCTTTAAGAAGATTAGATTGTAACAATTTGTTTAGACGTAGTAAAGGTCGAAATGCTTGGTTTGGCCCAGGTGTTTGGGGAACAATGCTGAAACATGGTAACTACAGATAAAGCCCTGTTTGGTCAATAGGGTCTCTAGTCAAGCATGCAAGATTTCTTTCATTGTTCTAAGATATGTGAGCCTTGGCAAAGCCCTCTAGCAGCTCTGCAAGCTAAAAGGATGGTGAGGTCATAAAAGAAAGTAAGTATATCCCTAGTGGAATAGTCACAGCTGGCAGTGATTTTGATGAGTGATGGAATTTCTTTCAACAAAATGTGGTGGTGGGGAGAACTGCAGTTTATTTCAGTGGTCTATGATGCCTGGAAAAGGCAGCCATATAAAAGATGGAAATAGTTGAAGGTCAGCCAGTTGCAAGGATTCTGTTATGCCAGTGATTCTGTTGAGTGAGGATGGGTCATCCATAACCCGTTTTCAGAACTGAGACCTTTCTCTACATATGTGTAGAGGCTGAGGTCTGAGCAGGCATAGCTGTGTGAGCTGAACTATTAAGACTGTCTTTGCTATGCAGTTTTGGTGACAAACGCCAGTGAAAGGTGAGTGAAGCTGGAATCTGACTACTGCCACTGCACCTGCACAAGCCTCAGAGTGGATACCAGTATACAAATGAAATTATCATTCCCAGCTATACACAGATCACCTGGCAGCTTTCAGGCTAAACTACGAATGCAGTGCTATAGTTAGGCTAATAAGAGAGTCTGCATTTCTTTCAGGAGTGCTTTGCAGTTTTAGTGTCCTTGCATGGAGAAGAACAAGAGTTTCTCAGCCCTCCTTTCTTTGTGGTCTTTATAGGCAGCACCAAGGGTTCAGTTCAAATGCGAAGAGGTCACCAATAAAATATCTGAATAAGTCCCTCAAAAAATCTCTGGTACTTAGTAAGTTCATTCTTCACACTTGCAAATGTACATCAGGTTTTTATTAAAATTTTTTTTTTATTATTTACTATATAAAAAGAAAATACTTAACAATGAGTATCAAGAGGGGAACATTTGACAAGGAATTCATAAAATCTAACTAGTTAAGCCCTCTCCTGTGGTGGGACAGCTAGTCTGGCTGCATGTTGCTCCCCTAAACCCCCCATGCCAGCAATCAGCTCATGACTGGATTCCATTAATCATCTCATGTACCAAGAGCTGACACAAGCTGCACATGATGTTGTTATGTACTGGCTCTTCTGGCTACTGGAAAAGGTGTCTGAGACCAGCCATCTCTAGCATGCTCAGAGATGCCCAACTCATTCTCTGACCTTTTCCTCTCTGATCAAACCCCTAACCCTTTGTTTCTATTTCACAGCTGTGCACAACTATCCTCTCTTTGTAGCTGCATCTTCTGCGCTCTGAAGGTAGAAGCATTTGCTTTCATTTCAGGTGACAACTCACGACAGACACATGTAGAAAGAAGTAGCTCTCTGAGGCTTTAATATGGCAATGTTTTTTCTCTGCTTTGTGGAAAGCCTGGTTTTTTATTTCTTTCTGCAGAAATGATTTATGAATGCATTGTAATGACAGATTTGGAAGTGTTTGAGGCTCCATTATTCCCTCTTGTTTTCTTCTCCTTCCCTGGCTGGTGTCCCTTCTTCTCCGGACTAACTTGAGAAGGGTCATACAGTTCTTCTTTCCCTTGGGATTTCAGCCATCAGCCTACAGATCCTACTAGGGCTTTACTGATGTAATCATACCCCTGATGTCTTTTCCTGGAGCTGCAGCCACTGTTGACATAAGAGACTTGAATCCTCTTACTAAACTGCAGGTTGGTCTGTGAGACGAGAACTATGGAGGAGCAGTGTTTGTACACGTGTCTTTGGATGCAGCTTTGTGGGCCAAACGAAATTTCTTGGCCATATTTTTTGGGAAATGCTGTATGTCTAATCCAACTGCTCTGAGAAAGGAAGCGTGGATCTCACTTCAAGGCTGTAAAATGATGTTATCAGAACCAAAAGTTCATAGGAGATGAATGCAAGACATAAGACTTACATCTTTTAGAGCAGGGGCTACCTCTCCTTATTTATTTGAAGTCTGTCTTCAATGTAGGCATGATATTTCTAGGACTTGAATGTGAAAGAGAGCTTGGGGTTAGGAGTCTCTCACAACTGACTGATAACACTAAATGTTGGAGGCTCAGTCTTTGTCAATGCTTTGATCTTTTTGCCATTGACCAGCATCTAGCTTCTAAATCCATTTTTTGCTGTTGCAAAGGCTTTTTCTTTCCACTATGACATACCAGAAATGGAACTTGTTCCAGACACATTATGGAAGGCATGCAAATGCTATTCAGAGCCTGCAGCTTTCTCTCCCTTTATCTGTTGTTATTATCTACTTGGCAGCAAAACAATACTCTTGTGTTACCCGATATATTAATTGCACTACTTTAAGGATGCCCCCCAGGGAGAGCCTGTTTGTGCCTTCAACCCCTGACCTTATGCCTGAAAAGTTTTTTTGATTCATTCCCCTCACATAAAGGCTACTTCTGCTTTGTCTCCAGTGAAAATGTATTCTGCAGCTATATTTTGAACTGCTGAGCACTGTACAGAACAAGCTTGAGGATGTGTCCTTGATGAAGACTTGTCGGTCTTTATTATCTTTTATTATCTTCCTAAACAGTTGAAGTTTCCAAGTTGTCTCAGGGCAAACAAGCTGGCCTCAGGCAAACAAGGAGTCAGAGAAAGTCCTAATTGTCCTCTTTCGAAGAACTAGGTGTTTTTTATTGTTATTGACCTATAAATGACCAGCACTAGGCAAAACTGTCTGCTGGAGAGCCCTGTGTGGAAACGAGGGAGTGACTGGAGCATCACATCCGTGTCTAGTGTCACTCAGAGTTGCTTGTAGCAACAATAGCTTTGCTATTACACAAAACAGTGGCAGAGTCCTGGCAGTTTACACCTCTGTAAAAAGCCCCCAGAGCCTGTCCCGGAACATTCCCATGGACTACAGCAGATGGGTCCTGTAGGAACTGCTGGAAGAAGTGTTAGGAGGTAGAGGATCTTTTTGCACACTGAAAGTAAAAGGGAAGATTGATTCACAATAATTTTAGAGTTCTAGAGCATCTTTCTAACTATAGCAATCAGAGTAAGGAAACTGAGTGTGAACATACTGTATTTGGCATTTTTCGAGATGGGATACAGCCCTTACCATTTTCTGATTCACATGGTCCTACAAGCTCGGCATCTGAAGCTCCTTTCAATTTTTACATTTTTTCATCTGACTTGCATTGAGGTTAAGCAAACTGAGTTTGTGAAGCAGCAGGTTCACATAATGCAAGTTCCGTGAGAAAAAAAATTGGTTCACTAGTTGCACTGCAGTTAAAAGAGTTAAAGAGGTGAAAGAAGGCTGTAAAATGCAGATTTTGCTAGGTACTTGCTGGCATTGTTCCATCCACTCCCTCTCAGCCTAGTGTTTTGGAAATTTGTAGTAAAATTTAAATGCTGTGCTTTTGAAAGAATCTGCATTTCATATCAGTTTCCATCTGACCAGGCTTGCAGTTGGCCATTCACTGGAATGGCATTAAACAAAGGCTTTTGTTTAGCAGCAGGCTGAGTTTACACAGCTGAGGAAGGTGGATTGAAGTAGCCTGACTGACCCCTCTTGAAGCTCACACAATCTTTTTTTGCTGACAGGGATGGGAGAGCAAGGGCGAGTTTGGGGTCAGTGAAAAGCAACTTGTCCCCTTAACATCTTTGGAGTCATAACTTATTTCTCAGCATGTGTCTGTCTGTAGGAAAAGTCACCACAGGTCTCATGCAAACATGAAAACATTGCTTTCAGTGTGACTTTTTGGGTCAAGGGTTGTGCTCAGGGGTTGCTTCTGATGAGAAGAGAAATGCTGGGGGTAGAAACTGTGTTTCGAGCAGAATTGAAAGAGTTGAAAACCACTCACCTCACAATACCTTTTTTCTCAAAATGTCATTATCTTTTTCACGAGGTAGAAATTCCACCAGAATCAGCAGGGAAGAAACTACTCTTGTTCCTTGGTAAACCAAGCTTAAATGCAATTTAAAAAAAAAAAAAAAGGGGAAAAAAAAGGAACAAAAAAGAAAAAAAAAGGAACAAAAAAGAAAAAAGCAGAGAACTCCATTCCCATATTTCTCTCCATCCTAAGGAGAGTAACCGGAAATATAGGTGGCACATATGCTCATAAATGTTGTTTGATGCATTGGAGGCTTGCCTGCATGCACAGTGCTACCACATGAAAAGCTGCTCTGTATGTGATGCTTTCACATGCCAGGTGGTGTATTTAGAAAGCTGAGAGAATCAGTGCATGGGGCCAGGTTCTCAAGGGTGTTAAGGCACTTAGCTCACCTCAGCCAGAATCTAAATTCACAAAGAGCCTTAGGTTCCTATGTCCAATTTCTCATCTCTTGAGAGAAACTCTCTAGCTGCTTCCCAAGGTTTCCTAGGTCCTGGTGTTGCTGAATTGCTGAAGTCTGCTTTTTTTTGCCTGGACCCCAGTGCCACTCTCAAGCTGAACACCCTTCTGCTGGTTAGTTTCTGTCATTGTAAGCTCCTTGTGGCTCTCTTTATTTTCCACTCCCTCCAAACCATTTTATTTTTCTTCCACCAAGGGCTCCACTGGACCCACCGTTCCTCCCTAACCCCTTTTCCAAGTTTCTGTGTTGCAACTCTCTAATTTTTCCCAGCATTGCTCTCTGAGTGGAAAGCTTCCATCACATGGGTCAGGGTCCCCATCATGGCTGTGACACAAGATGTCACTGATGTCAGGAAGTCATTGATTGACCTGCCCAAGGTTTGAATGCTTTAGCTTATAAAATACCTTGCATCACCCAGTTCTAGATAGACCAAGGAGGGGAGACTGGGACAAATACCATTGCCAATCAGAATGTTTTATTACAAACAGCAGTAAAATATGAGATGCTAATCTGAAGAAAACATTTCTTTCTAAATAGAGGCAAAACCTGCAAAAAATTGTCTTCCTGTGACTCGAATTCTGAGATCTGTAAATGATTCAGTTCAATTGCTGAAAAAGGTGAGGATCATAGTAATTTCTTCATAATGGATAATGGAAAGACCAAAACAAGTAAAACCTACAGAAGCAGCAGGAGCACATTATTCTCTGAGACTGGGATTTCTTAAGAGGAATCTACAGCCAAGAACACACATTTGAAGTGTTTACCTTTACACAAATCTCCCACCGGAATATGTCATAAGTTTCAAAACAAGATGGATGGTCAGAGTCAACAATTGCACAGTATCTCCCTTGTCAGGAAAAGCACTTTATTGGCAGTTTCTAACCCACATTGACCCAAACTTCTTTTTGAAGTGTGGGCCAGAATGGGTCATTCTGATCTACAGCAATATGGGATTTGCTCATTCCTCATTATTCTACATGTTTTTCTTTGTTCTCCCAGAAACAACCAAGTCTCTTATCCTTTTTGCTCTACATTTGCTCGCCTGATATCTTCTGAATCATGACCTCTTCTGGCACACATCTGACTTCATTTGGAAGGTGGGGAGCAGGGTGTGTTGTACTCTGAAAGGGCATATTCATCTGGAAAGAAGAAAGGAAGAAGACACTTGTATGAGAGTGAGAAATCATTCTGACCCCTGTCTATCTGCACCTGTCATTAGCACACTACAAAACAGAAGACATTTGATAAATTTTGTGGTAGGCTCCCAATTGTCAAGGCACCCAGTTGCAAGGGTGCATAGTCAGAGACCGCTGCACTCCTCTGACTATGCCTGTCAGGACACATCATTCCTGTCACCATGCAAGATGTGGATCAGGTGGCAGAAAATGCACTCCAGGGTCAATTCTCTGACTGCTGCTGCTAATCTGCTAGGATGTTCAAGAAAGGCGGTCAGGCACTTAATTTTTGAGTTTTAGTTACTTAAACTCCTCTTTTGTTAAGTGGGACTGTCATTCCTACTTAAGCATTTAAATTCCACTAAGGCATCTCTTTTTACTGCAGCCTACTATGGCAATATTAAGTAAAAAAATTAGATAACGCAGTTCAGGGAAGTCAGGAACACTGTTGCCTTTGAGTTATTGATTTAAACGGTCATGTCCAAACTGTGGAAAAAAGGTAGAACCACACTTCTTTTTGTATGTGCTTTGTAAGAAGGAACCTCCTCATGTATCACTTTCTTATCTGCTTGATGTTGAAATGAAGCAAGAAATGTAAATACTGGAGGACAGGAACTGTCTATACTCTGCAAAACCTTTGCAGTCTAGTAATCAAAACCAGCAGAATTGTTAAGTGGGTCTCCCCTTGTCTCTCCTTTGATTTCACTGGTTTTCTTGAGGCCTGCTGGGGTCACCTACCTGTTTCATAATAATCATATATATGTACAGGCACTGGTTTGATGTCTGAGACAGGCAGGCTTTGCTCCACACCGAAGGAGAAGCTAATTTCCTTCTGGGACACCTGGAAATGGCAAGACAAGAAAATGCATCAGAACTTTTCATAACTATCCCTGAGGCTAAAGCTGAAAGGAATAATTTCTGAATCAGACTGTGTGAAAATGTGCTGTTCTTCAGTCTGTAAACTTGATGTCAAATCAGATAATTGTTTAAAAGCTGTTGTTAAATGTGTTTTGTTGCCAAAATTGTGCGCTCTTTTCTTTCTTCCTCTTCCTATTTCCATTGCCGACTACCTCAACCTAATTCCCTGTTAGTGTGGTTTTCAGCACATCAGCATTCATCCTGTAATTGAAAATTGCTGTTAGTTTTTCCTCGCCTTTTCCCGGCTAAAATCACCTTCAGTACCCCTAAGAATCTCCTCCACACTTTTCTCTCTTTAATTACTTTGATCTCACCATCCCCATTCTCCCCTGTGATTCTGATCCTCATTCCATACTCTTGCAGCCCAATGTCCCAAACTGCTCTCCTCCTTGCTCATCTTCCTCTGCTTTTCAAGCTTCCTCTGGGTTGAGAAGACTAGAGATCGATCGATCTATCATCTATCTATCTATCTATCTATCTATCTATCTATCTATCTATCTATCTATCTATCTTTATCATCTATATCTATTTCATGTCAGATCAAGTGAAGTAGCTTTACATCTTTAAGGCACGTGTATTGTTAATATGCCATTAATAAGATTTTTCTTTTATCTGGGAGCCTGTTTCAGACTTCCAGTTTAATAAAACTGAAAGGAAAGCTCCCAGACTTACCTTCTGAAGGTAGAAGAGGATGTGGTTGTTCTTGATGTCTACACGATCCACAACAGAATTCTCGTACCGAAGCTTTAAACAAGGCAAAATACAGCAATGTTAGCAAGGCAGACTTGCCAAGGAGACTTACTGATTCCACAGCAAAATGCGTTTAAAGTGGCTGCCATGCTCCTTTTATGCCACCCTGCCATCTAGTCGCCAAAAGAAGAAACGCAAGTTGTGTTTTTATAACCTGATGCATGCAGACCAGTCACAGTGGTAAACAGTTTTGCCAGTCAGCTTTGATAAGTGTGACTTTTATCATCAACCTAAGAATGCTCTCATTTCAAAGAGAATTTGCAATTAATTTCTGCAGCTCAAGCTGATTCACTTGTTAGTCCATTGTATGTTTTAAATAAGTTTAAAAACATTTAGAAAAGAGAGTGAACAAAATTATTTTACTATCAAAACATACAAACCTAAAATATTCCAAACTTGAAAAAACAGCTATTTTTTCCCTAAGTGTATATGAAGAGGAGTAGGATGCCAAACAGAATAGCACCTCAATAGAAAAAGCTTCCAAAGAGAATTTATTAATTTCATACAGTTCTAGCCAAAAAACAAACTCAGGCCTGAATGCTGAATGATTATAAATACACAAAGGTATGACCGGACTCTACAAAGAATTTCATTCTTCTTTTTATCTACTTGAAAATTCCAGCTCATGGCTTGAGGCTAACTCATCTATTGTGAACCTAAATTGCATTAGGAACTGAAATGAGGTGCTTATACGTGTTGTCCCCAGCATTGTCTTCATCATAACAAAATCTCTGGATGTAAAGGAGGATGATCAATAACCTCCCTTTTTTTTTTTTTTTTTTTTTTTTTTTTTTTTTTTTTTTTTNTTTTTTTTTTTTTTTTTTTTTTGTTTGTTAAACTGTACTGTAGAGGAAGAAATAACCCTTGTCAAAGGGATAATAATGCAAAATGCCAATTAAAGCAGTTTAACTATGGCAGAAGTATTTCTCACATAGATTCTGTTAGGCTGTGTGATTACAGACTCGTACACACAAACACTAAGGGGCACAGGGAAATGCCAGTAACCTGAGCGGAGCCACTGGAGCACTCTGACCTGGTTCTTCTTGGGGCTGCCACGGGGCAGTGACCAGCCCACTGTCAGGGAGTGAGACCCACCAGGTGAGTCAACAGCAGAATATCCCCAGATCACCTTGCAGACTGAAGGGGAATGCTGCCTACAGACCATGGGGCTGAGTATGGGATTCTGGGACTCAATAAAGGGTTATTACAGGGTGTTTAGGGGAAGAACCAGAAGTAACAAGGAGAGGGATAAAATCCAATCGGAAGGAAAAAGGATGGAAAATGAGATAAAAGAGGCCAGTTTCACATTAACAGGTTGATGGTCAGCACACTTGTCTGCCCTTCACCTGGTCACCACAGCCTGTCCTGCCTTCTTCTTAATCTATATTCCTGACAATTTTCCAGGGTGAAAGGCTCTCTGTTCTGTGTGAACATGTGTGTAGGGAGCTGCAGTCACTGAAGAGAGGATCAGAGATCACGGAGACCGTGTGCCTGGAGTGCCAGCATCCTGAGACATCACCAGACTTCAGGGTTCTTGTGTGGGCTATGAATGCCAGTGTGTGGTCACTAGTGATGAACTGGACTAGCAGACAGCTACTGAGTCAGGCATAAACCTGACCCAAATATTGAAGACACCAGAGGATCCAAGAGAGCTACCAAAGAGACCAGGGTGTCCAAGCCTATTTCTGGAGTAACCACATGGTCTTGGAAGTGGACACTGGTCAGGCTATTGGTCTGGAGCAGCTAGTGGAGACTCATTTGCCTATGTCTCTGTGTGTGTCTGTGTGACATCACTGTGAGACCAGGGGATCCCAGCCCATCTGCTGCATGTCTAAGATGGCTTAGAGAGGGTCCCACCATGCATACACATGGGTGATAGGGACCTCAGTTCCAGGCACTGAAGTGGGGCTCACGCCTTGAGCAGGCACATGCCCAGATGCCAGCAACTCAACAGAACAAGGGTTCAGAGGCAGCTACTGGGCAGAGTGCCTGAGGTCAGCTACCATAAGGAGCCACATTGTGTATTTGCATGGATATACGTGCATGTGTATATTTATGTATTTATTTATATATCTTTTCCACAAATGAGATTTTAATCTGATCAGACAGAAAAGAGAACAGGATAAGGCCGTTTGTGCTATCTGTCTTTGTGGAAGTGCTGTCTTTCCTGTCTACTGATCTCTGTGACCAGCATGTATATTATGTGTATATGGATATATATGTGTAGTGTGCATGTCTGCTTGTTGGGACTACACACTGAACCTTGCTGTTGGTTGGATCTGGGGATAGGAATTCTTAGCTCTCCTGGGCTACTGGATTTGGCAGCTCCTAACAGATTTGTCTTCAACACATAAACAGCTACAAATTTGAAACACAGAGTATGTGAGAGAAGGCTACACCCAGGGACTTTGCATTATTCCCATGGGATCAAATTTGCTAATCAGAGACTATTTTTATCAACTCCTATGTTTTTAGGGTTTCTTATTCACGTTGGTCCTCTTTTTTACCTTTTTCAGGGAAGATTCTTCAGGAACAAAACCTGAGAGCATTTTCACATCAATAATAGCCATGTTGGAGATGTTGCGGTTTCCCGTGTAACTAAAATGAGAAAAGTTGTGTTAGTCTGGTCTGCAAACGGAAAGGAGACCAGTGAATGACATTTTTAGCTCCTGAGAATCCTGTTTTTCTTCCTACAGCTGCAGAGCAGCAGTTAACTGCCTGTTCTTAAATCCTTTCTATGATGCTTTACCAAACTGTGAATGCAAGGGGGTAGGTCAGTGAAAGGAAGTTACCTGGCAGAGAGGACAAGGTCAAACTTTGGTGGATGATTGTCTGTGCAAGACGCATTTGCCGTCCTTACGGACAGAGAAAATCCTGCAACTTTTTCTGGCAAATGGATGTTGTATCTCAGGGTGGTCTAAAAGAGATAGAAAGTGTGAGACGGTCACAGACTTAAAAGGTTTTATGTCTCTGGCATGACATATGGAGAGGAATAAAGCATGGAGAGCCCCCTGCTTAGTTCTTAGAGGGTGGTGCTGAGTTCCCAGCTTGCTTACCTGCACATAGACACAGCCAGTGCCATCCACTTCCACATTGTAACTCCCTGGAATGGTGGGTAAGGAAGCTTGCTGCAGTAAGAAGCGGTTCTCGTCATTCACCTGGAAAATCTTACTGGGGGAGTCCATGAAGTGGACTTCAACTGTATTAAGACTTTTTTTGGAGAAGGTGAGATATCCGTACTGGGCTAAAGCTTGGAGAGCAACCACAGTGTCCTGAAAAGAATAACATGATCCAAGTTAGATATCCAGGTGTAAGATGGTCCGTGAGATTAGCACAGCTCCTATTTCCCTGATGCTTTGTTAGTGCTCATAAATGCAGGGAGGCTTTGCAAAGAGCCAAGGAGACGACACAAGTTCTTGTAGAACTCGTCCTGGTGGACAAAAAGCTGACCCTGAGCCACTGGTGTAGTCTGGTGATCAGTAATGCCATCCGTGGCGCTTTAGGAAGGGCTTTGGCAGCAGGTTGACAGAGTTGATCCTGCTCCTCTACTCAGCCATAGGGAGGTGTATCTGGAGTGCTGTGTCCAGTCTGGGCTCCTCAGCACACAAGAGACATGGAGCTCCTGGAGCGTGTCCAGAGGAGGGTGACAAAAATGATTAAGGGATGGATCATCTCTCACAAGGAAAGGCTGACAGAACTGGGCCTGTTCAGGCTTGAGAAGAGACAACTGAGAGGGGTCTCGCAAATATCTGAAGGGAAGGTGTCCAGAGGATGGATCCAGGCTCTTCTTGGTGGTGCTCAGCAATAGGACATGAGGCAATGGGCAAAAACTGATGCACAGGAAGTTCCACCTGAGCATGAGGAAGAACTTCTTTACTGTGCAGGTGACCAAGCACTGGAACAGACTGCCCATAGAGGTTGTGGAGTCTCCCTCACTGCAGATGTTAAAGAACTGTCTGGACACAATCCTGTGCCATGTGCTCTGGGATGACCCTGCTTGAGCAGAGAGGTTGGACCAGATGACTCACTGTGGTCCCTTCCAGCCTGACCCATTCTGGATTCTGTGATTCTGGAGCAACAGATTTTAATTATCCCAGAAGACCTGGGATAATGTGTCAGCACTGACTGCTGTCCATGGCTAACTTGGAATTCAGGTACATTCTCATTGCTTAAAACCAAATTATGTGTAAAGCTATGAAGAGCATGGTGGGCCTTGACATGGCAACCTATGCAAGCACCAATTATCAAATATTACTCAAATCTATATACAGTCAGAAAGATTTTTCATTTGTCAAGATTCAGCTTGCAGACTGGACTGCTCCCAGAAGCTTTCTTTTTCCCAGTTGTTACCTGGCTGGAGGAAAAGCCACCATATGGGTTCTGTTGTTTGATAAGCCAGTACACAATGCGGGAAATATAAGACAAATCTTCTGGAGTGAGTTTGGTTCTGTTGAGCAGAGCCAGCAGCACATAGCTGGTCATTTCAATCTCAGCAGACGGGGCACGGGAATAGAAGTCAGAGAAACGTTCTGCTGGTGGCTTGTTTTCTCTCTGCCAGTGAAGAGAACTACCTGAAAACAGAAAAGTACGGTGTAAAAAGCATGGAAAAAATAAGTTTTTTCAGGTATTGGTGTCCTGAACTGGGTAAGTTTTACTTCCGGGATGGAAAAGAAAACAGGAAGAGACGGAAAGGGAATTAATAAAAGCAGGCTGTGTAAGTCAAAGAGGGGTTGAAGTGAAGGGAGTGTAGTAGAAGGATGCTAAGGCAGTTGCAAACAGGAGAACATGACATAGCCAAGGAAACTGGATTTGTTTAGCATGTAGACGAGAAAGCTAACTGGAAAATTAGGTACAATCTTCCAATACCTTGCACTGAGACGTGCAGGGGACTCTCTCTCCACCTAAATTATTTCATAATTTCATAAATCAGGCCACAGCTCAAACTTTTGTGAAGCCACAAGAGACAGACAGAAAGACTCCCCGAGATAAATTCAGCAGCATAGCAGGCATGAAACGGGAAGGGAGAGCATGCATGACAAAGCCGTACATCAGAACAGCTTCCAGGATACAGCAGGCCATTCCATCAGCTGCACTGCCTGCACCACGGCCGTGCTGCACTTACCAGCCCTGACAGCTGCCCCATCCAGCTTCTCAAGGAAGAACTGGCGCCTTTCCTCTCTGCCAGCTAAGCCATAAACATAGGCAAGGAGGGCCTGGTTATACAGGTTGTGGACCCCATTGCTAAATGCAGTCTCCAA
Source organism: Falcunculus frontatus (assembly GCA_013398115.1). Classification (NCBI taxonomy): domain Eukaryota; kingdom Metazoa; phylum Chordata; class Aves; order Passeriformes; genus Falcunculus; species Falcunculus frontatus. The sequence goes on along the minus strand of VZRV01001212.1, from coordinate 79,404 downwards.
ACAGTTCATGCCGCTCCGAACGACAGGATGCTGGTAACGCAAAACACAGTAAGGTGTCAGGTACCTGGATTTGTGTCTCCACTTCTCTTTAAATACTTCCATCATCGCTTAAGCTGCAATCTCTGACTCTTCATGCTAGAAATATACATGATCCATGGCATGTTTAAGGGCCATGTTTAAGGGCCATTGATTCTTTTCCTGACTTGCTTGATGACCTTATGCAAGTGAATCCTTTGTCCCTTGGTTGCTTTAGAAATAAAATGTGGACTGTTTTCACAGAACTATGTAAAGTGTGTTGGGACCTCATGAATAAACAGGCTCTCTCAAATGGATATTGCTCATTTGCTAGCTGTAACTATCAAGGTAACTCTTCAGACCTTTTAGCCTACCCACTGTCTCTGTGAACTCTTCTTCTTCTCAGACATCACCAGCACACTACTAACCATGTCTTGTCTCTGCAGCTTCACTTAAACATGTGGCACAAGATTTTGGAGCTTCTTCTGAAGGTATTGGAAACTAAATTCATGTTGCTGAAGAACTATTTGATTATACACAATGTTTTCCTCCTGTTGGTCTCATGTACCTTAATGATGTCCCATACCCCATGTCTGAGGGATGTTAAAAAAATCAGCACATCTAGAACATGTATGTCAGATTTGGAACAATTCTCCTCTTCCCCATTATACAAAGAACAAAGTCAGCATAAAAACAAAGTCACAGGGATATGCAGGAAAAATATTAGAGAGAACAGAACTTGGCTCTCATTTCCCTATGCCTAGCACTACAACCAGCAGCTCATTGTTTCCTTCCATTATTAAGATTTCTGTAGGGAAATGGAAACACGACTTGGAACTAAAAGCACAAAGTGAGTTTGTAGACTGAAGGTTTGGAAAGCTTGAACTTTGGACTGGGCAAATTCAGAGAAAATCCCAAAGTGGACTCTGGATGCAGTGGGTAAATTCAGTCTGGATTTTGCACCTACTTAGACTGCCATTGTCTAAACCAGCTGGATTCCTCAGGGTTTTTTCAAGTGAATTCATAGGCACTGGATATGGAACTGATTTGTAACACTCATTAAATACTCGCAGGGGACAGCAGGGTTTTGAAAACTGCTGTCTACAATCAGCTACTGTCCTACAATCAGTATGTGAGTTCCCCATTGTAAAAGAACACTGATGTGAGGACAGTGACTTGTGAAGTTTGACAAATGGCTGACTGGGCTAACAGAGCCCCAAATACCTACCGCAGCAGAGTGTCCAGCCTCCAGCAATGATGCCACAACGTAGGCTGTGAGGGAGTACTCAGCTTCTTCTCCACCCTGATGAAAAACAAGCAAAGAACTGGTTAGGACGAATGTCCTAGGAAGAAACAACACATGAAATAATTCATAGTTCATATATCAGTTAGATTTGAGACCAGCAGTAATTTCTGTCTCCCTGCGTGCACAGGAACAAGATCAAGTTCACTCAGGGTAAAGCCAAAATAATTGACTGTATCTTCTTGACTTTTGCACGTGTGTAATAAAGCACACCATAGCCTCTGACTGAGCACATAATGCAGTGGTGGAAATAAAACCCAAGACTTATAACTCAGAAAGTTCTACTTGTTTTTAACTCATCATCAAGAGCGCACATAAGAATCATGCCCCGCTTGCATAGGAGAGACACGAGATAACAGTACTAGAAAGAGTAAGGGTGTGGCGAAGAGTAAACTTATGTCTGGCAGAAATTATCCAAATCAATCCAGATGGCAGGACTGGAAGTTTGTGGCTATACTTATCTCAGTTACCTTCAAAGCATTGTTGAAATGCGACCCAGCATTTTCAAAGCAGCCATCTGACTTCTGCTTGCTTGCCAGCCAGATCAACGTTTGAGACTGGACGTTGTCATCAATGTAGATGTAGCGTTTGGCTTGCTCCAGTGACTTGTAAACAAAGGCAGTGAGCCTGCAGGTGACCCAGAAACATAAAGCAGGTATGGTGTGAACAAGACCAAGATTTACCAGTGCACAGGATGTGCACAGAAAATGGCATAGAATGAACTTCATAATGTTTGAGGTTAAAGAAGAAAGTGTTCTCTAAGTTTTAAATAAATAACATATATAAAATCCTGATACTAAAAATTGACCTGATATTTCTCCATTACTGTGCTGAAACCATTCTTTCAGAGCAGCAGTAAAGTATGGGCACAGCTTGATGATTGATGTTAGCAATTTCTAGTCTTAGAAATTAGAATTAGTTAATTGAATTACAAAACAAACCAGGTTGGAAGGGATCCTTGGAATTATGCTGTTCAACCACCTGCTTAAACTAAGGCCAACTTCAGAGCTGTGTCAGGCTGCTCAGTATTTTGTCCAGTCATGTGAAAATCTCTAGGGATAGAGATATCCACATCCTCTCTGCACATTTGTTCCAGTGCTACAGCCTTCTCCTGGGGAAGATTTTTATTCCTTCTACCCACTTGGAGTTGTCTCTGTAGCAACTTGAGTAAGGACAGACTCTTGTCCTTACTCTGTGCAGCTCCAACAAGAGTCCGACTCTTTTTCCACCGTCCCCATCTAGGCAGCAGAAAGGTTTACCCAGGTCTCCCATTAGCTTCCTCTTCTACAGGCTAAACAAACCCAAATCCTTCAGTTTCCCCTTGAACATTATGTGCTCCAGCTCCCAACCATCATACCATCCTTTTGTTGCCCTCTTTCCAGTTATTAATCTCTCCTTTACTAGGCGATTCAAATTAATTGAACTATATTCACTTAGTCTATTAAAAATAAGAATCACTGAACACTTGGATCATTTTTCAAAGCCTAAAGATCCCGTGGTAGGGAAATAGAAAGTGTCGTCTCTTACCATACACTCCCTTCTCTGTCTCGTAACCCAAAGGAGCTGTAGGATCCATCCCGGTGTTTGTATGATAGCTGTTTCTGGTAACCTGAAAACACAATAAAGAAGACACATTTCCTAATCACAGAAAAGGATTAGTTCTGCTGTTTTTTCAACTGAAGAAGTAAGACTTTTGAATTTAGTATCAAGTAATGTATGTCTGGTGAATAATGACAACCACTGTGAACTCCAGGTGCTCTTACTCCTGGAAGAACGACATGCTGCTTTGGGGTGCTCTCATTGCCTGCTCCTATGCAATAATTCTGGTGCTGGAATTTAGAGAGGAGTGCTCACTATGTAGAGCTGAAGAGTTCAACGCACACAATCACAATATTAGATCACAGAATCACAGTTTATTCTGAGTTGGAAGGGACCCACAAAGGTCATCGAGTCCACCTCTTAACCATGCACAGAACCCCAAAAATCACACCATGTGCCTGACAGCATTGTCCAAACACCTCTTAAACTCTGTCAGGCTTGGACCTGTGACCATTTCCCCGAGGAAGAAGATGGAAGAATCTGAAAACCTCTCACCTGTGGATAAATATCCAGTACCCCTGACTCTAATCTCTTCAGTCAGCTGCCCAGTCTTATTCAGATAATCCAGGGCGTAGATGTTGGGTGTGAACAAGGCCATGTTCTGTTCTCCGCAGCCATAAGGCATATGGAGGAGGTTATCTAAGTTCCGCAGGGCTGTACCCAAAATGTCTCCTGACGAGTGAAAGATGTAAGAAGTCAGCTCAGTTCAGACATGTTTTTATTACATAGCATTATACATTGCTCTATACTATCTTACTATGAACCCAAGGGCAATGACTAATGCAGAGTAATCATAGTAACCAAAGACACATAGAAGAAAAGTGCTGAAATGCCCCCATTTTTCATTTCTTGTCTGGATGAAGAGAGAAACTGAGAATTTGAGACAAAAAAATGAGCACCAATTCTGGCCGGCACGGCTTCTGACAAACAGCTATGAATCCTTGGAAGGGATAGATTTCCCTGCCCTTTAGAGCCCGCTTCCTGTTTTTGCACATACACGTGAAAATGCTGTGTGGGGTGTGATGCTGATGGGCCACAGAGGCTGTAATTGCACAGCATCAGCACATCTCACACAGACACGGGCATGCAAACCAACTGTGTTTAGAAAACAATCTGGGTTCAGAACCTCCAAAAATTTCCACTGAAGAGAACCCTCAAGTCTTAATATTGACTTTCAGATTAGTAGAGCTGATTGGGACCTGAAACTTTTATTCTATGGAAACTTACTGACATACAAATGTTTTTCATTATGCAAAATGATAAATTTGAAATTATGCAGTCAGCAAAGTTCTGAAGATTTCTTTCCAAGAAATTGAGATAATTTTTTCAAAGAATTCTGCCTTATGTTACTTTTCAGCTGAATTAGCTGTTTTACTATACAGAGCTGGATATGCTAATGCAGTATAATCTGAAATGCAATATAAATGGAAATTATTGGACTATTTTGTCCTCTCTTGATATGAGAGAATTTTCAGCAACTTTTGCGTCTCACTGCCATTTTGCAAGGTAGAAAACTTACCTTCTAAAATCAAGAATAATTACTTCTTCAACTTAACATAAGGTTTGTGTGTGTATACAGGATGGCACTTGGTGCAGCACAAGAGAAACACAATTTCGCATTTAGTCTTTGTACTAAACTTACCAATGACAGAAAAATAAGCTCTGGCTGATCCCTGCACTAGGTTTCTTGGCAAGCTGAGAGACACTTGTTCAGAAATCTTTTTGCCTGATGAGAAAATGTGAAAAAAAGAATTGTGAAAATTATGGTTTGTTTCACAGAAGACTTTATTTCATAAGCATAACTACCGTGACTGCTACAGCCTTCAGTCTGGGTAAAGAAAATGCTTCAGAGACTTGCCCAATGAGTCAAAGGTATCTGAAAATACTGAATTTTAGCCTGGCACCCTGACCCTGAAAATCTCTTTCCTCCCCTGGAAGGGTCTCTGGTTTTGTATGACAAGATCTACAAGACAGTGAAGCAGTTTGACTTTACTGACTGGAATGAATGAAGGCATGAATGAATCAATGAATGAATGAACGAATTTGCCTTACCTTTTGCACAAACGAGGGAGCTCTGAGTCAATTCCTTTTTAATACCTTCAGGCTGTTTGATTGCAGCGAAGTGGTCAGGAAGAGAAAGAAAAGTGCAGAACATCACCATGAAACCATGACATTTTAGCAGTGTAAGATAGTATATGAATGTGGTTATCCAGACTGTGCACCTCTTGTACCCAGTCCTACCCTAGCTCCCCTAGAATATCTTTTGGTCCATGGCTCCCTCTCTTACCTATCCAGAGCAACTTCCTACTTAAAAAGCAGTTAAAAAGTAGGTATTTCCAGCCTCTGAGATACTCTGTCCAATTAAGCCAACGCAGCTGTTGGTTTATGCTGCTCAAGATAAACCCTTTTCCTTTTATATCTTCCCTCCACCCTCATCCCCAGTATTCGAGTCATAGGCTAAAAGTGCTTAAAAGTAAGGTATGGAATCTCCTCCCTCCTGGCAACAGGGGCTGTCAGGACACGTGTGCTCATGGTCCCAAGAAGGAGACAGTGGGAGGAGGAGAGTGGATGCCGTGATCACTGTGATTTTCACTCTTATTTTGATATGGAGAAGCCTACTGTACACAGGTACTGTAGGCCCTCCTCATTGTACTGCCCTTCCTCCCTCCCTCTCTCCTAACTGCTTCTAACCTGCAGCTACAGGAATTCCAGTTTCCATGAGGCAGAAAGCACCTGAAGATTTCCTACCATACCTCGACAAGCAGGGTTTGAAACAAGGTGTCCCTGTAAATGGTCTTCTCTTCTGAAGACGTGCTGTTTCCAGTACCTCCGGTGTTCAGTTTGGCCTCAGCAGTAATCACAAATTTCACCTCACCTGGAAAGCCACCCACAAGCCCAAGAAAAGGAAGTTATCTTCAATGTCTACAATTACCTCTGGTTTTGACTGCCTCTTCTAGGCTGATGAACTGTTGAGAAATGTATTTTCTCAAAAGACAGCTCAGTAAAACCAAATTTCATGAAGACTCCGCATCTGTTCATTAGTGGAAAGGAGTGCTTGCCTGGGGCCCTGATATCAGGAATGAAAGAGGGGTGATCCTGGCCAAAAAATGGACATTCACTACCAGTTTCCGTGTCTTCCTAGCCTTGTACTGAGTTTTCTCTGGCCTAGGGCAGTGTTGCAATAGTTTAATCACAGCTCTTCTGCCTTTATTCGTATTTTGACTTTTGGAGCACTTACACATGCAGGTAATTACAACTGCTTTAAAAAAAAAGACAGCGTGGACTTGAAGGCAGTGTGGATTAACACAGCTAGAAAACCGGGAAGTAGCAGTGTCCTTACTGCCCAGTGAGAATTCAGTCCAAAATTATTAGCAAATTTTATTCTCACTAAATACCTTTGGTTAGATACAAAAATGTCCGCTGAAAGATCATAGGCATACTGACAGTATTTCATACATCTGGCAAGTGAAGAAGAGTTCTTCCTAAAATAGGCGGGAAGTGGACTAACCAACAACTGGAAGAAGTAAAACACCAGAAAAATTCACTGGTCTTTCAGAGCATCTAAGGGAGTTTTAGCAGAGGTCCAGTGCTAAATTTGGAGCAATTACTGGAATTCTACAGAAATGCCTGCTTGTGGATTATTGATGCTGCCGTAAGGGACAGGAGTAGAAAGATCAGACAGAGATATACCAAGGTGACAAAAAGACAAACTTACCGAGTTTCTGGGGGCTAACAGCCCAAATATAGGTTTTTCTTTCATTGGCACACACCGTTGCTGTGTTGCCCCCCGATGAAAGGATCTCTGCCTCATAGTCACTTGACGGTGACAGTATGGCACTGATCTAAGACAAAGAAAGAAGGAGCAAGATTACAAATGAAGGAAGATGACCTTAAAGTCAGGCTGCAGAGCAAGGGAGGCTGCTGCATTACTCAGTATTTACTGTGTTTTGCACAGCACAGTACCCATACCCTCTGCTGAGGTTCCTCCTTCAAGAGCAAAAAGATCTCTGGGAAGCAAGCAAACCCCATAGGAAATAAAAGGGAACTTGATATACCTGGACACACTTTTTGAGGTAGTTGAAGACATTGGCTATTAAATTAAATTTTTCCCCTCGAGTGACAGAGTATGGCAGGGTGAGGTCCACAAAGAATGGTTGGAATGCTGTCAGTGAAACGGGTGAGGAGATGCCAAACCCGGCATCATCCTGCACGCAGAAAGCGCTGGCTTTCCATTCTGTGATGGTGTCAGGAATGGTGTAAGAGACATCAACCTCTCCTCTGGAACTGAAGAGAGTAAGAAACACAGAATGAGAAATGATCTTTGGAATTTTTCAAGACAAATTACAGAATAGGCTCTCTGCTTGAGTTAGAACTTCTGTTTTCATCTCACTTTCTACAAGATACCTTTCCATATTTAAAAAAATATTACAATGCTTGAAGTAAAGATAAAGGTGCTGGTTAAATACATGTTGAAAAGCACTCAAATACTGAACTTTTAAAATTTAGAAATACCAATTGTTGAAAAACCAGAATGCCCAAACACACAGATTAGAGTCAATAATTTTAGATTAATGTTCTAGAACAGCAACTGGAGGCATAGTTAAGATGGAAATATTCTCATTGCAGATGCTGTGATAGCCTGAAAGAAAACAAAAAGAAACTGAGTTTTCTGCTGCTGAATTAAAAATTGGATGAAAAATAACAAGCTCCTTCTCTCTCCTTAAAAAATACTTTTATTTCACTCTTAGCCCCTATTTATTTCTCTCCATCAGAAAGACAGAGAGCAGAGCACAGAACATTTGTCTGCAACGGTCATTGATCAAGACGGGAAAAGTAGATCCATGTCTACAAAGCAAACGTATGTCCCATGGTTCCTTCCTGGAGTCCATTTTAGCTAAATGAATCAACTCAAAAATCCACACAGGCAGAAAGAAGTGAAGATAAACAAACATACTTACTCAGTGTTAACCAGTTCCCAAATCCAGGTCTCCGGGAAGAATTTCCGAACAGTGCTGACACCACCAGCCCCACCAACACTCACGGACTCAGCTACAAGTGGGGATATGGTTAAAGGATTAATATTAGAGACATCATGTGAGAAGAATCTGAACTTCTGTCAGACATGCTTCACACCACCAATGAACACTAAATATCCCGTGTGAACATTTTTTGATTTTTTCCCTCCCATATAATAGGGAAAATCCCAAGAGATATGGGGATATGCAAAGAAACAATTTCTTATCTGTTCTCTTTTCCCATGGGAAAATACTGGAAAAATTAGCTATTTTACAAGATATTTTACTTTGTTTCATACTGAAAATTCTCATCATTCAGTTAGAAAAGTGTGTTCCCCATCCTCTACAACTGACTCTCCTTGATTTGCAAATGGGCAACAGTAGGCAGTATTGTCATCAAAGATTATAAATGCTTTACAATGGCTTAGAATCATATAAATACAGAATCACTGAAAAAAAATCTAGATTGGGAGCAAACCCTGCAGTTCTCTAGCCCAGTCTTGAAGTAGGATTAACTTCAAAGTCAGATCAGGTTGCTTCTTGTGCAGCTCAGTTTTGAAAACCAGCAGTGATGAAAATTCCAAAACCTCCTGGAGAATCCTTTCTAGTGTACCACAACTCTCATGAGGAAGAACTTTTTCCTAATGCTGAGTAACACTTTTCCTTGTCGCAACTTAAAACTGCTACTTTTGGTCTTTTGCTGAGCAATCTGACTTGATAGAGAGATAATCATAACTCTTGCTGATCCCTAAAGGCTTAGGAGATTATGTGCTAAGTGTGCTAAGCGCTGTTTGAACTCTTGACTTTTAAATATTTAATTGAATTGTGATTTCATGAAAGGTTCTGACCCAAAAACCTCTGAAAAGCCAATATCAGTTTATGAAAGAAGCAGCATCACAATATTCCCTGTGTTTTCTATATGCACCTGCACCTAAGTGAGCAAAAATTGATTCTGCTGAGAGGACTGTCAGAAAGAGATTACAGAATGCCAGCTGGGACACATAGACCCATTCCCCCCAACCCCCCAATACACTTGCTGTTATTTTATACAGGCAACAGTTTTGAAGACCCCATAGACTGAGACTGGAGATTCAGAGTGAGCCTTCTTTTACCTGTGGTCTTGAGATCAGCGCTGTAATAGTGAGGAGGGTAATCTTCCGTATCTGATCTGTCTTCATTGCACAGAACTGGTTTCCGTAGCACAGAGTTGGTGAACACTTTCAGACCCATATCCTAAAAGTGAAAGAATCTATCAAGTCACTCAGGGTATCACTAGCTGCCAGTGCATGTCACTGATTATCATTCCTCATTTCTCCCCTCCCTCATCACATTCCATCACATCCCATTCTTTCAGCCCTGAATGTCTCAACTCTACCTCACCAACCTCTGTGTATTTCTTATGGAGCAGTGACACCTTGTGTTCTGCAAAGAGCAGTGATGATGAGGCTGATGTTGGCCTTATGTCTTAGGGCATAGGGCCAGTGGGCAGTGGAGTCCAGTGTATCAGGAACCAAAGGACCAGCATCACAGACACGGATCTTTACCAGAAATGCCTAAAGTCATGAGCCAAGGCCATGGTCCTGCCCAGGAAATGTTTACTGAACCATGGGCAGCATCCCAGTGATTTTCTAGCAGTGATTTTCAGACCTCCTGAGTAAGTGATGAGGACACGAAGGCAGAAACTGTGTGATCAGGTGCTTTAGGCAGTTTCAGGCATCAGCTGCCTTCTCTCAGCAGTAAGAAAAACCACCTGAGAGAGCTGAATGCTAATGTGGATGAATTCTTCTGGAACCCCTCCCACTTAAAGAGCATCCCACACAGACCACATACCCTGAAAATCCTGTAGACGTCTCCATCACGACTGACATTCACAGGTTCAAAGTACAAGCCATCAGAAAAGATGGTTTTGGATGGGGTACACCTCAGTGGCCTGCCATCTTCCAGGTTGAGCCCATTGTAGTAATAGCCATATAAATCACCCCCACCAAGCTGGTAGTACACCTGGAGGTGAGAATGACTAGTGTAAGCAAAAGGAAGGTCACAGGCAGGTGAAAAATCACATATATTCAAAGCTTATGGTGGTCCCTGAGCAATCCTGTAGACTTTGGTGGGCTTGCCTAGTGATGCCTACCTAGAGATGAATAAGCAATTTCAACTGGACCAGACTGTACCCTCCTCCTTCTGAGCTGCAATGGCTTTGTGGAGTGAACTTGAAGACAAAGCATGGAGATACACTCCCGAGTTAAGCAAACAGGAGACTGGAGTTTTGCAAGACACTAGCTGTAATCTACAGCTTTTGTTCTGGGCCCAAGGCCTACCCGAGCCATAAAAATGCAATTTTGACGCATTCACTCTACAGTGAGGAAATATGCTGTCAAAGATTTACATTAGGCACATTCTTGGGATATGTGTTACACTGCCATGCTTCCCAAAAGCAGTGTTGTGCTATCAATTTCTGTCTTTGAAGCGTACAATTGCCCTAGACCTCCCTTTAATCACGGATGTCTATTTCCAAAGGAAAAATAAAAATACAGTCAGCAGCAGAGACATCACGTGGGAACTGGGTGTTCCTAGCCCAAAAGAACACGGCACTGGGGATGTGACTTACACTCTCAGCAGATAACTCTTGCCCAGACCGAAGAAGGACGCTCTGAATTGCTCTCAGGGCACAGAAGGAGTTGGCAGCAGCTTCCAGGTGGAGTCCAACTTTAGAGCCCGGGAGACCCTGCTTCTCAGAGAAATTGAGCTGGACCTGGAAATTAGCAAATCCAAGACAACCCCACGGAAATTAGGTGGATCGGATTGGCCCACAGACCTAAATCACGCCTTTCACCGACACTCACTCTATTCCCTGTGGCACAAAGCTCCTACCGCTAGATGGCCCTTCTGGATTCATGTTTGTGAAAATTCGTACGATCCCCTAGCTACCCTTCTCTCCTAACTGTGTGAAGAGTTTTGTCTAGGTCAGACCATATGTACCAATTCCAGGGACAGCTTCTCATGATCCCAGACACACATGCACCTTTTACATTCCTAAATGCCACCCCCAGTGCAGGGCTCTTGATGAGGTCATTTCCTGACTGTTTTTTCAGCAAATCTTGATTTATCCCTAATAGGAAAGCAAAGGTTTCCACCTTGTTTTTGAGGCATATGTCACTGTGTATCCTGGAGCTGTCAGCCACTATCTCCCCACGAGGATGCACCGTGTAGACCAGCAGTCTGGCGCTGGGGCCAAGCTTCTCAGTGACAGTCAGTGTGATGGAGAATGTACCTCTGGAAGCTATGGAGGGAACATGGATCAGGGAAGGACAAGCCAGTACAAGAGATTAGACAAACCTCAGCTTTGGTGGAAGGACCACATATTTATTCATAACCTATTAGCACCTTGAAAACCCAGGGAACTGGATATTGGAAGATTCATCTCCCTGTGGCTGAGGAACATCTCCCATCAGCAAGACAACAGACACAAAACAGAGGATGCTGAGACCAGGGTGTTTTGCTGGGAGAGGTCTAAGCTGGGAAGAAGTTGAACATGGAAATCTGTGCACAATTGTTATGAGGAGAGCACAACGTTGCCTTTGGGTCTCAAAACTAGGAACTCCTACCTAAACCAGAGGAAATAGAGCAATATCCTCAGTTAAAAGAGAGTTCTCTTAACACTAAGAAATAGAGAATTCTTCTCTATGTGGATGAAAACTACAAGCACATGGACAGCGAATTAGGCTTAGGACCAAAGATGGTAAATGTGAAACAAGTCCTATATATGGAGAGAGGCTTACTTAAGCTACTTCTTGAAGTCTGCAAATAGACCAAGTTCTGCAAGAAAAGTTATTTTTAACAACAAAAGAATGAAGGTCAGGATCACTGTCATTTGTGGGTATTTGGAGACTTCTGAAAGAGCAATGAATTTCAAGAATTGACTGCTAAATGTCCCTGTCAAATGGGACACCTATTACTCCAAACTTTAAAAAGTGTTATTATTCTAATTGGTAAAGACTAGGATGTCACACAATACTGTGAGACCATAAATACTCCTTGGCATAATAAAATAATACAACAAAATGGATGAAGGTTGCATTCCATATGTTTGGTCACAATAAATTATCTTTGTATTAACAAGATAACATTGATTATAATATGGGGGGTTGGCTAGATGCTGCAGCAAAAGAAAATGATTCTGTGAGTAGAAACAAGTCATGTGATTTAGGAACTAGTACCTGATTTAGCCTCAGTTCTCTGCTTTCATCACTTCTTGCAAAACTTACTATGCTCTGGTGCTCAGAACGGTGCTCTGAAGTACAACTAGTAATATGGTCTGGAACTTACCACCAGAAATGCTGACTTGCCTCTGGCCGCTGAGAGTAATTTTTCCTCGTGTCATCACCTGGGCATAGAAAAATCTCATGAAAGTGAGTCAAAAGCACCTTCTCCCTTCCACCATGAAATCACTGATTTTGAGTGTTGTTCTGAGAAGCCTCGAAGGCCATCAGGTTGAGCCATGATCTGTAACCACTGTCTGATTGTGAGATTTCTGCCTTATAAGGTGTCCAAGAGAAGGTGAACAAAAGATGTTTTAGGAGTAGCAGCACTTACCACATAGTAGAAGTTTGTGTATGTGGCATTGCTGTAGCCCTCTCTGCTCAGGACATAGTGAACATTGATTGTTCGCTGCTGGCCACAGCTGAGCTCCTCTGCCACTGGCTCAATTTTCAGAAAGCTGTTGGTCCATGAGTAGAAACGCCGGACAAGGAATGAGGCTTTGGGCTTGTTATCAATCCCCCAGGTAAAGTCTGCACATTCTTCTGGTGCCTGCTTGACCTATGAAACAGAAAACCATACATGGGAAACCATCGGTGTGGAAAGAAAGAAAATGCAAGGCAGGCGAGAGGCAAAGGCATCTTTCCTGTAAAATATTCTCTTAAGGAGCTGATTTTGTGGGGCTGTTTAAGCCACAAGAAGGAACTGCTGTGAAAAATATGTGCTTCACCAATGCAGAGTGAGCAGCCTTCTGGATACCTTAAAGCATCCAGATGCCTGTGGCACTTTGCAGTAGGGGGGTTATTCCAGTTTCTTTCAGGCTTGGGATCAGTTTCATAAACTGCTGGTACTTACTGTCAATTAGAATGGCATTGTTCTAAACTACACACTTTTTTTTAGCTCTTCCCATCCCATCGGAACAAAAGCATGACAATACAAGACCATGCAATGATAACAGGCATGAGTTTGTACCAGCAGAAAGGCAGGGAAGCAGGCAGCAGCAGTGAAAGATGCTGGCATGCAGCAAAGCTAGATGAGGAAGGCAGTGCAGTCTCTGAGGAAGGTCATCTAACACACAGAATAAAGAGAAGGAAAATGAATGCAGAAAGAGCTTCTGAGGGGAGGGAAAAGCAGAGGGGGACTGAAGATCACTACAACCCAAAACCACAGCTGGGGTGCAGTCTGCCTCTTCACAGGTACTGCTATTTTCTCATATGAGTTTCACAGCTTGCAGGTATTCCTTCTAAACCCTCTCTCCCATGAAGTATTTATTCATGAATTAGACTGTAGCCTGTGTTTACTTACTGTCAGCTTAAAACTGGGATCAAAGAAGTTAGACGTGTCAATGGAAAAAGCAGCAGTGCCATTTTTGTCAGTGGTATATCTGGCCAGATGATCTCCATTGAGCTCCAGCAGGACAGTGCTGCTGGCAACAGGCTCACCATCCGTATTTGTCACAGTGATCTGAACACAATGAATAACCAAGGGATTCAGAGATAAACAAAGAACAACAACAACAAAAAAAGAGAAGCTCTGTTTACCAGAGGATGCTCACTTAAACACTGAGGACAATTGCAGGGAGTAGAAATCAAGAGTGAAAAGTATTGAAGAGGCAAATATTCCTCAGTATTTTGAGGGAGCGGGATTTCTGTGACAGGAAAATTCCCATTAGTGGGAAATTCCCACAAGTGCAGAATAAACTACGTGTCACAAAGGGAGGAGGACTATTTGTTGAAGAACATTGATTAACACACCTAAAACAAACAGATGACTTCATGGCCACAGGCAACCTGTGGAGCTCAGTAGCACCTTTCAGCTCCTATGCATCTGTGCACACCCACAGTCTCCACTGCATGTCAGGATGATGCTGTACAGGTCATCATCCTTTCTGTGCCTGGGTTTATCCAGCATGTGTAGGTTGCTAAGAAGTGGGAATATGCTCCAACATCTATACTGCTTTAAGTAAACATCCCTGGGATTGTGTGATGCAACACAGGGTGAATTCTACCTTTAGTTTAGGCATGACAGTTCCTGAAGTATTTTCTTGAAGACTCCTCTTCCCCACTCATATGACCTTCCACTTATTCACTTTTTAGACATCCCCTGACTATAGCAGAAAAGGGACCCTGACACTCCAGGTGTAATACAATTTTCTTTTTTTCTCTAGGAGTATCAAGAGAACTGTGCAGTCACTGTTGTGCAGCATTATCATGGGAAGCTGACAGCGCAGTCAGGGGACAGACATAAATGGGGCAACACAAGGATCATCATGCTGAACCTCAGGGATTTTGGGTCTAAATGTGTCCTCTCATGTACCTACCTCACCATGGTATGGAATTCCCCTCTTGTAATAGGAATCCATATTCCTGAACAGCACTTGGTCGTTTCCTTGGCTGACTGAAACATAGTCATAGGCCTTCATCTGGATACCTGTGAGACACACCAGTACAAAGGAGAGGAAACAGAAATCAGACAGAAACTGAAACAGAAACAGAAAGCTGTTCCTTTTGATAAGCTGTATGGAGTGGTGATGCTCTGGAGGGAGAGCTACACAATGCAAACCATGATTGCCGCTTTTTTGCCGCACAGATGGTGGAAGCTCCGTGCATTAGCTTTAACCAGCTACTCCCAACCTCCACTTGTTGTTACCTGTCCCATTTTCAGTGACGATGCTTTCTATGTTGAGGCTGGCATACATCATGGCGTAGCTGCGATAAAGCTGGAATTTTTTGATGGAGATGACAGTGTTGAGGCAGCCATCCTTTCCCAGCTGAAAAAGCAGCACAAAGGGGAAAGCCTGTTTGTCTCAAGGTTTGGAAAATTGCTCCTAAATCTGTATTAGTCTGTCCCTGAAGAGCTCCCCACCTACCTTATGTTTCTCACTCCCCAGCTCCCATCCCAGATGACTGTTTCAATATCATTTACTCTAGCACCTGGAAACTCCTCTCCTTATCCTCTCTAGTCTTCTCCACGCTCATGCTCCTTCTTAAACCCATCTTACTCGATGCCTGTGCTTTATGACCACAGCACGTTGAGCCTGAGCTAGTGAACAAATTAATCATTCATTTAACATTCTGTCCTCAAAGACTCCCAGTAGAGGTCTGCTGATTAGATTTGGTAAGAATGCAGCCCCAGTGTTTTAGAAATGATTACATATTTACAGTTTCATAGGCTTCCCTGTTTCCTACTGATTCTTTCTGAGGAAAAAATCAAAGTCTTTTAGTGACGTCATTGGTAAAAGCTGCGTTCATGGTCTTTCAGCAGTGTCTGTGAGATAGTGAGAAGAAACACGTCACTGAGATTGTCTCTCTGATGTTCCCTTGGAAATTAATGGGGCCACCAGATACTGTGCTGCATGTAAAGCTGACAGGGAAGAACAGACTTGTTACGTATCATACCAGTCCAGTGACAGCTTCACAGGTTTTTTTCCGGTTTTGTTCACACAGTGGACTGTAAAAGTGCTGCTGACACACATTGATTCGGGCATTCCCTGGTACTGGCTGGCCGTAAGTGTACCTAGGAGAGGAAGAGACACAAGAATTCAATCGTGTGGATTTAACACGAAACCTGCAAAAGTTGCAGAGCAATGCAGACTCTAAATCACTCCAGAGTGCCCAGAGCACAGACAGAAAACCAGTCGGGAATTACAATCAGTTAGCCCTAGTAGAATTCCCTTCTACTATTTTTAGGCTGTTTCTGCCATCTTGTTAAAAACCGCTGGTTTATCATTGTCTTGATGCAGTCATTCTTCAAGGTCTGAAGCTGGAAAGTGATGCTGGACTCAGGATATCATTCCCTGCTGCTTTTTCTCATTAGTACCTTACACAAAGCAGAGTATATTGCAGAAAGACCCTATTCACCCTTTTAGCTCCTGGCACCCTGCACTTTGGCAGCATCACAGCCAGCAATTTTAATGATAGGCTCTCCTTCTCTGTAATAATAAAACACAGCAGCTAGCGAGTATGAAGTGCTTGATTTGGACACACACAAACACTCTTTGTTTCAATTCTGTTGTGTAGCAGGAGAAGAGTTATCCTGTTTTATATCACAAAAGTCATAGCTAAAGGAATTGTTCTAAGCCACATTATGAACCAACAGCAGGATCTCTGCTTCCCAGCACAGCACACCATCCAACGCCTATCCCATTTGTTGTGCACAATTGTATTGTTTTCTGATACTTACGAAGCACAAACGTTCACCCTGACTTCTTCATCAAAGAAAGAAATCGTCTTTGGCCCAGTGGTTGTCACTTCAAATTTTGGCAGCACTGAGAATGTATAACGTGAATATGACTGATCAGCAATTGCATGCCATACACAGGTGTGTGTGTGTGAGACAGTAAAAAAACAGTCGGCAAAGACATTTTCACCAACAAGGGAGAGGAAATGGATCAAAGAAGAATCTGACTAGGAACTGTCTGTAGTATATTACAATAGAGAAAAATAACCTTCAGGGGTAAGATGAGTAACTTCTTTAAAATTAAATAATAATTGTACTAATAAGTATAACAGTCACAGCAAAACCCATGATAAATCACTTTAATCTCTTTTCTTAAAGAAAAATGAGTAATGCCAATGTCTCAAACTAGTTAAGCCCCAGAGAACAAAAGTTATTACACAATCCAGTTGCAGTGAAGGAGAAAGGCAACGGATTAAGTGAAATAATAAAATCAAATAGATGGCTGACACTGCCTCTTTTCAACCTATCTTTTATCCCAGGTCACCAGCAATAATGACAACATAGCTGGGAAAGGCCTGTTTCTCATGCACCAATCCACCCAGCTCTCTCCATGTCTTTCTTTTCCAGGCATGAAGTAGAGAATTCAAAGGACTTAAACTCTGCAGTAGTAGCTCTTATCTGACTTAGGCCAAGCCTCACTGCTAACACAGGGTAGTTTATGAGCCTTTGCTTACCATATTCCTCCACTCTGAAGGACTGGTACTCTTTTTCACCAGACTTTTTCTCCACAGTGATTTGGTAGGACCCCAGAATAGGCTCTGGGATTAGTGGAAAGGAGAGCTGGGCGATTCCGTGCTTGGATGTTACCTCCAGCCACTGGAAGATCTTGTTTTGCTCTGGATCCTGGAGAGTGGAAGAAAGAGATGTAGCAAAACCTTTACCACCCTGTTTCTTGCCGTCTTTCAAGTGCTGTCTCCTGACATATTGGCTAGATGTGTCACAGGCTGAGCGTGCTTTGGGGCTGATGACATGCTCTGACTTTCCATATCTGCTTGTGGATTAAGCAAACCTAAGTTTATGTTTAACTGGGAATTAGCTACACTGACAGATGGCTTCAGATCATTCAGAAACAGTTCCTGATTGGGACATGGGTTGCGTATCTGTAACTCTTCCAGCACAAATTTTTCTGACTCAACTGCCTCTGTAAAATAGGAGTCTTATGCTGGCCTCTCTCAGAAAGTGCTTGGAGACATAGTGATGTGAAATGTGGTACAAGATTATTCATCGTTAGCCCATCCCCATGAGAGCATGGCATTTCAGACAGTCACTACTCTTATGACTTATGTATGAGAATGAGGCTATTTCACCAGTTATTTACTGTAGTCCTCCCAAAGTGAGACTGGGCAGAACACTCCTGTTTGAACTCTAATGAAAGAGCAGCAACCCCACCCTGTCTCTGACTAACAGCTACAGTTCTGCTGATTTCTTCTCTATTGCTTGATAGTGGATATTGCCACTGTTCAACCTCAAATCCATTGGCTTTAAATGGTGTGCTCTGGATAAGTCTTCCTCAGCTGTTGACTCTGTGAGGAATGATGAAGCATAGTCTTTCCAAAGGAACTTGTGCTTTAATTTCATGTTGTATCTCTTACCTCAATGATGATTCTGGGATACTGGAGGAGGAGAAAAGAGAGAGAAAAAAAAAATTATCAAAACATCAATTAGCTGATCGTGGAGGTTGATAAATAGTAGAACATAAGGAAATCTGTGAACAGCTTCTTCTGGATAGAGAAGACTGGGCCAAAGAAATAATTTGAAACTCATGTCTGTAATTAAAGAGATAATTTTAAGAGGTTAGCCTGTTTGTGAATTTATCTTTTCTGCAAAAACATCCAGTCTTTTTCTACATATCTGGGACAGGAAAAGTGACTATAAAACCTGTGTGCTGTGAGAGATTTCTGGAAGTGCTTTCAGAGCTTTTGCTTTCTATAAAGGCAGGGAAAGGATGGAGTGTGGAGCTAAGGAGTAGCAACAGTTCTCAAAAAACATCAGCAGGCCTATCCCAGGCCCTTCTTATTCAATATCTAAGTGAGAGAGTCTCAGTGAAGAGGTACCTCAAGAGGGTACTTGAAAAGTTTTGACTATCACTCACCGTCTCCTGAACAGGTCTGAACTGGGTGTCCAAAGTGACCACACGGAACATCACTGAAAAAGACACAGGACAGAAAAGGATTATAGAACAATCAAGGTTGGAAGAGACCTCCAGGATCATCTAGCATAACCATCAACCTGGCACCACCATAGTCGCCCCCAAACCTTATCCCCAAGTGTCACATGCGGATGCCTCTATCCTTTATTTTATTAGCAGTGATAAATAATTTTTGGTACACAGCTTTGCCCAGGCTTTTTGGGAAAACTAAAGGGTGCCCAGAGAACATGAAAGGAATTGATTATCTTAGCCAGTGAAAAAAGAAAACCAAAACAAAAGTCAGCCGAAATATCTTCCATTATGACCCACTTGGACTAAAGCAATCTCTGTAGTAAATGCAGTTTAGTGCCTTCAATTCTTCTTTAAGGACTCCATTCTTTGGAGCATTTCCAAAAAAAGACCTGTTTTTAAAAACCAGTTCAATGAAAAATTCACAGAGAAGGAATTCTTCTAAGTGTAAACTCTATGCAGCATTGAAGTATAATTATGCTAAAGAGATAGCTAACCCCACCACAGCTAGTACTGTCATTGAAATATTGTGGTGCAATCAGCACTTTGAAATAGATCAGCAGTTAAGGAGAAAGAGTTGTTGACAGGAAATTAGGTGCTTGCTTCATTTTTATACTAATTTTAATAGCTCCAAACTTAACCTATTACTTTCTATATTTTTAAGGATACTTTTTATGTGACTGTCCTCAAGTAAACCTGACAGAACTCGAGATCCTGTAAATGCAATTAACCCAGTACAAACACATGAACTCTACTACTTCATTGCAATTTTGTGAATTGGTTCTATTTTTAACCAACTTTGATGATCCCGAACTCAGACGAGATTTTTTATTCCACAAGAGTAAATTTCTGTCATCCTAGACCCACCCTTGCACTCAATTTCTCACTTCTCTAGCTGACTCAAACTCATCATCCACCTGTTTGTCCTGCTTTGTAGAGGGGTTTGTCCATCTGGATGAAGACAGCACCATCCACATTCTGAATTGCCACTGATCTTCTCTCAGCTAAGTCAACTGTGGCACCTTTGGCAGAGAAGGAAATGAATGCCACAGGATCAGAAGTAGCAGGAGGAACCTGGAGAGGAACAAAACCCCAGAGGAAAAGTGATAAATGAGACATGTTGAGGTTCCCAGATGCCCAGGGTTTTTTGAGTAAGATACTGTCAGTTGAGTCATAAATAGCTTATGTAAAGTCATGAGAAGCCCCACCTTTGTCAGTGAGATAATTTCTGGGAATTTCTGCTGTGGAAGTCCCATAATCTGTCACCAGGCAATAAGATTCGAAGCTGTGCTCTGTCCTATGCATTTCCCTGCTTACATGCAGGTTGCCACAGCCACATACCCTTAATTCTGAAATGTTTTCTGCTGCTGCATTCTGGAAGACCTCACCTTGGGATTCTCTGTCTTGCCTGTACAGATCTTGCAGAGTCGTAGGAAAGGGAATAAGCGTGACCCATCCGGGTTCTCTTGCTTGATATTTAATCAGTCCCCTAAGGATTATGCAACTGTGATGACAATCTAAAGCTTTTTTTTTATTCACTCTGTGAATGGAGATGGAAAATCTTTCTCTAGCTCCCTTCTACCACCCATATGTCTTTTTTTCCTATTTTGTCAGCCTTTCTAACAGTTTATCTTATTTTAAACAATTTGTCTTCTTTCCCTCACTGATTCACAGCTACTACACCCTCTTTGGTAGTTTCAAAAGAGGAAATACCTTGAACTCGCTGCACTTGAAGAAGTCAGTCTCTATCATGGGTTCCTCAAAGAGAGTCTTTTGGGCCCTGCCATATTCCAGGACAATGCTCACGGACAGAGGCTCGCTGAGGCTGTGTAGTTGCACACAAGCAGTCTGTGGAGCGTCGCTCCGCACAACCGACGGGACCAGGAGCACATACTGGCTGTAAGGGGGCAAGACCAGGTCAGAAAGTTCAGTCGTGCAGCAAAGTCAGAGCAAACAGGAGAGGAAAATACCACGGAAGTGCCATGTAAGTGAAGGAACACATGATCCAGAGGCTGCTCAAACCAGTGGAAGGATTTCCATTTCTTTCAATGAATTTAAAATAATATGCTAAGAAAGTACAAATGTCAACATTTTAACCTCTCAGAGTTCTTTCTGAGTGGAAATACTGGCATTGTTCTACGCAGTGTCTTATCCAGCATGATACTGCACCTCTCCATTCCAGGTATTTACACAGCTCCAATTACTGAAGCTGCTAAAGCATACTTGCATTTGTCCTCCCATCACCTAGGTGTGTACTTAAACCTTTGCAGCCTCCCATATGGAGAAGTGATATTTAGCTGCTTCTTGGGATCAATGACAAAAATATTAGTTAAGTGTTGCAGCAATTTTTAAATTTCTTTTTCTCTGGATGTCTCTCATATAAGAACTGACATAAGTCCATCCACTTAATGCACAAGAAATGATCTTGCTTTTCCATTTTGCAGAAAATTCCAGGGAATGCTCCATCTAATCTGCATGCTCAATTCTGTTTCCATGCTTCTCCCCATGTGGTTTCCTTTGTTTCTTTCTTCCACTGAACTTTTTTATTGATACTTTGGCTCTCTATAATTAAGGCAGCCCTCCTCACCCAGAGTCTTCCTCTGAAAAACTTTGCTTCATATTTGCTATGTTTGTCTAAAATTCTGTTGCTGTCCACCAGTTTGCTACACGAACTGGTCTTCCCAAATAATGTACGACAGAATTCATGAGTTGGTTTTGTAGCACAACATGAATCACATAATCTTTTCTTTCTAATCTGATCCTTTCCCTTTTTTTCTCCCACAGCTTTGCCAGCTCATATTGCCTTTATTTTTTACTTTCACTTGCCCAGTTCAGGCTGCATGAAGTTCAAAGACCAAAATTAAAAGTATTAAAATTAACAGTGCATTGGAGGAAGCTAACCTGTCTTTCACAGTGTTTTCCTTTAGAATTTTTGAGAAAGGGGTTTAAGCTCTAATGTTGGTGTATTTTTGAAAGCTGTGGCTGAAACCTACTGTTTGTATAAAGCCATGGACACTGACAGTGCTAATATGAATACTAATTGTAGTGGGTTTGCCGTTCAGCATGGTCCCTAGCCCCAGCCACTGTCTGGCCGCTACCACCTCCTCACACACCGCGCTCCCTCTGTGCTGCTTATGCATAACAATCCTAATTAGTGTTACTTGTTAGACTAGTCCTGTGTCTCCTTCCCAGTTTACTACCCATGCACATCCCACTTCAGCTGCTCAATTCCAGGTTTCTGTCATTTACACTAGATTTCACAGCGGTTTTATAATGGAGAGCACCATTCCGAACCATCCTTCAATGTCATCTACTTCCAGGTTGACACATTTAAAGACCTAGGTCTCAAATATCCTGTTTATTATATAGCAGTGTCCCAGAAGAAATAAGCTGGTGGGAAATACAATAAAATATGTTATCGTAGAGACACAGAATGTGTGACCACTTACGTTTCAGAAGACACTATGGGAAACCAGTTCAAGGACAGAATACCGAGAAGAATCCTTGACCACATGTCTGTGCATGAAGAAACAGAGAGACTGATCTCAAGCTGACAGCCTGTCCCTGGCTTTTAAATTGGCCTGAAATGATGCTCCTCCTCCATGGCTTCAATCACACTCTAACAAAAGATATCTACATAAAATTTGCATACATTCAATTTCCTCTTTACCATCTGTTCTCACACTCCTTGAACTCTCAAACAACAGCTTGGGAAAGCTCTCATATTTCACATAGCTCTGTGAGGTACTGCAAGCCAAACCGGTTCCTGCCTAGTATGATTGTTTCATTGAAGCTTACCTCTTTGATTATCGTGTCATTGGCTGAAAATCCCCTAATGTTTGCCACTGCTGAAGTATTTCCTTATTCTGCAAAGGTGTCCTGTAGACACATGTCACACAGCAGAAATAATCATAACACAGTGCTATTGTATGTCTGCGTGGCAGCCAGGATGGGTAAAAATACAGCATCAATACAAATACAGCTGTAGCTGCGTTCAGAATGGCACAAAAGGTAACTCCTAGTGGTTATCTGGATTTCTTACTGCAGACACTGACGTTCAGCAAAGAATGATGTCGGCTAGTAGTCTAGCATTTTTTGCCAGTGGTCAGGACAAGTATATCCCTAGGAAAAGGAATCTGATTGCATTAGTCTATTTGTTCACTAATCTGTCTGTCAGTCTGCTTTTTCCCCCTCATCCCTGCTCCTCCCATTAAATGACTTGGAAGTCTGTTGGTGAATTTTAGTAAATCTGAGAAAAAGTTTCAGAACAATTAAGATATAGAATCACAAAATAATTTAGATAGAAAGGAACTTCCTGACATTACGTGGTTGAATCTCTCATTTTAAGCAGGGCTAGCTCCAAAGAAGTCATGTTTTGAGTATCTGGAGGAATGGAGAGCTCACATCATCTCTGGACATCTCCTCCCATGCTTAACCATCCATGCTGTGAACACTTCTTTTCCCTAAATCAGAATTTCCCCTATTATAGCCTGTGTCCATTTTTTCTTGCCCTTTCACTGTGCACCTCCAGGAAGAATCTGTCTCTTTCTTCTCTATAATCCCACTTTGCTTTGTGGAAGACTGAAATTATGCCCCCTTGTTTCTCCAGGCTGAATTAAAAGAGACTATTTCCTTCTGTAGGTTTGTCCCAGGCCCTGATCATCCCAGTGACCTTCCACTGGACTCCCTTCAGTCTGTCAAAGCCTTTCTTGTACTGGATGTAGAACTTCACTGTGGTCTCACAACCACTGAATAGAGGGGAAGAATCGGTTTCCTTGATGTTTTGCCTAAACTCTTGGCAATACTACCAAGGAGACAGAATAATCTATAGTAATTGGGGACTGGATTCACACTGTTACACAGGAAATGGAAAAAAGAGCCAATCTGAAACAAAACAAGGTACCAAACAACAACAGTCTGTAACGGCAACCCCGGGGAAGTAACAGGCAATTTCCTTTCCAATTTGTCTTCTCAACCAATTTGTCTGAGGAAGCTTAGTATACTCCAGGAGTAATTAGGAACATGAAAAAGAGCTGGGGGCACTGAAAAAAGTGTTGAGCAATGCAGAGAGGGCCTGAAGTTATTTCAGCGGTGCAGGGTATGAGGAGGAAATGAGGACTACTATAGTAATGTGGTGCAGAAGTTGATGTGCGCCTGCTGAAAACCAAAGTCTATCCATCTCAGCTTTCATTTAAAAAAATGTTATTTCAGCCCTGTAGCTAATGATTCAGCCGTACTGGGGATATTCTTTCCATCAGCATAGCTGATGTTTAAATCTACGTATGCCTAACCAGCTTACTTACTCATCTTTTCTAAAACTTTTCTGACGACCAAGTTGGGACACAAAGAAAACCTACCTGGGTGCTGCTGGAACTATGGCAGGTGCTATTCCCACTGTGTTACTAGTGAGAAATATTACACAAAGCTTCCCAGAATGACGTGACCTTACAGTGACAACGCTGAGTGGCAGGTGTGTGGTGTGCAAACAGGGCAGTCACACCGTGAAGGAAGCTGCTTGCATTAGTTGAAACAAGGTCAGAAGAAAGTTAAAAGTATGCCATAAGTATTTGCAGCTTTGAAGTGCCTCAGACCCCATCTGTTACTCTAAACAGGTACTAAGTAACAGGCAAAAAGAATTAAGGAGGGAGGAGGAAATAGCAAACAACTCTAGGGTCCTCATGTAAATTGCTCCAGAAACCCACATTTATTTAAGTGTGGTATGCCTTTAGCAGGAAGGTAAGAGGGCTTTCCTGTTAAAAAACAGACATGGAAAAGGAAAAATAAAGTATTTGAAAAACTGAAACCCTAGAAGACACTCTGTACAGAACAATTGAAAGGCACATGTTTCTCTGGAAACAAGCTATTGAATTCATTTTAGTGAAATTACTGATTCCAGACACCTCCTTGTATTGTAGCAATGTTGTGATAAGAACACATCAGTACCAATACAGGCATAATTCTTAAGATCCCAGTGCAAGGAGGAAACTATTCTAGGTAGGTGTCTTTGGTAGGAGGGGAAAAAGAAGAAATTTTCAGTTGTTTGATTAAGAAACTAGGAGCCAGAGAGGATAAATCTAGAAGCACAAAGATCAGGATTTAACATGGAGAGATAATGAACCTCACACTATGCAGCAGTTACAAGAAAGACACACAGAAAGTTCCTTGATGATGGAAACCTTAAACCAGTCTGTGGACACGCTTTGTATTGGCATAAGGAAAGATGTAACTGGATATCATAGTTTGGCTAGAAATTTGATGAAATGAGGAACAGTGTCAACTTCAAGACCAAAGCAATGCAAATACAGATGTGTGCTTGGTTTTCAAAGTAGAATCGTGTCACATGCCTTTTGGACAGCAGTAAATCAACATGTCTTCAACTCAGTCCAGACTTCAGAAAGTTACTGCTTTAGCTCTCTGTTATTAAGGAATTTTATATACACATACTTCCCCCCCCCCATTCTTTCTCTAGATGAGTCAAAGTGATGATTCGAGTTGCATTGAAAATGTGGTTTTCACAAGTTAATTTTCTTTCAAATAAAGTTGAATCTACCAATCCATTTTATCAGACTAGATGCATCTGCCTTCTTCTTCTCTTTCCTATTGGGCACACATACAGGCAACAGCAATGTGAAGTTTTTCAACCAAAGCTGAACCCACTCACTTTCTGTGAGTATTTCAGTGTTTAGCATGTACAATGCTCTAAAAACAGAGCATTCTGTGAGGCTGTGACTAGTCACATCCAATACCCCAATTAGCTTGTGTAGATCATGTCAAATATACCCACACTGTTCCAAAATGCCCAGCATATCTGTATGGGCAGAATCTAGGCACTAGTTAGAGTCACAAATTAGAAAATAAATCCGTTGAAGAATATCCATCTGGCACACAGAATGCTGCACAGTCTGAATGTGGAGCTGAGACATTCAAATTCTTGGTCAATATGGATCTAAGTCATGCCTGTTTTCATTATTGTCAGAGAAGCAGCAGGAAGTTCAGTAGAAATATGATCAGCTTTTAGCATTGAAGCCTTGGATTTTCCAGAAGAGTGAGTAATATATAATTACTTGTTTCTGCTCTATGGCTTCACTTTATATTTGCATAACACTGCATAGCAAGGACCGTAAGTACTTTCTAAGTCATGACTTCACCTCAGATGACGTACAGACAATCCACCACACCCAACACACTACAATACCTGTTTTATTGCCTGATTTCTTTACCTGAAAGAGGTAGATATGGGATCAGAGCCCCAGCTTCCATCTGACTTAGGCAAACACTCTCACAACTGTCCCAGGCTGCTTACTAGCCTGTGATTTTCTCAGGAAATTATGATCTGATATATGCTTTCCCACAACACATTTATTAAATGCACTGTGATGAAACAGCTTGTTTTAAAAAGCCAACATATCTCTGGGTAGTGCTGTGCATGTCTTAAAGTTTACATACTTTGGATAAATTTGCTCACACAGCCTTCTATTTTTCCAAGGCATATCCTTTTCCTGCAAGCTTTTAGGTTTGCAAGTGAAAGTGTTTCTCAGAATGTTTCCTGGCAAGAGTGTGATTGGTAGAGTATTCTGTATCATTTCATGTTGGATGGATGGAACATTTTTCTGATACTGCTCTTTTTCTGTAGGAATAAAGATCAGTTAATGTTAAACATTTTAACACTGTTCTGTTGAGAAGAGCAAACCATAAACTATTCAGTACCTGAAAGGTCTTTGTTACAGATAGACTGCTAGTTAATTAATGCTAAGCTTTCAACAAAATCTTTATTGAACATGTTTTAGTTCCGATTCTGAAAAATTAAGTATTACAATCTCATATGTCACAAAACACTTGAAATACCAACCATTTTTCTTTATCTATAAAGTAATGTAATGTGTAGAGACATCCTTGAAAAAGGCTCTCTGGGTCAGATGATGAAAATAGGAGAGTGTAAACACAGCAAGGCAGGCTAAGAAAAAGAAAGTTTAAAAAAGACCAGCAAAGACAATCGAAACCAATCATCAGTCTTTCTTCAGAAACAACAGAAATAGGAAGCCTGCTAGAGAATCCACAGGGCCACGTAATAAGAAGAATAGATGAGATCAAGCAGAGTGCAGGAACAGTGCAAACAATCAGTATTGTTACATATCGGTTTAGTTAATTTAATTATTATTAAATATTACTGTATTTAAATGAACAACTTGATATAAAAAATTCATTTATCGTAAAACAAAATACCCAATCATTTATGAAGAAGGCAATTTTTATGTAGTAATTATGTTGCTGACATTCTGAATTAGCTCAAAATCATGAAAAAAAATGACATATTCATGAAACTCTAAGATTTGATTGTTACAGACCTTTGCCATAAGAAACCACGAACATGTATTTCATTTGATCACAAAGGACAAAAATGTGTCACAGTGAGCCTTTTAAAGAGCAAAAAGAATTTTTACTCCTGTAGAAAATCTTTCCTGTCTTCACTATTTTCCTTGTTCCCTTATTCATATTGTTCTGCTCTTTATGTTGACATGGGCAGACTCACCAGGCTCTAAAGCACTCAGACAGTAATGGAGTTAAAATAAAGAAACCTATTTGAGAGCTGCCCTTTTGAAATGTAGTCATTTCAAATTTTGGATTCTGATACAAAGAAAATGAATCAATTCACTCCAGATTCAGGTTCTGAATGACCTCCCGCTCCTTGTGGTTAAAGGACCTCATCCGGCTTTTACATCTGTTTGTTTTTTAAAGAGAGCAATAAACAAGCTCCCACACTAGTCCACTCAAACCCCTCCCATTTCATGGAATCCTCTGGTTTTACCCTTTCAGAAACATCCAAACTCTACTAGTCAAAGCAACAGTTTGCAGTCTTAGGAAACTGAGATTGATACCCCACAAACATTGCTGGTTTTACTTCTCTGAGTCGACCCAGTTCTAGGCCCCTCAGTTCAGAAAGGACATTGAGGTGCTGAAGCATGCCCAGAGAAGGGCAATGGAGCTGGTGAAGGGTCTACAGGGTCAGTCCTACGAGGAGTGGCTGAGAGAGATGGGGTTGTTTAGCCTGGAGCAAAGGAGGCTCACGGGAGACCTCCTCACTCTCTACAGCTGCCTGAGAGAAGCAGGTTGTAGCCAGGTGGGGATTGGTCTCTTCTCCCAGGCAACCAGCAATGGGATGACAGGAAACAGCCCCAGGTTGTGCCAGGGGAGATTCAGGCTGGACATCAGGAGGAATTTCTTCATGGAAAGAGTTGCTAAACATTGGAATGTACTGTCCAGGGAAGTGGTGGAGTCACCATCCCTGGAAGTGTTCCAGAAATGACTTGACGCAGCACTTTATGCCATGATCTAGTTGTCAAGGTAGTGGCCAGTCAGAGGTTGGACTTGATGATCTCAGAAGTGTTTTCCAGCAGTAATGATCCTATGATCCTTGCCAGTAGACATTTCACAAGATCTGCTCAGGCTGAGGCTGCAGTTGGTCCACGAGCCAGGAAAGATCTGGTCACTCTAGAGCATCAGCTACAATTGAGTCAGAGCAAGAACCTATGGGCAACTCTTCCCCAGCTGCAAGGTCCAAAGAAACAAAAAGACAAGGGGACTACGCCATGCAGGCAACCAGGCATCTTGATCATGAAACTTTGAAGTATAAATACAACAAAGACCAGATCATTTCATGGATAACCTGAGAACTATTCAACATGGTCTTATGTGCTGCCAGTTTTTCAGGAGAATTGGTAGTTCAACAAGAGAAGGGATCTTGTGTAAAGTGAGGTGATCCCTCTTTGTATGGTAAGACCTCATTTTTCCAGTCTTCTGAACAATGAATTAGTAACGGCTCCAAGACAGGCCTCGCAACTCCAAGATTTCCATTCAGTACAAAGCATTTTTCAGGGATGTTATTTTATCCAACAAAGGCTTACGGCTTTCTTCTGGTGATGTGAAACAACTGCCACATGCAGTTTCAAGTCACATGCCCCTGTTGTGCTGTCTGCTGTAATTCTGCAGTGGACAGCACTCGACTGAACTAATCTGCAGGCGACAGAATGCTGAAGAAGGCTTTTAAGAGTGACTCTTCAAGAAGCACAAATAAGTTTCTTGTATTCCTCCTCATTTTTCTGAAGAGCCAGTCATTCTTCCAGTGACCAGGGACCAAAGACTCTGCAGATCAAATTACTTTGTGTGCCCATCTCACTTTTTCCAACCGGTAAGATCACGCTGCAGGTCATTCCCTTAGGGAACTTGCATTTTCTAGGAGAATCACTTTTGGTGGTACGAAGCCCTGACAACTGTTGCTGGCATTTGGGATCATGAGAGTGATCTGTGTGTCTGTGTAGATCTGTGTGGTGGCCATGCATTTATGTGTATCTGTGGTGTGTGTGTGCATGTGTGCTACTAGGAATAACAACCTCAGCCTCACCACTGGTTGCACCAGGACTTTCACCTCTGTTGGCTGACAAATTCTGCCCTCCATAATGATCTTCTGCACTGTGTCCTTTAAAAGACACATATAAGGACTCAAGCACAAGAAGAGGGCTCTGTCTACTGTCTGATTAGGGAAGATATTTCAGTAGAAGGGGTGTTGAAGACATGAACAGAGCTTGAAAACGTGTTACGTTATTTGCAGACTACTTCTGTGTAAACTTGTTATTCCGGTCTTTTCCTAGGAGGAAAAGAAAATGAGCAGAACCAAGAGTGTCCCAGTCTCTCTCTATTCACTGGTGTCAATCTTAGACATTTTTAAGCACTCCTAGCTGCTGAGTTCCTAAAAATAAGGCCACATGGCAAAAAAAAAAAAAAATCCATAAATTAACAAATAAATTCTTTGATATATAATTTGTGTTCAGTGTTGCTAGAGATCCTCATGTTAACTGCATGGCTGAACATGGGGAGCGCTTGCACTGAAGATCATGTCTCTGGAGACAGCATATTCCTGATTAGGGGTCAAGAAATATGTCAAACCTTTGCAGCAACAGGTGGAATATGAGAATAAGTCTAGATGTGGCCCAAACCTGCATTTTATTATATGAATCTTTACTTTTAGTGAAAGCGCCTTTAACTGTACAAACAAGACCAATTCCCTTCTCTTAGATCAGTAATTGCTCTAATTTTCTCTGTGTCTGAATCTGAAAGGAACAAATGATCTCTCTCTCAAAGCAGTGAATACAGTTCAATCAATGCCAAAAGCAAATGCTTTGAGCCACTGACTCTCAAGGAAAATTTGAATATCCCAAGAAGTGGCCTATGTCACCTTCCAGTCTACAATCAATTTTTCTGGGTACTGGTGCTGCAAAAGCGTGTATTTCTACACACTCCTGTCAATGCCAGATGTATACTCAATGAAATCCTGGATTACAGTGTTGTGTTGCGGCCTTCTGACCCTTGTTCAGGCTCCACAAGAGCCAATAAAAATAGCAGTTCCCGAATGAATACAAGAACGAGTCCAGCCACATAGCTCAGGACTCTCCTGCACAGCTGGGAATGAGCTCCTCCAGCCACAGACCAAAGCAGAGCTGGTTTGGAGATGATTCTGCAGTAAAGTCTTTGCCTGGCCTAGTGAACCACACTAACAAGGTGTGCAGGGATAGTATCGTGTCAGGATTATAGTCTCGGGATGAC
The DNA here is from genome assembly GCA_013398115.1 of Falcunculus frontatus. NCBI lineage: Eukaryota > Metazoa > Chordata > Aves > Passeriformes > Falcunculus > Falcunculus frontatus. The sequence goes on along the minus strand of VZRV01001212.1, from coordinate 49,220 downwards.
TACCCAGTAATTAATGAGCAATCCTGCACAACTCTTGAAAAGTCCCCAGCCATCCTGGGACTGTCGGGAATCAGGGGTGGTGGCCATGGGTGTGGTGAAAATGCACAGACAAGCAAAGAGAAACTAAATGCACACAGAACTGCCAAGACCAAAACCTGCTGTTAGGCCTCAATTTCCCCTGGCATCCCCATCCAAAGCCACAAACCCAGAGTTCTGTCTCTGCTCTATCACGTAACCATGTCGGTGACCACAGCTAGCAAGAAAAAGGCCAGCTGCCAGCTAAGGCTTACACAAAAGAAGTGCTCAGCCCTGAGGGCTATTGCTATTGAGAGCCTGTTTTTCAGTCCCACCCAAACCAGAGCTCTGTCTTTAACACCTGTCATCGCTATCACCTGAGCCTGTTGAAAGGCCACAAAGTCAAGATGAGGAACCTAAATGCACCATGACATCTCCCCAAGTACAGATCCAAAAGTGAAAATACCTGGTGAATGCTCCCACAGAAAGATGCCAGAAAGGTCCTACTGGCTTTCACCTTTCCCCCTGTAGCTTTTCAGCAGCAGCACCAACACTACAGGCTGTATGCTTGCCTAGCCAACCAAGTGTACATTCACACTCTCTGACTTTGACAGAGATAGAGCTCCAAAACTGAAAAATGCCTGGCGACTGCTCCAACACAAAAGGTGACAGAACAAAAAAGCTGTTCCTGGCCATATCCTTCCCCATGTAGCCCTTCAACAGCACATCCAGATGGGGATATGAACTTGCCTAGCCAGCTAAATGCACCACCACACCAAATAAGCTCAGATAATGAGAATATCTGATGATCATTCCAAAATAATAGGTGACAGATCAGAAAGGTGTTGCTGGCCTTTACCTTCCTGCTGTAGCCTGCTCTTTCCCTGTGCATCCTACAAACTGCAGCACCGACACTGGGGCTATGCACTTGCCTTCCTAATTCAAGTGTACAATCACATTTTTTCACTGTTTCAAATGGTATGTGGTACTGGGTGAGTTCACCTGGGATCTTTGCCTGTGCTGGTAGTGCAGTTTACCAACAATTATAGCAATTTACAGGTTGCAACAGGAGAGTGAGGGCCAGCAAGAGCTTTCTGTCCTGGCACTTTTGTGTGAGAGCAATCCATGAATTTTTACAGTTTTCAAGCTTAGTTGCTGGCTATTAAAAAACCAGGATTGCACTTTTAAGTGAGAAGGAAAGCACACAGCCCCACTGTTTCTGGTGTAGTTTACAGGCTGCATGAGGAAAGAAAAAGCATGCAACAGCTTTCTGGCCTGGCACCTTTTCTGTGGGAGCAGACGCTGGACGTTTTCAATTTTGGAGCTGGAATCTGACATGAGTAAAGAATGTTATGTACATTTAGGTGGGAAGGAGAGCACATAGCCCCAGAGTTGGTGGAGCTGTTTATAGGCTGCAGTGGAAGAGTGAAGGTCAGCACTGCGTTCTGCCTGGATGCTTTCTGCGGGAACAACGCGTGGTGTGTTCAGATTTGGAGCTGCCCTTTGGGTCCGTAAGGGAGCATCACGGTACACTGAGTTTGTTAGGCGAGTGCCTTGCCCCATCTAGTGGTTATATCGAGCGGCGCCGAGGGGAAGGCAAAAGCCAGCAACAGCTTTCCATCCTGCCACATTTCGTGGGGCTGCGCTGCAGTTCCTGAGCACAGTAGCAGCAGAGGCACCAGTGGCACCAAGAACGCCTGCCAAAACCAGGGTTTCCATTCCCAATCAAGCAGCTACCATGCCTGCTAGGACGGCACAGGTAGCCGTACAAGACCTTAGAGTGTCTTCCAGTACCTAAAAGGGACTTTCAAGAAGGCTGGAGAGACACTTTTCTCAGGGCCAAATAGCGATGGGACAAGGGGAAATGATCTTAAGCTGAAGGAAGGTAGGTTTAGATTCCATTACATTTCTCACCTGCCCTAAACCTTCCCACTGAAGCTTTTTGGAAAATTCTGCCATAATTGGGGATAAGTTCAGGGATTAATAAAATTATTTTGTCTGGTGCTTAAAATTTTTGATAATATTAGTTTTCCCATTTCAGTTCCTGCAGTACATAATCATAGAATCAGAATCACAGAATGGTTTGGGTTGGAAGGGACTCGAAAGATGATGTAGTTCCAAGCCCCTTGCCTTTGGTAGGCATGCCACCCACTAAACCACGTTGCTCAAACCCTTTTCCGGGCCTTAAACACTTCCAGGGATGAAACAGACACAGCTTCTCTCAGAGACACATGCCAGTGCCTCACCATCCTCATATGAAAGAATTTCTTCCTAATACCTAATCTCAACCTTCCCTCTGTCAGTCTGAAGCTGATGCTCCTTGTCCTGTCACTCCATGTCCTTGTCAAAAACCCCACTCCAGCTCTCTTGGAGCCTCTTTAGCGACTCACAGGGTCTCTAAGGTCTCCCTGGAACCTTCTCCAGGCTGAACAACCCCAGCTCTCTCAGCCTGTCTCTATAGCAGAGGTGCTCCAGCCCTCTGATCATCTTCATGCCTCCCTCTGGACTCACTCCAGCAGTTCCACGTCCTTCTCATGATGGGGGCACCAGATCTGCACGGTCCAGTTTTATGTGATTCTTAGAGTAGCTCATCCTCTTGTGCAGTTCAGACCAAGGTAAGTCCTTCCCAGGATCTATGATGAGTGTTTTGGAGCAACCTCTCTTTTCAAATCTCCTGTCCTTTTGCAAAGATTTTTTTGTACCGATATGAGATTGATCCTGTCACAGACTGGTGTGTGTTCCCTGACGGTGCCAAGAACTATTTTTTGTTTCCTCTCTCTGAGTGCACCTCTGTGTTTCTAACAAATGAGCTATTGTAATTCACACAACTCAAGTTTATTCAGCACACTGTCAGACCTGAGTGCTGTCAGGCTTGTTTATTTTTTATGTCCTCTCAAGCCTTTTGCAGGAAGGCACAAAGAGCCTCTCTTTCAGCACGTACACCTCTCTTATCAACCAAGTGCTGAGTAACACTGTTGTCCTTCCTCTGCGTGATGGCTTGTTAAATAAAACTCATGTCTTGCTCTTGTTTCTGAGGAATTGGTTTCACCTCCACAGATGAAGAAGACCCAGAGAAGCTGACACATTTCTATAATATGTTCAACACTAAAATATGTTTGTTTTCATGGCATTTCTCAAATTTGGGTCATCAGAGACTCAACAAAAAGTGATTTGTAAAGAAAAAGTTTTTTATATAGTCTTTTAAAATTTTTCCTGCTAGTCAAGGGTTCACTCTGAGTAAATTCTTCTGAGGAATTTCAGTAATCATTTCAGCTGTCCAAATCTTTTGAGTGTTGCTCTTTCTTGAAATAGGGAGTGTTGTGATAAAGATTTTTTTTTTTTCAAGGGGTCTACAGGGCCTTTCCCGAGGCTTACAGCAAGATTTGTGCAGCTCCTTGATCTAAAATGGAAACACACTCCTCATCCCCTGCTCGAGTCCTCCCATCACTTGCAGTGGTGACATTTGAAAAGTAGGTTTGAAGAAGGATGGTTTGGAGGTTTGGCAGCACATCTCTTCTGACCTTTACCGAAATGCTTCTTGCTGTTGAGCTGTCATCACTGTGCATGTTCCTGCTCTCAGCGTACCCCAACTGCACTGGGAGATGCTTGTGCTTAAATCTCTCCTCCACTGCTCACGTCAAAGTGGAGTTGTGCTCTTGCACGTTAAGAACGTGCACAAGCCAAGTACCAGAGCTCAGCTGACAAGCTGTAACTTCTTAACCACCCACTTGAATATATATAACTGTTTGCCTAAGGGCTTTCATTTAGTTTTCGACCCCCTGTGCTAGTGATAGTATTCATGCACTTATTTAACTTTGTGTACACAAGCGTCTGGTGTCAATTAGCCCACTCTGATAAATGAAGTGTAGAATACATGTAAATGTTTGCAGGAAGAAAGTTTAGATCCTGTTTATATCTTTCATATCTCTAAAGGAAAATAATCTATTGCCTCGTAAATCAGTCTCTATGAAAAACTCGTCACATCATTTTGCTATTGTGCAACAATATTGCTGCTGCTGTGGCAAGAGGGCACAGTCTGAGGGCTTGAGCAAGTCAGTCCTAAGTAGAATTCATTCTACAACATTTAAAACTGAGTCCAAAATGTCCAGAGTGAGGAAAAAGTGCCCAAAGTTCAGACATTGGGGAAAACTTTTGTGACATCCAAATTAAAACTTAGTGATGCCAGAATTTTACCACCACATTTGGTTTTGAGATTGTTAGAAAAATGCATGCCAAGTTGCTAACATATAGTGCAAAATTTCTATTGTCATTAGACTTAGAAATGAGGTGTAATAGGGGTTATATTTCTTCTTGAACTGTGTTGAAGTGCTCTTCCTAGAAATGTCTGGGATTTGTAACCCAAGAGGTACCATGTGCCTGCAACTGTGGTCACCCATTTTCTGATGAGACTGATCAGTTCCCCCACTGCTCCTTTTCGAGAGGCCCATTTGGCATAATGCTGTGAAGGACAGAGAGAGAAGTTGTTTGCTGTCTTAATCCCTGGTTTGGCATTTTGGTGAATGGGTTAGGGGTTTAAATCCTTTTCCATACACACAGGAAGAAATCTTTGCCTTCTCCAAAGACTAATTCTATGAATTGCTTTGACTTTCATGTGCTGCGCTCACTTATCCGTTCAACTTCATTGTAGCAGTATGGTAGAAGGGGATCTTCAATTGATTTTTAAATTCATTCTGCCTTAAAATTCAAATAAAATGATTTTCATCCCTCTAGTTTATTAACTACTGTCTGTCAAAGCCAGATCATAACTATTCTCACTGCTATGAGTTTTCATTTTGACAGGGGGCATACATGGAATTTCTCTCCTGGTGCAGCTTGAAGAAGTCCAGTGATTTATAGTCACATAAGATCCTGGAGAATGTGTAATCTTCAGTTCTACATTATCATCCTGTCCTCAAACCTTCCACCTACTCAGTGCTAATCGTCTTCTTGCTTAAACATCTGGTCTCTAGACAACCAGAAATTGTACAGAAATATAAACTGTGAGGTTGCTCTTCAACCTCTCACATTATCACTCAATAACAGATACCAGAGAGACTTTACTTTGAATAAATATTGTATGCGTTGCAATGGCTTTGGAAATCTTTGTCTTTTTATAGAAAGTAGGAGATACCCAGCTGCACTATCAAAACTGTAAATATTTGAGACTAAATTGCACAAGATGTGTTTTCTATTTGAACCATAATTGGTGGGACTTGCCAGATTAAATATAAACGCATTTGATGGTGATGTTTGTGTCTCAGCTCACTTTTTTTTCGCTTTTGGAGGGAAAGAGGAACTTTTAGAGGCTGGCTGAAAAGGACTCTAATCTGGCAATTGACCTCTATTCCATACAATATTATGGTATTGGTACAGGCTGGGAAGATCTGGAAGAGGTAACCTGAGCCCCCATTCAGTCTCCTAGGCTGAATCAAGCACTCCTGGACCTTTCTTTGAAAAAGTTTGTCTGAACTGTTACTAATATAAGGGAAAGACCAGGTGCTGTGCTGACTTCAGTAGAAAAGACATTCACAGATGGCTTAATCCCTCAAAAACCAATTGTTTGTATCTGATACTTCATTTCAGCTTCTAAAGAGTTACGTACCTGCTTGAAGTTGTTCTACTATTGGCCATGGAGAGAGAAAAGAATCTCTGGAGAACATCCTTTTTGCCCCAAAATATGTGAAATCCTTTCTTGGTGGTGTGACTCCTCTGGAGGTACCTCTGTCTCTCTGTTGGTTATAGACCAACACCTCAAATTGTCTGCCCAGCTTTAAGCATGATGGAGTGAGACGGGATTAATCTGACCATTATCAGGCCAGAACTTGGAGCCCATATCTGAAAAAAGATTTTCTTAAGATGACCCTGAAAATTATCAGATTCCAGACTTAATTGGTGACAGGTTAAAAAAAAAAAAAAAGAAAAAAAAAGAAAAAGAAAGTAGCCTCTACCAAAATAAAGACTTAAAACATGTTTCTGAACAATGTGAGCCCATGTACCTTAGGTGGAAGAGATTACCTAGATATAAGAAAAAATACCTGCCGGTGACAAGCTAAGATCAGATCTCCCTAAACAGTTAATTTGATTCAAAAGTGACATAAAAATTCTTGCAAGGTAGAGACCAAACGGGAAGAGCTAAATGGCCAGAAGATCATCCATCTTCTCTCCCACCTGCTATTATTATTTTTCCATCAGAGCCTGATGGATAAAGTGCATCTTAAAAATTCAGCACTCCACTCTGATGGCAATAGGAGGAGTTCTTCTGTCATTTGCAGTGTACACCAGGATATTACCTTGACTCTCAGGATCGTAAATGCTGCTGCTGTCATATCACAGCTTTAATGGGCACTTAAAGGGACTACTCGGGTAAGCTGAATTCTGTGTTTGAAAGGCCCTTCTGAGCTCTGGTTATGTTACTAACCAGGCAAAGTGCATAAGAAAGTAATTATTGTGGAAAGGAATAAGAGGACAATCATTGTGTAAATAAGGGAATTGCTTATGTGTCTAAAACAGGATTTCAGATGACCGACTGTTAAGCATTACATTATTATGCAATTTCTATATGTCATTAATAGTCTCCCTTTGTAATCTCCATATTTTTCTTATATAAGATTCCTTTGATGATAGTCCATTTTATTACGCTTGGTGATTTTTCTAATTACCAGAGTCAGTGCGTCATTATTTTTGCTGTTATTACACTCATTAATAATCTGTGAAGATTTTTTCCTTTTGGATGTTTTTCCCAGCACGATACATTGATGTAATGGGAAGTACTATTTTGAGAACCAGACTAATTTTCCCAATAACTCTTTCCTGATAATTTTCCACTTTCTGTTGAAGCCCAGACACAAGTTTGTAATCTCTCTTTGTGTCAGAATGCTGTCTAGATGTTCAGGAAATGCTGAGACCGAACGCATTCTCCAATAGCAGTGGTGCAGTGATTTATTCTGGGTCCTTTTTAGACTGACTATTGATGCTTTTCACGTGCTCAACCAGTGGAGCTTAGGTGAGTCCCAGGTCTTCTTGAAATCTCAAGCAATGCTTTAGAAGTAAATTATATATTTCAAGTGTAAAACGGTGTATTTGAGACTTGGAATACCAAAAGTAAAATACAATAAATCTGAATAAATTCAGGAAAAAATCTGCTAGGTCAAAACTGGGAACAGGCATTCCCAAGCACAGACAGCAAGAGAAAGGAGAAGAGATTATAAGGAACAGTGAGTATAGGTTTTACATTGTTTATAAGAAAACAAGTCCAAATACAATGTTTTGGACATCTCCTTTATAAAAGAAGAACAACCCAAGCTTGGAAGCACAGATCCACTCTCAGTTCAGTCTTTGAAATATGGATCAAAGTTGTCTACATCATGGAGGCATCAGTCAGCTCTGCTTTGCTTATGTTTCTTGAAGGCATCTGCTTTGTATCTCATTGGACCACGGCAAAATTGTTTTCTGCTATAAATTTTGAGTGACTTTTTTTTCCCTCGAAAATGAAAGACATAAGTGGCGTCTTACTAGCAATCCAATACTTCCTGGGTCTGGCTAAGGCTGTGTGTGCTGCTCTGAAGGGTGACTGCCTCTATCTAGAATAGAGCTGGTGGAGCTGTGGTTGATAAAGATTAATCCCATCACGCATATTGCTGGTTCAATTGCCAAACTAAAAATGAAGCAGATGAGTTATATCAACTTGAAATGAAATTTTTAAGCCATTTTCTGTTGAGGTGGACAAATAAAACGGTTGGGTTGAACTGTAAAATTTGTTCTGTTTTGATCAGAAATCAGCAGAAATCGAGGTGAGGATTACATGCCATTCATGAACTGGAAGATTACGAGCAGCTAAACAACAATCCCAGGGAAAAAGAATGTCCCTGTGATAGAGAACAATGATTCAAATGCCTCCAAGTCACTTCTAGTGAAGGGAGCCCTGCTCCAAAGTTTCGGATGTGTCCTCAGTGCTAAGTGCCATTCACTGTGCTGAGCTGGATGGAGGACACAGGCAGCATCACAATCTCTTCTCTTAACCGTGGTTAAGAGGTTCATGGCTTAAGTGCCTCTGGAATGCAAGTACAGCTCCAAGGTTTAAATATTATTCGGGAGTCAGAAACCTGTTTTTCCTTCATAAGCCTCCTTCAGAGAGCTCTTCCTCAGGATCATCTTTCTTCTTCCCCTGGTGTGCACAGCAGTCTGGGTTCATGCTTGGGGATGAGAGATGGGCATCAAGACGCTGTGTCTGCCTTCCCATGCCCTTCTTTGGCATGAGATCTGGATCCCTGGACCAGGCTGCCCCATGACAGTGCCTCCATCAGTAGCATCTGGAAAGCTGTCACATGAGCCACCATCGGTCATCAGTGATACCAGCAGCTTCATGCTGGTTTCCTATGGTTATTCACACAAATTTTCATGTTGAAATTTGGCAGGACACACAGCCCAGGTGCAGCCATGATTTCAAGGCAACCTGATGTGTTTTTTTAGGAAAAAGGTCTCTTCAGCCATGTGTCTGTGCAGTGAGGTTTCTCAAGTCCGCAAGCTGTGTGATCAAAGCTCCATTCTGCTTCCTCTTGTCCCAGCTGAGTGGGATAACGCAGTGACCTTTCCCTTGATTTTGCTGAATGACACATATGTGAAGCCACGTAAGTGGTTCTGGGATCATGTTGGCACATTGGGTTAAGTCAGTAGAACTGAGAACTGAGGCTGTTATTTCTCCTCATCTCCATGGAAACCTCTCACAAACTGATATTTTACCCACATGAAAATACTTAACAAAGAGCATATGCGATTCAATGGTATAGGATGTTATGTTAAAAAACCTCCTATACAGAAACCATGACTGTTCCACTGTAAACTACACTCCACAGTTGGAGTACAGGCTGACAAGCTTTTGGAATCTTTTGGAACTGTAATTTTCTATCTCAGAGGAAGTGGGCTAAAAATATCTGTTTCCCCTGGTTCCCGTAACAGCTTGTCAACACACTGGAGGAAAGGGACATCATCCAAAGGGACCCGATCAGACTGAAGAGGTGGACTTTTGTGAGCCTCACGAAGTTCAACAGGGCCAAGTGCAAGGTCCTGGACCTGGGTGGGGGCAATTCCATAGCACAAATACAGGCTAAATGGAGAATGGATTGAGAGCAGCCCTGAGGAGAAGGACTTGGTGGCACTGATGAACAAGAAGCATGACATGAGCCAGCAATATGCATTCACAGCCCAGAAAGCCAAGCATGTCCCAGTCTGCATCCAAAGAAGTGTGGCCAGCAAGGCAAGGGAGGGGATTCTGTCCCTCTACTCTGACCGCATGAGACCCCACCTGGAGAACTGCATCCGGCTCTGGGGTTCCCAGCACAAGGATGTGGACATGCTGAAGCAAGTCGAGAGGAGGGCACGAAGATCTTCAGAGGGCTGGAGCACCTCTGCTGCAAAGACAGGCTCAGAAAGCTGGAATTCTTCAGCCTGGGGAAGGGAAACCTCTGGAGAGACCTTAGAGCTCTTTCCAGTGCCTAGAGGGGCTGCAAGAGAGCTGGAGAGGGACTTTTGAGAAAGGAATGGAGTGACAGGACAAGTGGCAATGACTTCATATTGAAAGAGGGAAGTTTTGGATTAGAAATCAGGAAGAAATTCTTTCCTGTGGAGGTGTTGGGGACTAGCATGTGTCTCTCAGAGAAGCTGTGTCTGGTCCATCTCTGGAAATGTTTAAGGCCAGGTTGGATGGGGCTTTGAACAACCTGGTCTAGTGGAAGGTGTTGAAACTAGATTGTCTTTAAGGTCTCTTTCAACCCAAAACATTCTATGATGCAATTTTGTGCCTTATCAACAGGAAGGCCCTCAGAGATCTTAAGTAAGTACTCTGAATGTACAAGCACTGCCCTTCCCCCTTCTGCAGCAATAGTGTTCTATTGTCTGGTTTTAATTTGTAGTCTCCTTTGAGCTCCTTTAGCTTCCTCCACGGGTTCTCAAATTTCCTGTCTGTCTTGGCAGTGGTGCCCTGGCTGGACTCTTGCCACCCTCTGCCAACCAAAACCCCACATGGCCACTTTTTGGTTATGCCATCAGTTAACCTTGTCATGAAAAGCAACCTCTCCGACAAGCAGAACCTTTCAAACTCGGGATGTCAGGGAACTGCTAATTGTATGTGTTGGTTAGTCTTTAGGGTATTTATTTCTCTGATGTTAATAGTAGATTGCTGTTTATTTCTACTGGCCTGGCCAAAGCTGCCAGTTTTTAGAAACTGAAGGTCTGAAAACAGCACAAGCAGTGCAAACAATACAGGGAAACGATAAATTGACTGTGACTCATTCAGTTTCCACCTACACTGCTACACTCAATTAACTCCTCCAAGGCTCAGTTTCAATACTCTACAAGAGCCCAGTAGTGACATAGGAGTGTGATGGTTTGGGCAACCTTAAAAGAAAGGAACTTAGATATTCAGACACTGATAATTAATTTAAATACTGTAAATAAATGAAAAATATTGATTTGTTGTTGATTTCTATTCTTACCTAGTGATGAAAGCTACTTGCTCTCCTCCAGACCTCTGCCCTCCCAGCAATAAAATTCATGTGAACTGTGATTCAAGCCAGAATTTGTGGGAAAAATTAACAACAGAGATCCTGCTATCTCTGCAGTGAGAGCCACCTGAATGGGGAGCAAGGACACAGGAGAAAGGAAGCTATGCCAGAAGGAAGAATGTTTAATTTGCCTTTCAGTCACTGCCAATAAATGGGTAGGGAAAAAAATGGTGACAACAGACAAAAGAATAAACGAATTGTCCTGCATGGACATATTCCTCTGTCTGCAAGCACCCCAGTCTGCACTGCCTGGAACTTTTCAAGTAGAGGCTGAAGACCTAAAACTAGCCCAAGAAAAGAGAGTCTCCTACCTTACATGATCTTTGGCTGTACTCCAGCCAATTTTTCATGCCACCCCATCAGGGACAATCCTCCCATTGTGAGAAAAATGTAGTATTTGCCTTGTTAAATTGACTATCACTTCTGCAGCTGATAATCCTTATCTGTTAATCATCCCAGTCAGGAGCAGGCAGCCAAAGATTCTGCATGAGTTACATTGCTGACTCAGCCAAAAATCTCCTCCTCTGGGCTGCTCTGTGGCCCCGTTTCAGTCCTCCCAGCCTATCTTCCCTCTCCAGTACACAGAGAGCAACAGGCTGTGGTCTGCTCCCGGGGGCTGCTTAAGCTTGTCCCATCTATCTCTGTGCTTCACTGGAGTGTAACCACAATATTGCAGAGAGAACAAAATCCAAGTGAGGTCTAGGTCACTCTTCCTCACTGGGAAGGAATGGACTACACCTAACAGCATCCTTAGGCTGCAAAACTAGTTCCATCCTTACTTGGTTCTTATCCCCAGGCAGCAAATACAGCCCTTCTCCAGAGCATTGCTATCCTGTAAGTGCCACAGCTTTCTCCAGAACCCTAAAGGGAAATGGGGCCGCTTGTGCTGACTTATCGTGGGTGATATATAAAGTCCTTATCCCTCTCATCCCAGCTGCCCATCAGTCCAGCAATCCTGGGTGTGATGTTAGCAGCAACCTTTGGACCATTTTGCAAACCACGTGTTGTGAGACGTGCTAGCACACTGTGCTGCCCTTACTGGGACAGCTTCCTTACAGTGGATAAAAGCAGCACTGGACACCAGAGCAGTCTGTCTGGCTAGAGTCCTTGCTGCCAGCCCAAGAGGATCAAGGGGTTGGATAGCAAATTCCTACTTTAATACAGTGGAGTGCCATAAGACAGCTTCATCACCTCCTGGCTCTTCAGCCTTTGACTTAACTTTGGGCTTCTCAATGTAGAGACACGGTAGGGCAAGAGCTGACCCTGTCCGGGGCTGTGCCCATGAAAGCTCCTTGGTGGAAGCTGTGAGCTCAGGCACAGGAAGCTACGCAGATCCCAAACAGAGCTGGCGTGAGGCCGACCAGCTCAGCGCCAGGGTGGAGCAAATATACAGCTCCCTGCACCCATCCATGAAGGGTACCCTCAAGGAGGTCAAAGGGAGCTGCTGGAAGGGTTGTCCAATACCTTTTCCCCAGAAGCATTTTCCCCAGCACAGGATTTGTCTGGAGTGACCCCTCCCCAGGGGGCTGTTTCCTTAATGGAGGAATGTACTCATAGCCTGATAAAATGTTGAGTGATAAAGACATGATTTATGACCCATTTTGCTGCATGAAAGGAAAACAGTAGCACCAAGTGGGCTGGGTCTGGGGAGAGCATGATTTATTCCCTACAACTGTATCCAAAAGCATCCCCGAGAGGCAGCAAGTCTGCTGATAAGCCCCCTGGGTATTTCACTGCTCCACCCCTGTCTCCTTCCCTCCATGGCAATGAGGAGCTGCTCTTCAGTGTTACATAGGTATTGCTAAACAATGAAAAGGTGCTTTCTCTCACAGCATCCTAGGGTCCAGCTCTCTTCTGGCAGCCACACGTGGGCTTTTCCAACCTAAGGGAGAGAGGAAGGCAACCGACAATCTGGATAGCAGAACAATATGGGGAAGCCTCATTCCACTGAGCTCTGGACAAGTAGCAGATTGTTGCTCTGGTTGCTAAACTGTAAGCCTCAAGTTTGGCTTCTACTCCAGGAGATCTGGAGAGATGGGGAATGGCTATTAAAAGGAAACTCAGTAAAGGTGCATTGAGATTAGTGCAAAGCCCCTGCCTTGTGCACAATTTCATCCCTGGCCAGTGCAAAATGCATTTTGTTGCAAATATAGTGTGTGAGCTACTGATGCACACTGCAGGGTGAGAACTGTGTGCAAGCTGATATTTACTGTACATGGATGCTCCAAATGGAGTTACCTTGTGCAGTTTCTCTGTGTCCTTGCAAACACTTATTCTGATCCTCCCCACCTGTGAGAGGAAGCAGGTAGTGCTCCTCTCCAACTATTTTTGGTTGAGTTTGACTGGAAACTTTTCAGACATGTTTTGATACACAGAACAGTCCTGATTCCTGCAGTCACAGGGACTGTAATATGGACAAGTTCTCACTTGAAGCACGTAAAAAAAAAAGTTCCTTTTTCTCTACCTAGGTTCAAAGAGCGCACTGATTTGTAAGTGAATTTTATGTAGGTTCTGATGAAAAATCTTCCTTAAAAGGAACTTCATAGGTTTATAAATTATCATTGCTGCTTTGAAGTCCTTTACATGTGCTACAGAAAACACACTCCATCGTGCATTGGATGAAAGAGTGCTTTCAGCTACACTTGGTGATCCAGACCTTCACATTGCAGAAATCAGGTTCAGGAGAACAAATTACAAAAGGGAAAAAAAACTTCCATGAAGATTTGACCTTCTACCTTTTCAATAGGACTATGGTGGTGTTTCTATGCCTACACTGTGTACAGTCAAGACTAGACACAGTTTTCCCTTGGTCAGAAGTTTTTGAGAACAGCTGCATTTTTGACACAGTGCCAGCTCACAATTCATATTTGCCTGCACCCTTTGCAGCACAGAGTTTATTGGTACTATAATATTTGGAGACATTGAAAAGACTGTTTCAATTGGAGCAGATTTTTTTCTAGTCAATAATATTATTTCTAAAAATTTAAATGTTCTAGAAATAATAAACAAGGAAGAGAGGCCTCACTTCTTGATGAAATATGGGTGCATGAATTCCCCTGATCTAATTTCCAGTACACTCAAATATGATAGAGTTCAAAAGTTCAGCTGGGGTTTAAATTTTGTTGAGTTTATGTTCTGTTTGAGACAGATGGCCTGAAACAGATGGGAGGAGTCCAGTGAAGAACAGAGGGAGAGGAGGTCAGTGGTCAGGATGGAGTATACAGAACAGCTGGGGAAGAAAAAGCGAGAAATGCATTAAAAGAGTGAATATTTCGTACAAAGCCTCACTTTTGATGGGGTTTTCACCTTGGTGTCACCAGCTTTCACCTCGGTGGTCCTCTGAGTGAAGTTCAAAAAGTTGCTGGATACGTGGAACCTGATGAGCATCATCTAATGTCATCAGCTGTCCCATGCATGTTGTTGGTAAAACAAAAAGTGAGCACCAGTGGCAGCAGCGCCTTCACTGGTGTGACTGAAGCTGTCCTGCCAAAGGGTTTCCCCCAGTCAGGAACCTGGATATGCTGGGTTAATTGTTCTGGGACAATTTTCATTCGTGGAACAAGAAGGATTCAGGCACTCAGGCTGGTATGAAAACCATCCAAGATAATTAGAATTATCTTAGAAGTCCTGAATAATTTACATTTCAGCACCTCTAAGTCCAAACTGATGGGAAAGCATCCACTCCTTTCCCCATACAAAAAGCCTCTTCCAGGAAGCAGACTCTGCTGGGTTGCCCAGGTTCAGGACTGATCCCAACATACATTTACATCTATGCCACCAGGGAGACTGTAAAAATCCACCCAACATTTGACTTACATTTTCTGTGAGTTTCCTCCTTCTTCCCCTCTGATTCAGAATTTCCCTTTCTGTTTATATGCTTTAATTCTCTCCCTTCCTCTGTGAACCAGCTCCCATAACCTTTCTTTGTAAAGGTCCCATTTTTCACACCTTTCCCAGTTGCTCCTGGGAAACTGAACTCTCTCACAGTGTCTCCTCTGAACTCTCTCACAGTGTCTGGCTGGAAGACTTTGCCAGGATTTTTAACCTTATTCTTGAGACCATGTTTCTTGAGGAGCAAACCTGGGAGCTCTGCAAAGCAAGACAGCACAAGGCAGATAGGAGCAGCTGCCACAGAGTTGTGTCCTAATAAATTATCCCTAGTCAGGATGTTAATGATACTGCAGATAGGCTTAGCCTGTCCCATTTGTCACGTAAAACATGAAAATGTTTTAAACTGCTTCACAAGCAAGGAAAGGTGTAGAGAGCTGTGAGGTCTTGGCTGGTGAACAGATTGTAACTTGGCCTCATTCACTTCCAGTTGAGACATCTTCAAAAACTGCACTGGTTTAACCAGAAAAATAATTTCCATGACTTCCCAATGCGGACAGCATGTTGTGGATTTATTTCTAACTTGTGGGATGTCTGAAACAGCGCAGTGGAAGAGCAAGGGAGGTTTGGATGTTTATGCAGAAAACTTAACTATGTGCTAGGCATGTCTTTTATGCTTTATTAATTGAATAAAGCCTTTTTATTGGTGGAGGAAAGATAGGAAGATCTGCTCATTTTATTTAATTCAAATAAAGCAAGATCTCTCTTTGAGATAAGACTTTATTCCCATAACAACTCTTGTGCAAGACCAAAATCGCAATGAGTAAGTTGTGAAACAAGAAGTGGTAAGAAAAAAACACCCTTTGATCAATGAGATGCTGAAAGCATTGCTCCACAGACAGCAGTCAGCAATCTGTTTAAATGTGCATCAATTGGGCACTCTGGTAGGAAACATCTGAGAATGCTTTGTGTGGGTGAGTCAAGAGGCCTACTGAAAAGCAGCTGGAAGTACATGATGCAAAACAAATGAAGTGACACATTTTCTAGTGTGCAAACATGTGATGTCATTGCACTTTTATTGCATCTACTGGAAAGCCTCCTTATGAGCAGTCTAAGGAAGCAGGGGGCTGGAAAAGTAAACAAAGAGGACAACATGACATTGAGTGTGCACGGGCAGAGAGCTGCGCAAAACCTTCTTTGATGAAAGTTTATCCCGATTTCTAGTTTTGGTTACTTTTTAAGAGAGTAAGCTGACATTAGACCTCAGAGATCAGGTCTAGCATATCAACCAGTTAAGGCAAAGCACTTGTAGCCTCTGTTTTTCAAACTAATTCTGACTTCTTATCCAACAATGAGCTTGACTGGATACCCACAAACTGGTGTTCATTTGCCTTTCAGATACGCTGGGGTATGCTGATGTCATACTCCTTCATGGTGGCACCTTCATTTTATCCTTCCTCAGTGACTTAAATGCTTCAAAATCTGGGCCAGAGAGGGAGACAGAACTGACCACCGGTGGTTCACATCCATAGACCTCCCACACAAAGCACCGTGGCTGAAAGTTGTGGTGACTTTTCTTTCCCTTCTCTCGTACAGCCTGGTGCTGAGAGCACCATGCAGAGTACGGCACACTGTGCCGCAGTGTTCCCTGCAGGAAGGGAATTGCTTTAAGTAGTACATCAAAAAATATGGGAGGATGGTACTTCCCAAAAATCTTGCTCAGGCTCTTCCCCTCTGCTTCAGCAGTCCCAGTGGCCAAATTTTGTGTTCAGTTCTCCAGAAATTACTTAAATGCCCTTTAAGGAGCATGACATTCTACAAATGGAGAGAAAAATGAGGATAAATTGATAGGATCCAGATAGCATTCCCCAAGGACTGCCAAGGAAGGCACCACTTGGGGAATAGGAAATACCCATCAGGGTAGGAAAGAGAATTTGTTTAGTCATGTAGGCATCGAGATGTCATTGCAGGTCTATTTCCAGCTGCACGTTGTACAGAGCTTTTTCTGGCAGTGAAGCCTTGGCAACCTTTACCTGCTTAGGAGATGTGGTACAGGGATTCCCAACATGACAATCCTGCTGGGGCTTGCACAGATGTAAATGGTTCTGCTCTCTTTGTGGCATTTCTGAATGTGCCAATGAACGGACGGTGAAATTCATAGTAATTTCATGTAATTTCAACATTAAACACAGTCCTCTGCAGACTTTAGGCATCAGATGGAAGAATCAGCAACTATAGAAGGACAGTAAAGATTTATATTTTGGACTTCTCTATCTAGAGGCAATTAAAGCACCTGGAACTTCACCTAACTGGGCATCATTATCCCCAAAAAGGAAAGAAGCTTGATTAAGGTGTGCTTGGTCCAGTTCAGCAATGCAATAACTTGCCTGATGTCTATTATGAAACACAAGGGGCAGATTAGAGGAAACATATGGTCTCAAATCCCATATATAAGGCAAGAAACATATGCTAAAGTCTGTTACAAGAGCTTTTTCCAAGAGTAAACAACAATTAATGAAGCTGGAGGTTTGAAATTCCTCAATCTACGACTCATGCCAGAATTTTTTGTAACAACATTTTAAAGTGAAAGGCAGTAGAGTCATAAAATCTGTAAATATTTTAAAAAGCATGAATTACAATATAAGTAATCATGATCGAAAGAAGTTTCATAATAAAAAAACATTTTTAAACTAAAATCTTATCTGATAGGTCTCTTCTGGAATTTCATTAGTTTACTACCTTTATTTTATTTTATGCTCTTCCTGTGTCCCAGCACTAATTGAAGTGTAACAATATGAAAACATTTACATAGTTTCAACAGCCTAATATATTTTTTTACTTCATTTTGTTTTATTTTGCTTTGTTTTGTTTTAGTGATAGCTGGGAGGGATGTTATTTAGGATTAGCTGATTGAGATGTTTCCTCATCTACTCCTGAACAAAGATAGTAAAAGCAAACAATGTTGCAATGATTATTTTATTATATGAGAATGTGCTTGCTGCAGTAGGAATATCTGAATTAAAACTGAAGCTCTGGCCTTACAAAGGACACATTTCCCAACCTCACATTTTTCAGAATTTTCATGGAAAATTTTGAAAATATTAATTATAATTTCGAGCTACAAAAAAAATCAAAACAAACAAATGAAAAAGAAGGGTGATGTGCACTCAGACTTCAATAATCTGACCAACCTCTTCCCACATGTGACATCATCAACCACTTTTGCCATCTCTCTGGACACTTTTATTGCCAAACCCCTTTTACTGCATCAGTACAGGGAGCAGATACTGCTTTCAGGCTCCGTTGCTCCAAAGTTTCTCTGCTACTCTGTTCCTCACCTAAGTGCATGACCCATATATGTTTTGCAAAGATTTGGAGAATAATTCAAATCGAAGGAGCCTCTGGAAAACCCAGTCCAGCTGCCTGATAAAAGCAGGGCCAACTTCACTGTCAGAAGTGGTTGTTCAGGGCTTTGCCCTGAGGAATTTTGAAAGTCTACAAGGATTTTGCAGAGTTCAGCCTCTCTCATTGTTAAGGATTTTTTTCCTTATGTTTGATGGGATCTTCTGCAGTTTCAACTTGCAGCAGATGTATCTTGTCTTTCAACTGAATCCTTCTGGGAGGAGCTGATGCTGTCTTCCTTGTAACTGCCCATCCAGTCTCCTTCTCTGGAAATACTCTAGGTGAACCTGCTCTAGCAGAGGGATTGGACTAGACGATCTGCAGAGGTCACTTTCAGCCTGAACCGTGCTGTGATTCTGTGATTTGTATTCCAAAATCCTGGTTTAGCTATTCTTACTCCTCTTCTGCTCTCCTCACGCTGCACCTCCTACCCCGCTGTCTGTCCCAAACTTTCTTCTCTTTGTTGGGTTTCCTACCTGAAAATGAAATCCTCTCCTTCTCTGGTCTTGTCTCCAGCACCCTGGACTCCCTTCTCCCCTCCATTTTCTGGGAAAGTCTGGAACAGTACAGAGGAATCTGCTCTTTAGCCACTTCCCTGAACGTTTCTTCATGAAGTATACTGGTTATGAACTGGAAAATCATAGAATTACAAAATGTTTTGGGCTGGAGGAGATCTTAAAGATCACCTAGTTCCAATCCCTGTGCAATAGGCAGGGATGCCACCCACTAGGTCATATTGCTCAAAGTCCCATCCAACTTGGTTTTCATGGATGGGGCATCTACAACTTCTCAGCAACTTGTGTTAGTGCCTCACCCCCCTCACAGTAAAGAATTCCTTCCTCATGTCTGATTCAAATCTCCCCTCTTTTAGCTTAAAATTGTTCCTCCATGTCCCATTTAAAAAGCTGCTCTCTGTTTTTTATGAAGCCCCTTTAAGCACTGAAAGGCTGCAATAAAGTCTCCCATGTGTCTCCCAAACATGTGTCTTTGATGCAGTGACTGCTAGACATGGACAGGAGGAGGAAATCTATGAAACTAGCTTGGCTCTGCAATGCAGCAGGACTGCCATGAACAATAGCTTGGGAGAAAAGTGACTCTCCCAGTGTTATAGGACTGTTCCCTCATATTTGCCAAAATTTTCGTTAGTATCATGTTGCATCAGCCTCCAAATATCTTTCCTTGTGAAAGAGTGTTGCACAGTCTGACAGACCTTCCTCAGAAAATTGTCTCTTTTTCCTCCCACTTCAGCTTCATCCCGTTTCCCTGTTTACTTTACACTTCTGTTTGTCACCCTGCATGAACTGATGTCCTCTTCTGTTTTCATGCATCACGTATTTGTAAGCAGCCAGCGTGTTGTCTAACCTGTGTCTCCTCCTGCTCTGCACAGCTCTGACTACCTCTTTGCAAAGCTTCTCCTATCTCTCTCTCTTTGATGCTTTCCAGTTTGTTTCCTGTTACACTTCTCTGTTACCCATTACGAAGACACGAACTGTACTAAAACTCTATTCTCTACTCCCTTTCCCTTTCATCTTTCACTTCGATCACCTTTCATTTCTGTTCCATTATTATCTGTCTCCTAGGCTCTCTTCTCACCTTTCCAATGCAAGAGATGGAGTGAAGCTTCACTGATCTTCTCTAAACTCATGGGGAGAGGTGGGTAAGTACCTACCAGTACCTGTTCCTCTAGAGTATTTTCACTTCTTCACTTCTCAGAGGGAATTACACCAACACTTTGTTTTCTCCTTTTCCCATCACTCACTCTGGAGCACTTTGATGGCTCTAAACTCTTCTCATTCCTCATTCCTCTTTTTTCTTGGCAAAATCTATTTGGACTTTCACCAACCCAGGACTCATGGGACCAAAATCTGCTCTGGCTGCATAGTTGCAGCATTGACAGGAAGCTGCAGACAATACACCTAATTTTTTTCTTTTCTTATGACTATTTTTCCTTTTTTCACTCAAATTTACCCACAATAATAGCTGAGGATGGGAGGAGGTGGGGAGGTTAGTTAACTTAGGTTAATATGGTCCTTCTGAGGGCAGACTACAAGGCAGAGGAGGTGCTGACCATAGCTTTGCTGTGTTTCAGCTCTTCAGATGCTCCAAACAACTCAGGCAGAGCAGAAACAATCATTAGAAGGCTCTAAGTGAAATAATTATATATACATCTGGACAACCTCATCTTTTTCCTGGGGCTTGTATAAGACATACCACAGAGCCTTGGTTTTGGGAGGAAATGGACCCAGTTTTCTGGAAAATGTGACTTGTTTCAGGGTTGGCAAGATGCGGGCTGCAAACTTAGACATCTGAAATGAATCAGTGATCACTTTCGAAAATCTTGATCAAAATGTTTCACATGGATAGGCATGAAATAGGAATCCACAGGCAGCAGCACCACAGGCTGTTTGTTATTACAGATGATCGTTTAGCACAGGCTGTTCTAATTTAGGTTAAACAAAGCTAATCCTGAAATTATCTATTTCTTAAACTAGTCCGTGTGTGTCTGTGCCTTTGCACATGTGTGCACAAACAGAATAGGTAATTGTTTACGGAAAAGAATATGGCTAGAGGATACCTTGCCTGGTTTTCTTTCTGCTGGAGATACAGGGGTTCCAAGTTGTTGTGTCAGCTTTTTTCTCCCCAGGAAAGTAGGAGGGTACTGAATGACATGAGGATTAGATAGAACAGGAAAGCAAATGCTTTGGGCTCCCAAAATATTAGGAGGCACTTACTGTGCTGTATACTAACCTACTGTGGCTAGTTTAGGGCTGAGTAGAGTCCTGGCAGGGAAGTCTGCAGCCAGAGGCCCCAGTACTCTGTTAGGGTACTGTCTTGGATTTGCAAAAAAAAAAGCCAGTACTTCTGGAAACTGAGACTTGATTTTCCATGGAGGGCTAACATGAGTCATGACTTGCTAAACTTTTAGGGCCTCTCTCTGTTTCTAGTCTTTCTAGTGTTTCTTATGTTGCCAGTACTTATATCTACCTGATACCAGGCACATTTAGATTAGATGTTATGAAGTAATTCTTTACTCCGAGGGTGGTGAAACACTGGAACAGGTTGCCCCAGCCTTGTAAATGTTCGAGACCAGGTTGGATGGGGCTCTGAGCAACCTGGTATAGTGGAATGTGTCCCTCTCCATGGCAGGAGGGCTGGAACTAGGTGGTCTTTAAGGTCCCTTACCATTCTGTGATTCTGTGTTTCTACTGTCCTATACCATGCAAACACCTGCAGACAGGAAGGCACTTGTTGCATGAAGCAGTTTAAAAAACCCCAAAACATTGCATTGGCTGCATGAGTCCCAAATGCTTTATTACATACCCCAGAATCCAAGGACGATATTCCTTGGCTTAGCAATGTGAGCTTTCTTTGCATCAACAAAGTCTGTTGCAAAGACTATGAAAAAGCGGTGAATGAGGGTGTAAATTTTTGCTTGCAAAATTCCAGTCTAAACAGCCTGTATCATGCCTACTATCCTGGTGTCAGCTGAGACAGGGTTGATCTTCTTCTTCATTAAACCATGCCACCAACCTTTTAGGAAAATGGGGCTGACTGGTGGGAAGATGTGTAATGTGTGAGTAACGCCCACGTTTGATGCAGGATCAGGTACTTTGGCGTTTGGGCTTCTTGCAGACACAGTAACAGACGGGGGAGGCAAGAGCTGGGGCTGTCAGCTACATACCCCTATTTTGATCATAATATCATGCAGGGCTCACATTTTTCCCTGTTTTTCCTCTCTGCTATTTTATTCATGGGTTTTATTCCCCTCTTGCTCCTCTCCCCATCCAGAATAATAGAATTGGCTACTTAGAGGAGCAGGGTCATGTCACTTCTTGGTTAATTATGCCGCTAACAGAAAAATCCAAACAAGACATGCTGCATTTTACTCCTGAGGCTTATTCTTGAGAAAACTGTTTCTGCTCCCAGGGAAGTCAATGGAAGTCTAATTAGTCCCAAATGTTTAGTAATAACAAGCACTTCCTTTTGGGAGAGCCAAACAAAAGCGGTGTGAAAACTATTAATTAAATGTGTTTGACTCTGTCATCAGGTTATTAACTAATTCCAGACATGCTAGTCAAGTTGATACTGGCTCTGAGAAGGAGATTGCCATGCTTGACACAAAAGCCATAAACCCAGTTTGTGGCAAACTAACCTGTTTCTGGGCACACAGCTCAGCTTGCCTTCACATCAAGGGAAAAGCTCAGCAACTTCAACATTGGACTTCCAACTAGTTCCTGGGACTGTTGCTTGTGCAATCTACTAGGCTAGAGACTAAAGACTAGACTTTATTTCCCTACTTGAATAAAGGCTTGAGCTGATGATGGCCTCAAGCATGGGCTTTTGTAGATGTTAGATCGGGCCCCATTGCTGCTGACGGTTTGTGCAGATTTGTAGAATCACTTAGTTGGTTTGGGCTGGAAAGGACTTGCAAGACCATCTGGTTCCGACCCCATTTCCATGGGCAGGGACAACTTCCACTAGACCAGGTTGCTCAAAGCGCCATTCAACCTCGCCTTGGACACTTCCAGGGATGAGGCACCCACAAGTTCTCTGAAGAACCTATTCCAAATGTTTGCCTACCTCTTCAGTAGATCTCCCTGGTCTCCATTGGTTGCGCTCTAAGAAAAGGAGCAGCTGTCCCTTCTTCAGGACCAGAAGGCAAAGGACTAAGGTGGAGTCTGAACATCACAGAAAAATAGGAAGGCTTTTCTTTTCATCTGTGGAGCATTTCAAACTGGTGCTTTAATGTATTCACGACCCTGTGCTTTTTAAAAAATTCAAAGATGTTTTTATTATACAAAATTCCACAGTGAAATCCACCAGCCAGTTTCTTACATAGCTGCTTTAAAAATAGAATTGTACACCTTTTTGTAGTGTGTTAATTTTTACATTCACTAGCTTGAAGAAACAGAAATGAAGCAGCAATTTGACTCTGAGTTATTTACCTGGACCGGTTTTGGTTTGACCTCTGTTTCTCTTATATGCCTTAATGCACAGTTTCTGGCATTAACAGAAGACCTGATATAGTTCCTTTTGAAGCCATTGCACCCCATTAGCAGATCAGGCTCGCCCTCTTGGTGAGCTTTTCTTCACTTCAAAAGGGTGAATTTTCTGTCAAGGTACAGGACAAAATACATGTCAATGTCAACTTTTAGCAACATAGCATGTTAGCCATGTTAAACCCATCACAGGATGAGGATCTCCATAACTTTTCGTACAGCCTATCTTCTAGACGATAATGTCTTTTTAGGGTGACACACTTAACACCTGATCTAAATAATGGCACGGGACTAGGTTCCCTGTGTATCATTTCACAGGTACCTTTTTGCAGTCTAACCCTCCATGACCTCTAAAAATAGATGTGTTATTCTTTTGCATTGAAATGCAACTGTATGCCATGAATTTCCCACAGTTTTCCTTAGAAATGTAAGCATTTCAGTCCAATGCTAGCTGGTTGAAATTCATTCTCCAAGACTTTTCTTTTGAAAAGTATTCACCCCAGAGATTAATTTCTTCACATTATACCCAGTTAAATATGTATTGCACGTGAGAAGAAAATTTCTCCTCTTTTAGTTAAACTGTGGACCTGTGACCTTCTGAGCAGATCTGGGTAACGTATCAGCAGTCGTTTCATGCTTGAGATTTCTTTTACATCCCTCATAGGTACTAAGTGCCAGGACTAATTGACCTCATCTATCTCTCATGTCTTGCCCCAGTGACCGGATCAACATCCTATAACATGTAAAAGGAGGTATCCAAAGAGGTTCTTGCCACAAGGTCTTTGGTTTCCATGGTCAGCTGTGGATTTTCTAAATAGTAGCCAGGATCACAGTGGACATTAAATATAATTTTCATTTGGTTTTTTTGGAGTGTGTTTTGGTAGTTTTTTTAGCTAAATTCTCATTGTTTTGAAACTCGGGGAATTTGAACCAACTACACTGAGTGAAGATTGTGTTTTGACCCACTCTGGTATATCTTTGTATGATTTCAGTTTAAGAAGGGTTAGGAGATAAGTAGCTAGGGAAAAGCAAAGCTCAGACCAAATCAAAACGTCTTGTGGAGGCACATAACTTTGAGAAGGGATTTCCTAGTTGCTTGATGTCATCATCTGAGCTTAGTGGAAAGTCTCAGGTCTCAAGACCTTAGAGGCCTTTTTCTTCTGAGCTGATTTGAATTACACATCCCTCAAAACAACAGCAGCACTTTACAGTGGCCTCTTCTAACACTGTGTAATCTTTTAAGCAGATCTGCATGTGAATGAAACAAGTACAAAACAGAGCAAATTCTCCTTCCAGTGCCTGCAACCCAGACCACTACAGTGGTGCAGTTCAGGAGCATTTCAAAATCATCTTAAAATCCACAGTTAAAACTCAAAGATGAGAATTTTCTCCTTCATTTCTATATAGTGCCAGGTTAGCACCCGATTTCTTCGGTTTTCAAGGCATTTTGTGTTCCTATGCTTTAAACTGATGGCTAAAGTTTTGCCGGCGGAAGCAAAAAAATGAACCCACACCAATGACAATCACAGATAAAACTAATACAAATGTTAATATAATGAGGATGTTGATTTTCTTCAGATCCTCTTTTTCACAGTCTTCTGGTCTAATGTTCCCAATGTGCATTTCTTCCCGATACCCGAAGTTCTGAATGTACTGGCACGTTAAGTGCTCCACGTTGGGGATCTGGACGTTTTTGTTCTGGATCATTGATGAAAGCCAGATGTTTCCACAGCAGTTCAGTGGGTTCCCAGAGAGATACAAATTTTTAAGTGAATTTTCTAATGCTAAAATATTGCTGTCCTGTAATGTACTGAACCTATTGTTCCGTAGGTCTAGAACTTCCAGTGGAGAGTCATTACCCCACTTAGGCAGCCAGTTCAGCTGATTTTCAGAGAGGTTTAAATGTTTAAGGTGACTAAAACAAGGCAAGTCAATATTTAAATCTATCAGGCTATTACCATGTAAATGCAAGTATTCCAGAGACTTTTCCAGTCCTGATAGTGCTTTAAGTTCTATTTTCAGTCCAGGGTTCATGGAGAGGTCCAAGACAACCAGGGGAGTCTTGTAGAAGCTGTATGCTGGTAGGATGTTCAGCATGTTGTCAGCTAGATACAAGTACTGAAGAGTAGGAGAATTGACAAATGACACGCAGCCACTTTCCTCTGCAGCAAGTCTTTGCTTAGCTAATCCTGAATACGTGTGGCAAAGGCTGATATTATTGCTCTGTAGGTTAAGCAGTCTGAGGCTAGGAAGACTGGAAAAGACATCGAATTGCAAGGTCTGAAGGTTGTTGTTTTGAATATGAAACTCCTTCAAATTTGGCAAAGCACCAGCATCGAGGAGAAGGTTCTGCAAAGCGTTGTAGCTCACGTCAAGGACAGTTAGGGAGATCAATGCACTGTCATAACTTACTGCAAATGACTGAAGACAGTTTTTACTGAGATTAAGGGTGTGAAGGGACAACATTGATCCAAAGAACTCATCCGGAATAGATTTGATTTCATTATAACTTAAGTCTAAATATACAAGCTGAGATAAATAAAGAGAACTAGTATTTCTACTTCGCTTCTGATCAAGAAGATGAAAAGAAGCATCTAGCCGTTCTCTATCCCTGTAGTCCATTTTATTATAAGGGGATTCAGCAGTGAGCTGGATTAAATTATTTGATAAATTCAGAGTTACCAGCTTATTTACCTGAGGGAAGACTGGGAAGTGAAGTAATTTGTTTTCACTAAGATCCAGACATTTTAAGCTGTATTCATCATCTGACTTTGTGATACGGAAGGTCTCAATGCTATTCCTGCTAAGGTCAAGTATCTCCAACTGCTTGAGGTTGAAATCAGAGATGCAAGTAATTGAATTTGTGGAGAGATTGAGTTTGGAAAGGTTCACTAGAGTCTCAAAAGCACCTTCTTCTATTTCCATGATAATGTTGCTCTGAAGATCTATCTCCACAAGATTGGGAGATCCCTGAAACATCTTTTGTGATATCATTATAATACTGTTGTCTGCCAAGGAAAGGTACCGCAGGGTTGGAGCTTGCTTAATGAAATACTCAGCCATCCCGTTGTAGAGATTGTTGTGGGACAAGTCCATTATTTCCACCTTGGGTAAAAGTCCAAGGCCCTCTGTCCCATTCTGAGCAAGCTCATGTAAATGATTATTGGCTAAATTTATTTCCAGCAAACTCGTCATGTGTGCAAACACTCCAGACGTGATGAAGCTTATCTGGTTGGAGCTTAAATCCAGACATTGGAGGGAAGTGTAAAATGATAATGGCTTTTCAGGGATGCTTTGAATCAGATTTCCAGACAGATCTATTTTGTTTACATTTGGATGCAGCTCGTGAGGGATTTGGTGAAGGTCTTTGTTGTGGCAAAATGCCTGTGAGTTTGCCTGCCAGAAAAAGAGAGAAAAAGTGTTGTAATGTGACAAATGCAGAACATTTTTGCATGATATGTATAAGGAAAATAACATTCAACATCCAGGCAGAACCTCCTCCTGAAACGCTGATCACACCACTTTCTCTGAGCATTCAGACAGCAAGAACAACAATTCTAACACTTATTTGCAGCTAACAGCATTCTTTTCATGTTAAAGACATCTCTGACTTACAACAGTAGAGTTTTATCTGTGTGATATCCACTAAATGTTCTCCCTTTTGTACATTTCTCCTGGACACTTTTTAATAGTCCCAAGTGAAGGAGTTTTGCCCTTTTTTCATTGCAATCAAGCACCATTTCTTCATTTTTCTTCTGATGTTTTATTTTTTCACTTTCATCTCTGTATTAGATTTTTCAAACTCAGCTTGCAACAGTAAGTGGTACTTGAAAAAGCTTCACTCTGTTGGCAGTGTGGGTCCCAAGCAAGGAGGTGGAAAAACATACAAGGACCCTATACCACAAAACCTGTCTCTCCTTCATGGTTACACCCTCAGATATTTGATCATGTCGTCCTTTAGCCATGGCTTAGTTTAGTAATGCACCTTTATCCAAAATGGGTCATTTAACAACTGAAACATTTCCAATGTATATCTCCAAACTCCTCCTGCTTTTACTATCCATGTTCATCCTTTACCTAAGGCAACAGCTCCTTTCTTCTTGCACGGGGAGAGCGCCTTTTGAAACCGCTCCAACAAAACACAAGTGACACAACACAGAAAAGACAAATTCTGTAATGCCACCTCTTGAGAGAGAAAAAAGCTTTGAGGTGCAGTGAGGGTCATACTTTTTCAGGCCAGTTCTCAGCAGCAGGTAGAGAAAAAAAACAAATGTCAAAATAAAGTCCGTCTTCCAGATGTAAGTCTATTTAATTGCAGCTAGGATTGAGTCTGTGTCCAGGCCAAAATTTGGAGTGTACGCTCATAGGGAAGATTGGGAACAGGAACATGAGAATCCTTGCATAAATATCAAGCTATATTTTGTTAATAAGGAGAACATAAAGCACTGTGAGGAAGTGGAATGTGAAAGGCTTAGGCAGCATTTAATTTACTGGAGGGGAACTCTTGTCATGAATGTATTTGGGTGTCTGGGCCATATGATATTTGTAGAATGATCAGAAAGGAAAGAAATAAAGAAAAAATCTATTGAATCTTAATTTTTGTGGAGAAGCAGAATCCAGATTCCATGACACAAAGCTTTTCAGATGTTAAAGAAACATTAAAAGTAAAAAATACTAGAACCCATATTAAAAGTAAAAAATACTAGAACCCATATATTTCATGTGAACTTTGAATTGAATGAAGTGGCATGTCTGTTTTAGAGAAATGTGGCACTAGTCTTTTGTGAATCTCTTTTGCATCATCTAAATTTTGGAGACCGCACAAAAATGTGTCAGAGAAGTACAAGTGCTCATCCAAACTCTAGAGATAGTCAGACTGCTCCACAGTCCTTCCTATAATATATCTTTCCCAAAGATCCCAAGTAAATTGACTACTAAAACCTGATCCCCTTTCCTCCCTGCCTCCAATTCACTTAAATCTCCCCCAGCTAAAAAAATTAGGGAGAAAGAAGGAAATTTCCTGGCTTCTCTCTGACATTATTTTTTTCCTGCAAAGCCATCGTAGAATTGCTCATTTTGAGCTAAAATATGCCTGAAGTTGGGCTTAGCTCCAAGTCATGAGAAGGGAGCCTTTTTTATTTGGTTTGTGGAAGAGGCAGAAGCCAGAAGGATAAAAAAATCTCGAGTGAAAAAGCAGCAGGTACTTCGCAGCCTAAGGCAGATGCCAGGTTTCTTCACACACTTTGAGCCAAATCTCAACAAGTGTAGAGCCCCCTCCACTCCTTCTGGGAGAAAGCATCTTAACAAAGTCCTGATCCAACTCCTGTCCAAGCCAGCCAGTTTTCACTGAAGTCAATGGGTGAGAGGTCAGTCCCAGACCACCATCTATCTTGCAGGATTTGGCCTTTAATCTGCATTCGCGGGACCTTCCCAGGGACAAAAGGGACAGATAAAATCTATAGTTCCCACTGTCTGCCATTTGCTCCTATAACATTTCCCCTCCCATTTTTCTTCTTAAACTTTCATTCCTTTTCACTGACTATTTTGATCCTCATCATATTTCTTATCTTCTGCACCTTCTTTTCTCCTCTGAGGCTCAAATTGCATGAATTTCATTCTCATCAGGAGTAGGAAGAAAAGATGAAGCACATCTCAGTGGGATGGAGCAAACAGCATCTGTTTGGTGTATCTCCCCTCCTCCCACCTCTTAGCCCAATGGGTTAGCAGCCTGAAACCGGAAAAGATGGTTTTGCCAGTCTCACATTCCGACTTCATCTTTTTTGCCAGCGCTGCCATCAGTTTGTTTCAAGTCCATTGTCAAGAAGTACTGCAGTGCGAGGAGCATTTGGTCCCTTCAGTGTCTGCTCCCATGCGTGTGCTGGCAGAAAAATAATCCAACAGCTCAAAAGTATTATTATGAAGATTCTGATTTCAGTTCTTCACTGCTCAGCACTGGGAGGAAGTTGTCATCCACGTTCGTAAGAGCCCTACAAAAAAAGCAGCTGGATCCAAGCCTCCATTCATGTTCTCCTTTGTCAGCTCATGACATCTGAACCAAAGAATTTGGGCTGCAGCTATGTGGCGATAACCTGCACTTGTGTGGTGTCCACAGCCATTCTTAGAAGAGCTGCCCAGGTGCAGCCTCAGCAACACAACCAAACCTCAGCAGTTTGTCCAGGTGACTCCACACCAGCTGACCTATGACAACCGGTTATGCACATGTTCTTGCACAACCTCAATCCAAGATAAGACAGAATTTCCTAAAATCCCCTCCCTTCTGTAAATTTTTTCAAAGCTTATCCTTTGCCTGATAACATGAATTAACAGAAACATCTTTCATTGGGAGGTAGAACATGATCTAGCTGAAACCTTGCCTGTTTTTGGAAGGCAACATGAGTCAGGAAGAAGCTCCTGACGTTTAAGCTGTGCCTTGTTGTCTTGCAGATAAGTAGATATGCCATAACTTGTATAATCAGTACAGCTCACTCCTGTATGGAGGGTCTGGTAGGGACTGCTTACTTCCTAAAACCTCTTGTAGGGCTCTAGTTCAATGAGAGGAGCACCAGTGGTGAGTCAGAGACAGGCACAAGTTTCTGACTCATGCCTGTTTCAGGAGACTTGGGATGAATGTATTAATTTCTGAGTTTTAGAACTAAAGGTGTCACCATAGGGAAAGTGCTGCTTGAAACAGTGAGGCTGTGATGAAAAACAGTAATACAGGACTTCAATGGACCCAGCAGCTAATCCAGTAGCTCCCTCTTTCTTTAAATGTGTTTGGATTTACACACACCTTTTGTTGGAGCAAACATCCAGTGAAGGAAGATGATCAACATCGACATCTGCAATGCTGAGCTGTTCGTTTATCTGAGAGGAGCATCCCAGCCCTTGACTGCAGTTTTCTGTCAGAGCTAAATTTATCTCCATTAACTGCTTAGAGCATTGGGTCATTGACTTGATGGAAGCTGTTTACAGTGGAGTGGTGGAAACAAGCATGTGTTTACTTCTCAGCAGCCATCCCAGTCTGTGACCCATCCAAAAAACGGGATGGGACAAATCTGCTTGGACTTTTGTGTGTCTTGCCCAGCCTTTACTTGACTGTGATACATGGGACCCAAGCTTCATCAGTCTTCCGTCTCCAGCCAATGAACTGAGCTACTCAGGCACCTTCTGAAGACTGTTTTACATAAACTGGGTTTTGACTTCTTTGGAATTCAGGAAGTGCAGCAACACAGCAGGGTGGGCAGGAATGGAATGAGTCCCATAAGGGAGTTGTGTACAGCTAGCAAATAACTTTTTTCCTATTTTGGAAATTCCTGAAGGTTTGTGCTGAGCAGCTTCAATATTCAAGGAAAAAAAAGGTATTTTTAAAAGCCTGTTACAGTCAGAAACACTTTGATAGGGAAGAGAGAAAGTTCAGCTGTGAATAACATTTATAATATTGTACCAGGCTTGCAAAAATCCAAAGAGAAAATTTTGTACTAGAGCAAGAGTCTTTGTCACTTTTTCCTCCAGCAGAAGTCAGGTGCAACTTCCCTGGCAGCAACGCTGTGCCAGGGCAGAGGAGATCAGTCTCCCTGCTATTACAAAAGGGTTGGTATAGATATATTTCACAGAAGATTCTTTATTTAAAGCACAAAGAACTTAGGCCTGATAGAAAGGAGTTGATTTTAGGCCTAAGTCTTTTCTCTGTCTCTGTCCCAGAACTCGTCTATGGTCTTAGGGAAATCAGGTCAAATTTCTTTTAACCAGCTCCCCGTTACAAAAAAAACTGAGATAATCACCCTTCTTCCCACCTCACCCCTCTCCACCCCTTTTATGTGCTGTCACTACAAAAAGAGCACAGCCTGAGAACTGCCCACTACCCATCTCCTAACCCTGCAAATCCCACCTGCCACCGCAGAAAGTCTTCTCCTGGGGGATTCCATTTTCAGAGGCTATGGCTGCTTGCACGGTGCCTGTAACAAGGGGATCCCAGCCCCATTCCAGATCCCAAAGGGCCTGAGTAGGGATCCCGCCTTACCATTTCACAGGATGTCTTCTCTATGGGATGGTAGTTAGAGGTTCCTGTGTTCACCACTGCCAGCAAGAAGATGATGTTCAGTTTCATGGTTCTGCAGGTAAAAGCAGTTATGGTTAGATTTCAAACGGAACACAGAGGTCAGCACATGTGAAAGCTGGCACCAGATCATCATCTTAAATGGAGATGGACAGAAGCACTGCAATAAATTGACCCATCTCTGAGCCTACTACACTTCTGACCTACCTGTGTAGCTTTGCATTCCTTTGAGCCCTGGTGGGAAAAGGAAGGTGCAAGGCATAGTGGGTTTGTGTGGTTCCAGCTGCTGCCTAGATGATATCCAGGCCACCCAGTGAAATCCAGATGCTCATGCTGGGCAGTGTGTCTGGCATCGTGTAGAAAGAGCCCTCAAATGGAAATGGTTTCTGTTTAGATCCAATGAATTAAGCTGAGGATATTAGCCACAACAGGACATCACACTGATAGACATGCTTCTGTCATGCAGCAGATGACTTCAGATGGCTTCTGAGTTCAGGTTTTTATTTATTATTTTGTGCTGCCCTCTAGGGCTGAATCAGCTGTCTAATTGCTGGTTTCCTCACTTCCTTCTGCTAATTAAGTACTGCTGCTGGAAAACCCACCTTTACACAGATTTCCCCGTTGCTTTCTCCCACAGCCACAAGCCTGAACTGTTGCAATTCACTTTTCCCATGGTTGAAATAATATGCCAAAGAGCTGGGCTCTTAACACCTCCTTTGCTTTGCAATGCCCCCCCAAATGAGAGGCATAAATCACAGAATCATAGAATCACAGAATGGCTTGGGTTGGAAGGGACCTTAAAGACCCTCTGGCTCCAACACCTCTTCCACAGTTAGGGACACCTTCCTCCAGACCAAGTTGCTGGTCTAGCCATGAAAATGCTATTAAAAGACAACAGGAGTGGGCATGATTAGGTGTAATGGATAGAAAAGTCTATGTTAAGCTCTCAAGAGAACAGTCTTTCAGTGAGATTATCACAACCCCAGAGAGGTTCCCCTCTCATCAGACTAGTTTTGATCACCTTCCCTCAAGCACATCGTGTCTTCAGCTTCCCTTGGCTGGAGCTGGCTGCAGTGCTGATTTTGGCACACATCCTGGAGTCAAGCTCTCTGTCTGCAACCCCCTTGGGGGGATCAGGGAACTCATGCTGAAGCTGGGGACTGCTGTGGTGTCCAGAGGTTTAAATTCCTTTTGGATGCTCTGTGTTTAGAGTCTGCCTTGTCAGCAGTGTGCAATAGCACTTGCAATGCACAGACACGTTCCCAAGGAAAACCTCTAACATTTGAGGCCCCCAAGAGAAAAAAAAAATTAAATAGGATATTTCAATTTAATTTAGAGATGGAGTACTAATATCATGCCTGTAATGAGGAGCAACAAGCGACCAAGATGACTGCAGCTTTGCATTTTCTATACATGGATGTTCTGAGCACTTTGGGAAGTTTGGATTTGCAGGGATAAAAATAGCAGGGATTTTGTTGGCTGTGCTTTTTAAAAAGCCAGCTCAGTTCCTCAATCTGTTTTACCAAGTGACCAAGCAGTTGTGCCAGGTGAACTGTGAAGAAGAGCCTGGGCAGAAACAAATGCCAAAGCAGGAGGGAAGGGCATGCACTGATTCTGCTGCTCAGGACTTTGCTTCATTAAAATCACAGCCAAGTCAAGTCTTCATACCAAAATAAGGACTCCCACATCTCCTGTGACCCCAACATGGCTTTTCTTCAGTCTTTTGAAGCTGTTACCTTTCTTGTTTCCCTCTCTGTCCTCTCTCCACTTGCACCTGTATCAGGTGTTTAGCCAACAGCATCTCCCCACCAAAAATTAACATTTTCAATTAATTGGATACATGGGGTTTAGCCAGATTCCCTGTTTTATTTGCCTTTTATTTTCTACTCCTCTCTCCAGGAAAAAAAAAGAAAATAAAATGACAATTGCATGAAATCCACCAACCCAGAGACTTGCTGAGCAAGGGGATGGGTGAAGGGTCAGTAGGAGATGGGAAAATGAAAACACTTATGTCAGCAGAAAGTAACATTTGCAGATTAAACTATGTGACCATGAAAACAAACTATCTCCCTGGAAAACAAAGTTCCTGGGGAAACTCAAATTCAGGAACTAAAACATAATAATTTCTTGTATTGTCTTAGTGCAGCAAAAAGAGAGAAAAATAGACTTTTAATTCAGTAATTTGTTTTAGTGAACAGTGGAGTCAGTATCTGGGAAAAGGTCTATTCAATTTATGTGATGCTACAGGAGAAGAAATTCGGTGAGGATAGTTATTTCTGATGGATCTGATTGCGTGATACCCCCCCTTGAATCCATCCATGATTATATTAGTAAAAGGTAAAGCACTGATACAATCACTGTAATATAAATACCTGCTTTAAAAAGAAATTATTTATTGTGAATTTATTTTATTGAAAATTAAAGGATTTCAGCATTTTTGAGTAGTAAGTTGATTTTAAAGTTGAAATGATTGCATCTTAGTAAAATAACCCAAACCAGCAAAAAAAAGAAAAAACCCAAAAAACCCACAAACAAATTTCTTCTGTAGTGGAAAACCTAACTTTTGATTCTATTTAAGGAAACATATCTACACTTTCATAAAAAATACTTTTATCAAAATACAACGGGGTTTGGCTTTATAAATTTATCTGTGACTTTTATATAAATTAGGATTTTCTAAAACTTTATCAGTTCCAAATACTGTCTAAATGTTAATTCCTGTGGTAACAGTCCAGATGCAGCAGAACCCTCTCAGTAAGTCATTGTTCACCCAAGGTGACATTCAAGCTGTCAGGATCTTAAGAGTAGCAAAATAACGCTGCCATCTCACATCTCGTGCTCCAACAGGGAGAGCTCAATGACAGTGCTGAGAGTAAGAAGAGCAGAGGAGCCAAACAGCCTTTTGCCCATTTTACCCGGGGGCTGTGTGATTTGCCCGAGGCTGTGTTAAGATTCAGTGTCGGGGAGCTGGGCGAGTGGCATTTAATCAGTGTACAAGGCTGATCTCTGCAGCACTCCTGGTTCAGAGCACTATAATGCAGCAATTCCACAAACAGGCTAAAGTCCTGTAAAGAAAGAAAAAATACCCAGACATGTCCCCATCTTTCATTACTGTAAACACGGAGAATAATAACAAACCCGGTGTATGAGAACTGCATTGTTGTAAACTAATCAGTGCCTCCTTAACATAAGGGATCTGACTCGCTGCAGTGCAAGTCCCTGATGGATTAAATATACAGCTGTGTGGATAGAGCCATCTACACAGCGTGTTTAGCCACTTCCTCAGCCTATCCATAAACAAGGTATATTTTATTTATACAGTACTTTCCTCATCCATGTTACTTTTCAAGGCTGCATCTCTAAGTCTCCAGAGACCCCATCTCTCCTGCAGTCAAAAGCTCAACTTTCCAGCATGCTCCCGGGTTCACATGCATCTCCACGTACCTGCTCTGTGGCTGGAGGAGAAGAAGGAGCAGGATTCACCTCTGCTTGCAGCCTTCTGTCTCACAGACTCTCCCGGCAGCTTTTCAGGGCAAGTCGAGGAAGAGTTTCCTTAGGGAAGTCATACCTCTATTGCATGCCAGCTGACT
The DNA here is from genome assembly GCA_013398115.1 of Falcunculus frontatus. NCBI lineage: Eukaryota > Metazoa > Chordata > Aves > Passeriformes > Falcunculus > Falcunculus frontatus. The sequence continues at coordinate 14,770 of VZRV01001212.1, read as the reverse complement.
CAAACTCTGTGAGCTCTGAGAGAAGTTTGAAGTCACAGGAAAAAAAAATACTCCCCATAGACTGGTCCGTGAATTCATTCCTTTGCAGTCACGATCTCTTATGTATTCCCAGGCTCCCACGAGCATGTGAATACATACCTCCGTAATCGTTTTAAAATGTGTGTGTCCTCTGAGCTTCTCTCTATTTTCCATTTCGTTCCTTCTAAGTCTTGGCTTATTTCCTGCAGTTTCTCAGCTGGTAATTACACTCCTCTTGCATTGACACATGAAACAGTCTGTAAATTCCACAAAAAGATCCCCTCTGCAGGCTTTGTGGACACGTGCTTGTCTCTGAAGTCATCTGTGCCTGTCCCGCAGCTGTCAGCTTGCAGATTCCCAGGGGATGGAGTAAGTCAGGGGCACAGAGCTAGCTGCAAACCCTAAACTCCAAGTCCATGCAGGATGGGATGCGTAGGACAGGGGTATAGGGGAAGGAAGTTTTGCAGCAGGGAGAACACATATGTTTGGTTTCCCAACAGCTCAGCTGTGTCTCTGTGGCACAGCAGTGGGATGACCAGACGCACCCTTGGGGGAAAGGATAAATTCAATTTAATGCTTGAGTGGGAAATAATGTAAATGCCTTCTAGAAAGGGCAGTGGGATGGATTTTTCTTTCCTCTCCTTGGATGCAAAGCTCTCTTTTATTTCAGAAGCAATGCTCTTGTGCAAACTGGTGGCGTACCTGCACATTGCTTGTGTTGTCTTTTTCTGCTTAGACATGCCCTGGTACCCGGGCAGGGGTGCATTGGCCTCTGCATCATAGTTTGCAGCAGTGCAAACCTCTGAGAGAGTTTGGCCAGCTCCTCAGTGGTATCTCAGGCCCAAACTGAGTGTTGGGTTCACCAGCCAAGACACAGGCCTGCCTGGGCCACCCCACCAGGGAGCTCCCACAAGCAACCAAAGCAAGCCTCCCAGGAGTCACTGCAAAGAAGAAGCAGATCTGGAGGAGTTCACTTGTGTACAGCAGCTCCAAAACCTTACTGAGGACCTCAGAATAGCACTTGTATGGGACAATGGTGGTCCAAAAAACACAGCACAGTATCAACGAGTGAGCATGTGGTCTGAAAGCCCCAACAACCCTGTGCTATGCCGAAACTAGTAGTCCGCTATAGCTCTATCTTGTGGCACCATACCTCGTGACTATGGCCATGGTATTTGGTTTGGCATCAGCTCAACACTGATGTGTTGATGTGCATCTCCCACCCAAGCTGCACCTCCCCTCATAGTCCATGCCATCTTATTTGGCTGAGACTGACAGAGGGAGGTCACCAAGGAGATATTGTCTCCCCTCCTGTAATCACGCCAGGGCAACCTGATGGCCAGCTTGATGTCACAGCAGCCAAGCCTGGAGGATGGCTGCATTCTTGCTGCTCAGAGATGTGGGGCCAGTTGTATTTTCCAGGCAGTGCCTGGCTAGCTAAAGGAAAATGGGCTGTCACTGAAAAGATAGGAAGTCTCCTGACAATAAGTTTCAGACTTCTATGGAAGCAGAAGAAATTACTCACACAGATGCTGCTGTTGTTAGATCTCTGTCTCTGGTGTGTGGGCTGCAGAAACTTGGGTCAACCAATGGTTGATACCCAAGTGACACCTGAGTGCTGATGCTTCTCAGCATCAGTTACATCCCTCCCACTAAAGGTGTCTCTCCCAGGGTGTGATCTCTGGCTAGATCCATATAGACCTGTCCCTCCTCTAGAGCAAGTTTTCTATTTCCAGGTGTGTAACAGTCAGATATCTAACTCTGGGTGGTTCCCTCAGAACCCTGAATTTGTTGTTTCACTGCTAGCTTTCTTTCAGAATACCTTGAATATTGTGGGGACAGCATCCAAATCTGCTGTGGAATAGTGTGGGAGGACTGTGTGGAGCAGAAGCAACCAAACCTCATGCAGGCCCTGAAGGAAACCTCAGAACTACACCCAGCTTGGAGGGAAGAAGCTGGTTTTGTGGGAAAGGGTGCCCTTGGGAGAGCTAACCCTCAGTGGGATTGACTCTGGGCAGCTGGGTTATCTGACAGCATCGATGCACCCAAGCATACCACATGAAAGAACCTGAGGATACGAGGAGGACCCCACACCCTGAAGACTTGTAGGATCCTGCCACCAAAACTGCTTACAAGAACTAGTCCTGCGATAATCTCTGCTGGTAGCTGCCATGCACAAATCCTACACCCCTCCATGGTAATGTGGCAACCAGCAAATCCCACCTAAAAAAAAGAAGCCACAGGTCAGTTCTGGTCACACAAAGTCAACCCCAGGTCCTCTCCTTCCCACCTAAGTGTCCTGTAATTCCCACTCTTCCAGGCTTGGTTGGTGGGGCTGGCACGGAGACAAGCAGTAGCGCACGAACAGAAAGAAAAATTCCCAGCTACTGAGATGTCACTGCCAGTATAAGCATCATTGTCTTGAGCTGACATTAGCCCAGTTGCTTTTTTAGAAATTACATTAAAAAAAAAAAAACAAAAAACCAAGAAACCAGGCAGGAAGAGAATAACTGGCTTGTTTTAATAACTTGCAAAAGATTAGAAGCTGACCATGTGCTCACCTCACAGTTAAAATAAGTCATATCTTGTCATCTTGTCAATAAGATGCCCATCTTAAATTATAAATTATATTTTCCCAGTCTAAACAGAGTTTGATATTTATGCTCGATTTCCTCTGGCTCTGATTACAGCCTCTTCTTTTTTAAAAAAACATGAGGAACAAGGGTTCCAAGAGCTTTGCTCTGGCCTCTCCTTTTTTGTTTCTGCTGCTGTTGAGGGAAGTTTGTTGCTGGGATGATGCTTCACATGCTGGTGCTGATACAGGTGGTGAACAGAACGGTGAAGTTGTCCTGGTCAACAGGTCAGCTGTTATTCCTGTCCCATCTCAGCCCTCATCATATGGTACCTGCAGGTCTCAGGAACTGTGACCTAGTTGAACTCAAAGAAGATGTTGCTCTTGGCATTTCCCCAGACTGGTTTTGTGTCAGTCCCCTTTGGTACCAACCATGACCTTCCTCAGGACCACACGACAGGGTAAAAATGCATGTCCATTTCTCCTGGGACACTCCACACTTACCAAGCCAGATGTGACCAGCTATGAAGGATTTCTTTGTGACCATGTTACGATGCAGTGATTTGAAGGATGGACAAAGTCCTGGTTCATCTTGTTAATCTTGGGTGCCAGGGTCCTCAAGCACTGCTTGATGTCTCGGCAGACGGTGACAGAAAATTGAGCAAGAAAGCAAAATGCACATAATGGTGCAAAAAGGCATTCATGGCACCCTTGAGAGATGTTGTACATCACTTGGAGTTGCGGGTATTGTGGAAACTCGCAGCATAATCAGGTATCACCACAGGATATAGACGGGGTGACTTTGGCAATAAGGGTCTTCTGTGGTTCTGGAAACTGTGCCGCATGTGACAAATCTGATTTATGTTGAAACTCAAACCAAATGAGATTGATGTGGTTTCTCTTTTAAATATTTCCTATATCTCTGCTCTACCACTGCAATAGCAGAAGGATCTGTGAATCCGGTGGTGTGGAACAAGCTGCAGAACAGTTTGCTCTGTCTTCTGTGCTAATGGGGCTAAAGATCATGTTTCTCTCTAAATCTCCTGCTTAATTTAAAGTGTGTAATAGCATCCATTCTTCCTCCTTCTTCTTGTTTTTTTTTGGTTGGAGGAATGAAGAAAGTTGGCCTCTCTCCCCAGCATTTTCCATCCCTACTATTGAACCAGAACTTACAAAAATGACCCTTATCTCTCAACCGCCATTTAAATAACCAATTTTTCCTTCTTCTTGTCCCTTCTTCCCACCTCTTTACCGTGTCTACTTTGGATAGGCGGTGTTTTACTGCAGGGAAGCTATAACAAATGGATTACTGGCATTATATCTGTAAGGCCTTGGAGCTGATCATGATACAGGTAATTTTCAGATCTTGCAGAAAAGTATTTCACAACACTTAATGAAGAGTATGGTCTACTCTGTGTTTTGCTCCTTCTAGGCTGTTTTTTAGGCAAATGCTAAAAAAAAGAGGGTTGGAATCATAATCATAGAGAGAGAAGAAATGAGTTAGAAATGTTCTATTTTTGTCATGTTCCTTAAACCCTTTGATCCTTCCCACAGCCCCTTGATCCATCACTACGTCATCACTTACTGAAATCATGGAGGTTTTTTATAGCCCACAGTGGGATTCTGGGTTATTTCCAAAAAGTCTTTGCTTACTGCTCAGTGTGTTGGCTTTTCTTGAATAATCTCCCACCCCCAGTGATGTATTTTGGAGGGGTTTTTTTTTGCATGAAGAAAAGATATTCAAACCCTTACTTAATTCCTTCATGGTAATTGCTGAGCTACAACTGTACATCATGAGAGTTCCTGTGTGCAGTGTTTTAGGTGGAACATACAGCTGAAGGAGACAGGCACCTGTAGCATCTAACAAACCCTCTGAACCAAATGATCAAGCAAGGCATACACTGGGAGACACAGGTGAATATTGAAGTTGTTTCAGTGGAGACAGAAAGCAGACATAAGGCAGCAATCTGAAGGAAAAAATCCTGTTCATCTCTTTCACTGATTTTTCAAAACACTGTAAGTGTGATTTGCTTCTGAGTATCTCCTTCTAGATTTCAGAAGTGTGGTGCATCTCAGATAAAGCTTTGAATCCTGTGCATGGGCTACGTTTCCAGAAAGTTTAGTGCATTGAATGGTGAAATATGGGGAACACAGAAGCACAGATAATAATTCTCAAACATGTATCACCTGCCCCCTGCCAAGCCCAGGTAGAAGCAGGGGTGGCATTGAAGAGCTGAGTAAACTCCTGGTCTCCTTTTTCTCATAAAAATTTGTAACTCCATAATGATGTCATAGGTCAAAAAGATGAGCTATATTCCATCATAGACAGCTGCAAGGTTGGGACCTGTCAAATGAACCACTGATCTTGATATCTTCCACAGCTCAGGGAAGAAAATGAAAGCCTGTCTTGTTCATGATGCATCTAATTGTCCAGCAGATGAGTCACCCCTACAAGCTCTGTCTTTCCCTTGTAAAGATGAAGGGACTGGTGCGTGACTACTGCAGACGTAGATTCAGATTTAAGGGAAATGAATCCCTCCAGTCATCAGGAAAGAGAGAACTGTTTTATTCCAATAGTTGTGAGTATACATCCTGCTGGTGTAAATCCCAACTTTGCAGCCAAGGCTGGACATGACAACCCCTTAAAATACTTTCCAGGTTTCCTCGAGTGAAGACACTTAGTGATGGTGTTACAGGATGTGCTGCAAACATTATGAGTGATTCTGCCATTCTATTGTTGCTTTGAGAGTCTGACATCCATCATCCCATTGAGCAAAGCCCTGAACAAGATTCCTGCCCTGAGGGGCCTCTGTACCCCCATAAAATTTCATCCGCTTTTTCACAATTGTAAAGATCTTTGTTAAGAAATTGGAATGAAGCTTCTGGGTAAGAATGTACACCCCTTTTCCTCCTCAGGTTAAAGGCACTGGGTTTTAGACAACGAGCCTTATGGATCTCATGACCCATCATGTCTAGAAGGTCTGTCTGTGCCATATCATAAGCATCTCCTGGCTGGAGGCACATGTTTCTGAGGATTTGCTTTCTGGCATCAAGACTTATGTATTTTTATCCTCTTCAGAGCATGAGTAAAAAGAAGAGAAGCTCTTCTTTGCTTGTTGCACCTTTCCAAAAGGTCCTAGGGCTCAGGACTTTAGGAGTGGCTACTTTGGTTCATATCAACATTGCTAGATTTAGATATCAGACAAATAAACAAAAAAAGCCCAACTAGTCATCACACTATGCAATACGAGGTGGTTGTAAGGGTTGAGATTCAGGACAAAAACATTTTAGCAGGGCCTGCTGCAATAGAGCAAGGGGTGACGGTTTTAAACTAAAAGGTGGTTGGCTAAGATATTAGGAAGAAGTTTTTTACAAGGAGGGTGGTGAAATATTGTCACAGGTAGTTGCCCAGAGAGGTTGTGGATGCCCCTCCCTGGAAACACTCAGGGCTGGGCTGGACAGGACTCTGAGCCACCAGATGCCATTGAATGTGTCCCTGCTCATTGCAGGAGAAGTGGACTAGATGACTTGGAATGGTCTCTTCCAGCCCAAAGTATTCTATGATTCTATGATTCTGTGATTCTATGATTCTATGATTCTATGATTCTATGATAAGATAATCATTGGAGATGGTCAAAGAAAACGTTGGTGATATCTTTCTGGCCACTGAGCAATTTGTTCATTGACGTGCAGGCACACACAGGACAATTGATTTTCACATTCTTTGCCTGCCCTCTGGTGGTGAATGGCTGCTGCTTAATTGCATACAAATATATTTATATATACGCATATGTATATGTATATATACATGTAGGCCCATATGCATTAACATTTACAGAATAAAATGCTTACATCTGAATTGAACCTTGAATTTGAATGTTACAGAGGCGAGCAGTAGTTAACTATTGCCATTGGCTGTGGCCGGTCTTCTTAATGCTGAAGATTTTCCTGTGATTGTGCTAAAATTTAATTCAGTTAAAATACTTCAGAATGAAAATAATAGGACTTATAGTGAAATATTTGCTCCAGCTCAAGAGACCAGCAAGGTCTTCATGTATCCTTTTCCTCTCTATAAATAAACTCTGCAGATACTGTGTGAGCTGTACAAAATCAAGAGCAAAAGGTTTTCCCAGGACCAGTTCTTTTAGCAAATAAGGGACAGCAAAAAAGATAACTGCCGCAGCATGGATGTTCCTTTCCCTACACAATGCCAGTCTGGGATAGCAGGAGGCCACAGAGAAAATGGTGAAAATTTGGAAGACATATATTCACAGAATCACAAAATATTTGGAGTTGGAATGGATCCACAAGGTCATTGAGTCTGACTCAGGGATCAAATCCACAGCCTTGGCATTATTAGCACTATGCACTAACCAGAGGAGCTAATCTCAGTACTCCTTCACCCTTGGTGAGGTTTTTTTAGGGTTTGCAAGGATTCAACATCATCTTTCCACTCATTTTCCCTTGCAGCTGCAAAGAGCAGAAGGATTTGCCATGCAGCCCTTCACAACTCCTAGAAATCTGTCTAGCACTTGGGCATGAGACAGTGAGGATAAATGCATTCAGCACAGCATCTTTCAGGACTTACACAAATATAAGAGGTATTGGCTGAACACAGTGTTCCAGCATTTTCTCTTTGGATGACCTATTGCAGTGGGAAGGGCGGCAAAGGTCATATTCATATTGATGGGCTTTGTCTGTGCCCAGGGGGAAGTGAAACAGAAAAACTTCCCATCAACACCTTAATTCACCACTCAGTGCTTCCAAGTGAAACTACAGATTTCCCCTCAGAGGAAGGGAGAACAGCCTTCAGTCCTTGGAGCCCTTGAGATCTGCAAGCCCTTCTATAGACTATTATCCTGATTACACATCTGGCTTGGAATTTGTTTTGAAGCTATGTGCAGGGATGGGCACACTATGTCTCTGTGTCCCTGTAGCATTAGGCAACATGGGTGTGATGCCCGTAGTCTCAGGCTCCCCAGGGATGTGGCCACAACATCCCCTGGTCCTTTTCTGCTGGGCAGTTTTCCAGCCACTCTTCCCCCAGCCTTTAGCACTGCTTGGAGTTGCTGCAATCAAAATGCAGGACCTGGCACTTGGCCTTGTTGAACATCACGCAGTCGGCCTTGACTCACAGATCCAGACAGTCCACATTCCTCTGCAGAGCCCTCCTGCCCTCCAGCAGATCAACACTCCCACCCAACTTGGTGTCATCTGTGAACTTACTGAGGGTGCCCTCAATCCCCTTGTCCAGAATATTGTTATAGATATTAAGCAGGACGGGCCCAAATACTGAGCCTTGGGAAACACCATTTGTGACCAACTGGATTTAACTCCATTCACCACCACGCTCTGGGCTCAGCCAGACAGCCAGTTGTCCACAAAGAGAAGTGTACACTTGTCCAAGCCGTGAGCAGCGAGTTTCTCCAGGGGAATGTTCTGAAAAACAGTGTCAGTGCTTTACTGAAATCTAGATAGACAATGAAAAGCTGGTTCTTCTCAATGCTTAGGTCCTCCCATTATTCCAGACGTGGGGAATGATTTGGTAGAGATCTTACAGGATATGAAAACCACTGTCCCACCAGAGCTGGAGGATTCCCCATCTGGGGAGATTCTTCACTCAGTTCCTTTCCACCTGCTCACCTTCTGCTGGCCGGTTCCTTTCCAAACACACCAGTGTTGGACAGTCTCTACCCATCCCAGTATCAGCCACAAGGACAAAAGTACAGCAGGAGGGATGGAGAGGAGAAGGTTTTCAGGCTGATCCCTCTCCTCCATAGCTTGAGAAATGGAGCTCCCTGTGTCACCCTGCAGATTGGACCCAAGTCTTGGGCCCACCATGAGTATCAGGTTGTATTTTCCTTTTGTCCTGACTGTGTTGGAGTCCTGACAGGTGCAGTCAGGCAGAGAAACCTTGATGACACAAATAAATGTATAAACTTTGAATAAACTTTGAATCCATGAATAAACTTTGGCACCTTATTTGGATAACAACCTGCAGTTGTTCCCTCCAGTGCTTTCTATTTGCTGATGGTGTTTGGGGAGCCAATAGTTACAGATTTGGCCGGGCAGGCAGTCACCTCCTCAGGGAGCCCACACAAGTAGGTTAAACAAAAGCTTTATTTCCACACAGTGTTCTCGGGACACGGTGCCAAGATTTCACAGACAGCTCAAAACAAGGATTGGAAAGGAATGCTATACTCCTGTCATGCTTTTTTATTGCAAGCAGCCCTGAGTCAGAAAATACATGTTCAGAGCAGAGCCTGGCCTTCCTTTAAAACCAGAAGTGCTCAGATTAAAAGTTTTTAGATTTTTCTTTTAAAGCAATAATGTACCAAAGCAGAGGTTACATGCAGGGAAGTGTCAGCAATTTTTTATAGCACCAGACTCTCAGTCCATGAGACAACAGAATAAATGTTCAGTAAGCCATGGTTATTAAAGCACTTAATTGCAGCACATCTGCCATCAGATGCTATTCTGTGATGTTTGGGCAGTGCATTCCTTCTGGTGAGAAAAGACCTCAAGGCTGGACATTTAGCCCTGCAGAGTCTTTTTGCTGCCTTCTCTTCCTGCCCACGTTTTTCTGACTAGTGTGGAGAAAGGTCAGTTGGTTTCCTGCAGGATTTCAATATTTTGAAATGCTATTTCAGTTCCAGCTTTTGAACAGAAAAAACAAAAATAAAGGAGGAAATTGTATGTGGAGATCGGAGTTGAGACATCTGCCTCCAGGGTTGCTTTGGAATCAGTGACTACAATAGCCCAGCAGATGGGCAGCTGAGGTGTCTGGCAAGCAAACTGTCTGAAAACCAGACCATTTTCCACTTGAAAACTGCAGAATGTTTTCAATTTGACAAATTTTAACAACAGTAGAAAAAAAAAAAAGGCTCCAGCACTTAATAAATACCTTCTGTTCAAGACCAACTGGGATTTCATACATGGTTCTGCAGTTTTCATCTAGGCATCAGGCCTATGTGGATTTAAAGTATTTCAGCATTGGTCCTTGGCCCTGGATCAGTTTTTCCTGAGTGTCTCTGCATATGTGAAGGAACGTGTTTCAGACACCTAGATTTGTGAAAATGAGTCCATTTACTTTCATAATCTGTTGTTTCTTTAACTGTGCCCGAAGCCTGTGCTATCAAGTCTGGCTCCTGGACAGCCCCAAGCTGAGAACAGAAAATGGCAAAAGGGGGATTAATTCCTTTGAACAAAATAATTGTAATGTGTCAGTGAAAACAGTCAATAAAGGAGAACCATCTGATAAAATTTTCTTGACTAAACAGGTCCTGTGCAGGAAAGGATGACACTTTGCACCAAGTAATGACAAAGTGAAGGGGAAATGTCGTGTATCAGGACAGGTGTGGAGTCAGGAAGCAAAGCAGAGAATTGCATTATCAAGATACATTGTGTGACAACTTTTGTGGGTGGTCCTCGCAGTTCCTCCGCTGGGTCCTGTGCTGTTCAGCAGAACTTAGGGATGCTCAGGGAAGGAAGGAGAACCATGGGATGCTGACATCTGCAAATATTGTGAAGTCAGGCTTGGGAAGAATCGTGAGAAACTCTAGTGAATGAGGAAAAAGCTGGTAGATGGAATTTAACACCAACAGCTGTAAAGTAACGAGCATCAGAGGAAAAGCATTATGTGCTTCTTACACTGCACAGAACACGGATTCTGGTTTCATCAGGTCAGGGAACGCTCTCCTGTGGTCATTTCAGGAAGGCTGGAGGAGTACCCTGGTATGGGATGAATACAGAAAAGCTTCCCCTGCTCGCCTGTCTCAGCAGTTGCTGGCCTAGGAGCACTGTGTGTTGCCGTTCATCCTGCAGCTGCAGGAGGCTGGAGGAGAGGATCACAATCACCCAGGGTCTGGAAATAATCCTTAGTGTAAAAACTCTGCATTTTGGGAGGCCTGTTTCAACTCTATGTGCTAACCCAACCTCCCTGTACATCAAACTCTCTGTATCCTAGAGCTGACCTAGCAATCCTATAGCTCTTCATCAGGCTGGGTTTTACCCGTCAGGGCTTTCTTTAACACCGCCATTTCACACAGCTTCATTTTGTGCATGAAGAGCTGCAGTTTCTCCGCCTTCTCCCCTGTATTCCTTTATTCTGATCACTCTCTAAAACTGCTTCAAAGCAGGTTGTATCCAGCTGGGGGGTCAGCCTTTTCTCCCAGATAAAAAACAATAGGAAAAGAGGAAATGGCATCATGTTGCACTAGGAGAGGTTCAGATAGGGCATTAGGAAATAATCCTTCATTGAAAGGATTGTCAAGCATTGGAACAGGGAAGTGGTGGAGTCACCATCCCTGGAGGTATTTCAAAGACATGTAGATGTGGCTCTCGAGGACGTGGTTTAGTGTGGTCTCGGCAGTGTTGGGTTAATGGTTGGATTTGATGACCTTAGAGGCCTTTTCCAACCTAAATAATTCTATGATATAATTTCATGATATGATTCAAGACATTATTTTTTAAGAGAGATGAGGCAAATGATGAGGGCCACGCTAGGGCTTTCAGGTGTGGCTGAAGGGGAATGAAGGGATGTGTGGCTACAGAAGTAGGTAATCCTCATCCCACCTTCACCAGTGATGCATCCATCTGATGACCACCGTGTGCAAGTGGGTAGCTAAAGGGGCAAGAGTCTGCCTGTGCACAGGACCTTGCCAGAGCATGTCCATTGCATGGACAGAAAGGTACAAGTTGATGTGATATCTCTCATGCATTTATTTGATTCATTGCTGGTGAGAGGATGAAGTCACAGAATCATAGAATTATCGAGGGATTACTTACCCGCAGCCCTACTCCTGTGTTGACATGACTGTATTTCCAAACCCCAGAGAAGCATCTTCGTATTTTTTACCGAGAAATGTGCTGTGGGGAATGGTATTGCCCCCTCCTCACACTAACATCTCCTGTTACGGGAAACTTTCCCAAACCTGGGCCATTGCAGCTATTTGGGCACTCATCCACACTGCGGCTGCTCCCTATTTTCCTTGGAATCTTCTGCATCTCACACCATCTCTGTCTGACTGTCCTGCCACTGGCTTGTGTATCTTGAGACCTGATTTTAGATTATTGTGTAATCCAGTGAATATGTGAACGGGAGTCTCCATATGTGCCTTATCTTCAAAGGGAGATGAAAAGTAAGCTGAGAAGTCAGCTGAAGGTAAATATACAAGCTAGAAGGAGATTTTCAGGTGGAGGGATAGGTCTTCAAGGATCTTCATTGTCTTATATTATAAATTGACTGCTAAAAATACCGTATGAAATACAAATTATATTCAGATAGTGTTTATTGTATGTAAATACATCATCTACAGCTCTCAGTGGATTTGCATGATTACATTAAAATTCACTCTATAACATCAGTGGTAAAACTTCCAGCAATCATGTGGTAGGTTCTTGTTTATAATGGTTACAACAACGTGTGCTTCCCTATCCAAGAATCCACCAAGTGCCTTGTCCACAGTCACCCAAGAAGTCTGATGTGGAGTTACAAAAATTTATGTTTGCTGCTTCCAGCCCACATCTTCCTTGTTACAACATCCTAACACTAGTTTTAGGAGCACAGTAATTTTTAAAAAAAGAGCATGATACAGTAATCTTAGTTTGTATGGGAAGAAATCCCACGAGTGAACCTAAATCTGTCTAAACAGAACAATACCAGGAAAATAGAAGTATGTTTTACATATTTCTAACAGTAGCTGTAATCACACTCAGGGATGAGTCCTCAGCCTCTTCCTGTTGAAACTAAGAGGAAAATATTACCACTGGCTTCAAAGAGAATAAAGAATTATCTTGGGATTACTAAAGTCGTCAGTGACTAGAACTTTGCTTCTCTGCTACCCTTTCCCACAGATCTACTATCTTGATTTTTAAAAGGAATTCAAAGAATGTTGTTTATTTTAGAAGACTACAGGCTGAAGAAAGAATTTGAAACTGTGTGCAGAAGTGTGGGTTGAAATCTTGCTCCAACCATTTTCATGGAAAATTCAGGTTGATTTAACACACTCTGCTATGTAACAGGACAGCAATGATAAATGCTTTTTTTTTTTTTTTTAACATGGGAAAATAATGGAAAATATACGAATTACGCAAAAATTTTTTGATTTTAAACTCATTTTTCACAGACCAATCCAGATAATGTCCCTCTCTGGAACTGAACACTGAGGTGCCTTGCGTCAGAATTACCTGCCCCATGTCTCTTCCAGAGGACTTCATTTCTGAATGAATTTGCAAACAGAGGGTGAGCACGGGGCAGAAAATGAAGGCTTTCCTAATCCCAGTTTGACAGCTCAAGTGTTGTATGAGCCTTTTGACAGATGCCCTTCAAGGGCCAGCTTCTCCCACATGGGATATCAATTCACCACTAAAAAAGCAAAAGCTTCTTTTACAAAACCTGGTGCCACAGAGTAAAAGCTCATTATTAAAGAGCATTAATGAATTTCCCTTCTGTTTTTGCTTTTCAGATGTTTATACTACAAAAGGATCTTACTTTGACAGTGCGCGTTTTATACTCGATACAGTGAATCAGTTGTGAAAATACTTTTTTCCTTAGCTCTGTGAAGTGAGACTCACCTGGTTTCATAAAGCTATTTTCAATATCCAATGAAGATTTGCTAAGGGTTTGTTGACTCTTATTTATTATCTGAATGGTAAAAATCTGTTTTGATTGATCTGATGAGAAGAGTTCAAATTGAGCTTGAGAAAGGTCTCAGTATTCTCAATTAATATCTTCTGATGGTAATATTGATTAAATTACCATACTCGCTCTTCTCTTCAGCCTTGCAGAAGAGAGAACAACAATTCCCAGAAGGCAGTTAGAAGCCAGAGGTTGAACAGGAGTAGAAAACTTGGAAGAAGAAGGGCCCAGCATCAAAATTATTTGACTTTGAGGAAGTGTGCTCTGGTGGAAGTGCCTACAGGCCAAATATTTACCCTTTACAGAAAGCTTTTCACCCGTGGGGAGGCTTAGTTTATAGACAAGTGCCTTAGAGACCACTTGGAGATTGGAAAGGAAAAAGAGTGATGGGTTTTAGGCTTTGCACTGCTTTAACGATGTTCTCTTCATTCCCTCAGCCCCACTTTTGCAGGGAAAAAAAATTCATATTTTATTAGTATTTGTCAGCTAATGGAACTACATCTCAGTTTTGCCATATCTTGGCATTCTGTTTTCATCTTGCTTTAGGATGAAAAGCATAAAATATTTTAGATATCCTGTGTATGTGTGCCTATAAACGAAAAAAAGTTCTTGCAATATAGATCTGGATTTGTGAATATGACATATTTTGACATTTCGAGCAGAATCTCATTTTGGCATTTGAAACAAATATTGATTCATACCAAACTGTTTCAATTCAAAACTGTCATTTCATTTTGAAAATAGCATTAAATTGGCATTTGCAGCTGAAATGTCAATTTGAAAGAAAATGTTTCAGCTTAAGTTGATATACAGGAACAAAACATTTGGATTCAAAATTTCTCTCTGTGGGAGAGTAAAAATATTTTTTGTTGTTGTCCAACATTTTTCTTCTCAATTGCACTCATTTTCATGAAACCAGAGCTTCCCACAAGAACAACAGGAAAACAACGACTTAATGTAAAACAGTTAAACCATTTTAGCACTTGGCATTATTGTTTGAATCCAGGCCCAAGGGCAGCTGGAGTTGTTAGTGCTGCCATGCAGACCTAGCTAAAATGTTCTTTGAGTTCATCCTTGTGACAGCTGTGCTCATGAAGAGATGGAACTACCATCATCATCACCATCCCTTTCCTCCCCAGTGTACCCCTCCCAAAAACACACACATACAGCTCTGAGCTGGTGCCCAGTTTCACAAGAGACGATGATCAGGATTCATCCTCCTTCTCAGATTTACCCTCCCCAAGAACTAAGAGGCTTCATTAATTATACTGCTTTGGGCTGGCTGGGAACCAAATGGAGAGTGTGAGCTCTGTTGGATTGGCTTCAAGGTGTCCGTCTCGATCGTACTCATTCTTTGCTTTGTTCTTCTCAGATTTCATCCCCTTCGAAACTTATTCCAGCCTCCTTCATGCTTCCCAGCTCTTTAAAGTTTGCTTTTCTTAATGTCCTCTTTGTGTTCCTCAGGACAGATTTGAATTTCCTGGTCAGTACATCTGGCCAGTTGTGGCTGCAAAATGAGAAGGGAAGGTGCGGGAAGGTGC
>VZRV01001210.1:18140-84580 GCA_013398115.1 Falcunculus frontatus | reverse complement strand
TTTGGCCCAAACCAGCTCAGTGACACAAGGGCATTCAAAACTCAAAACTCTTTTGTTGCGAAGGCTGAATAAACCATGCGGTTATAGTACAAGAAGTAGTATTTCTGTGGTGACAACAGCTGATAAACTGTTAAAGAAAAGCTGATCTTTTGAGAAAAGAAACAACACTTTGCAAGGAGCTTTTCTGCTGCAGATAATATACTTCCTAAAATTAACTTGCACAGTTTCAAGAGATACTATGCAACTCTACATGTCCTAGAAGAATGAAAAAGAGATGATGAGTACATATTCTTAAATTGAGGTTTCTCATTGGTTTCCACCCTTTCCAGGTTGCCTTCTGGAGAAATGACACTTTATGACATAATACTGTCATATGTTCACATATTTTTTGGTAAAAATGCTAATGTTACTTCCTAGCCTAATGGTCTAGTTCCAATTACCTTGGTAAAAAATCCAAATAAATTTAAAATGCTTCAAAATCCTGGTGAAATTAGTTAGTGAAAGAATGGCAAAGGGCCCATATGAGTTTTGGCTTTGAGTTATAAAGGCACTGAGAGACATATAGGTAGTTTTACACAGCAGTGGGGCTCCTGAGAGATCTGGTGTCTGTTAGCCTCTGAGCACTAACATGGATTATTCTCCGGCACTACTTGTTCTGCTGCAATGATGGTTGAGCCCGTTAAACATCTCAAAGCCGAAAGGCCTCTCAAATCACTTAAAGTCGTGACATTTTCCACTTCTCCTGACCATGAGTTCTGGGCTAAAATCTACTGTATCTTTTGCTCAAATCTTACCATAATAGTTTTAATAACTCAATTCTGAATTTTTTGCTCCAGTGATTTTTTAGTGTCTACAGAACATCAGGGATTTAAGTTGCCAGGCTCCTTTTTTTTTTTTTTTTCTCATTTTGAAATACTTCTTCCTTTGCCACTTAATTTCTTATTGATTAGTTTTTCTTTGAAATGAGGTACTTAGAAAAATAGTGTCCTAACACTTTTAAAACTCAAGGAAAAACATCAAAACAACATGATCCAATGTACTGAAGAAAATCTTTGAAGGCATAATTGTTTAAATGAAAAGAATCCCATTATTTTGAAAGTAAGTGTATATTAAGCATGATTAGATGCTAGAAGAAGCTTCCTCTGGTATCCAAGATGGCTATACAATTATTGACTTTAAAGTAGTAATTTAGTTAAAAATAGATGCAAACCATGTAACTCCTTTGCCACCTGGCATGTGGTCCTAGAGTCGAGCTTTCAGTACTTAGTCAAAATGTTATCAATGTAATGCTTTTTCAAACCCATATTCTGAGAAAAGTTATCTTAGGAATTGTAAATTTTAAGATATTTTGGTCTTAAATTATTCAATTTTAAGGGCAGAACATGCTATGAAATTATTTGTATCTGAATACTCTCTTTTGGCACCCTCTTAAGTCAGGGATTTTCTCAAATTAAGTCAGACTTTTTCTCAAATAATTTGACCTAAACTGACAACTCCAAATATATGAATTTCCTAAGCATATTATCAGCTGAGAGCAGCAAGTAGTTATAATTACTTGTTAGCTAATATTGTACACAGAACAATTATGTTTGGAGAGTTACATAAGCTTGGACTGGTCTGTAATAAGCTTGCAAATTTAGAAAGAAATGAATGACCTCTGAACATGTCTAAGACAAGAAATAATTAACAAAGAAATCTCCTGATATGCTGTAGTATACCCCAGTTTGCAGCTAAAAAAATTATTTTCCATTTTAAATGTTAGCAGTTACAGTAAATCTACTTTATTTTCTATGTATGTCAGAAAAAAAATCAATAAAACTTGCAAAGAGCAATTAAAATGCAATAACAATCCCACTCAAGCTTTTATTTTTTAAGCAATATGAACAACTAAGATGATGATGATCATTACCACCTCTATTAATTTTTCCCCATAGAAAGGTAGATTTGCATATTTATGCCACAAATACTGCACTTGATAATACAAGCCTCCCCTTTGCCATCTCCATAACCACGGGGGTGCACACCTGGCGCAGAACTTTCTGCTCCCAGCTCAGCAGAGATGTTTTAAGCCAGCACGCTTTGCTTTGCGCTTGCAGTGGGTAAGCACCATGTGCCCTGTCAGGCTCCAGGTGTCACAGACAAGATTTGCACTGCCTCATGACAAGAGTAAGGTGACTACTGCACTGGTGTCATCCAAATATAAAGATGGGTCTGGGCCAGAGTTCTCAAGCTGTGGTAAGCATCCCACTAGTACTGTGCAAGCTACTCCTTCTGTGCCTGTACCCAGCCTAGCACGGAGCCAGGAGCTTTTGCTGCTGATACTGTCATTAATGCTCTTACCTAAGCAAACCACATTTAGAAAGTGCAATGTAGGATGTTCTTCCCTGCTGATAATTGTAGTTTGGTAAGTATAACACTGCAATCAAGTGTTTCAGAAAGGCTGTTTCAATAAAAGGGAGTTCTGACCCTACTCACATTGTAATGGGAGCTTATGTTTTCTTCAGCATTTCAATCTAGGAGTATCTACAGTGCAACAAATGAGAGAAGAATCTGTCCTGTAATCCAAACATGAAACTACTAATGAAAAAGGAAAATTTTTTGTCTGTATTTGGAATTATTTGTGAATATTTGACTGCATTACCAAGTAATGCCATTTTCTGTACTTGGCATTAAAACAATCAAAATAAATAAGAAGATATTCAGCCAAATAAACACAGAAGTCTTGATGTGATGTCCAATACATTTGCAGAAGTGATTGACAGCTAACGTAGTACTTCAAGACAGGATCTAAATTAAAGGTTTGCTATGAATAATGTATTTGTCAAAACTGGTCTTGTTCTATTCACAAATTGCTGCACTATGAATTTTTGTTCTGTTACATTTTTAGAAAAAAGTTTTATATTGAAAGCTTTGCCATGAACAATTTTGGGCTATCTAGGCCCTATAAGTTCTATTGTTGACATGAATATTTGGAATTACCTATTTGATTGTTCATTAAACATGAAAATAAATTATTTGATATCCTTTTATCCCTTAAATAAGGTTATAAAAACACATAGATATTGTTTTGCTTGTTTTTAAAAATAATCTTCTTTTACCCACTTGGCAGGAAGATAAAAAGGCAGAAATATATTTCAGGAACAAGCTTGAAAGAATATAAGCACATTTAAAACTTATATTGTTTTTTTCCATCTTCTTTTTCATTTAAAATTGCTTCCTGGATAAAGAAACAATAAATTCATAACCCAGATTTATTAGGTTCTTGAATACTTGAAGTTCAGTTTTCTCTTTACTCAAAAACAGTGAAGGAATTAAAAATTTTTGAACTTATATGATTTCAAACTTTTCTGGCTTAAGTGTCTAAGCTGCAGGACTTTGGACAGGGTTTTTTTGAAGTGATGCAAGCTAAACTCAGAATTTCCTATCCTTCAGCCCTTAAGACTTGATGGTGGTGGAGGGATGATGTAGCCCAGGGAATTCTATATAAGTGAGCATTAGTTTGATGGAAAACACTTGGGAACATAATGTCTGTCTTCTCACTCAGTGTCTCTCAGTGTACTACGTTTCCATAGCTGTATATAAACCAAAACATTTTTCGAAAAACACATACATAATATTTAATGGTCTTTGGTTTGTATCATAGTGTATTTCCTCCACATATTTAATCTCATATGAAAAGGATGTCTGTGTTTAATACTGTCAATCAGATCAGATGACTACAGCTATCACAGTGGTTAAATCCAAGTGTTGCAAACAGATATTGTGGGACTGGACCTGGCTCTGAGGCACTCAGTAGGAGTTTTATATTAATGATTGATAGGTTTGTGCAGCCAGTTCATTTTTTATGCCAGTGGCCATATTTAGCAATCACTAAAATACTTTAAAGGTCTGTGATATCTGCTGTTGCCTGATCCTGTCTCATGCTTTAGTCATATGTCATTTGGAGGTTTGCTTGTGAATTGTCTTGTTCTCCAGTTTTGTTCCTTCCCTGCAATGAAGTTAATTTAGAAAAGCGACTACGTACTGCTGGAAATGTTTAGAAACCACTACCAAAAAAATGCTTGTTATTAGCTGCAAATTTGCTTTTTTTTCCCCAAAGCTGAACATAATGCCTAGTAAAATAAGCATGAATGACTGTTTCACTTTTGAATAAAGTTATTTTCTTTTTTCCTAGAGAATAGCATCTTCCAAGAGATGATTCCTAGAGTAATACATTCTGAAGTATGCAATATTTTTTCTCAACATGCAGGATCAGGCTTATTGCATCTTATTATATGGGTCATGTGGACATAATCAAAAAATTTCCTTAACTGAAAGTTAGGGATTTCTAAGAAACTTAAATAAAATGCCCCACTTTCTGAACATTTCTGTTTTAATACTCTGTGTTCCAGAAATCCAGGAAGACAGAAAAACCCAGGGATAGAGATGCATCTGTTATAATAGTGGACATGTGTGACTGGCAGAATCTGTGGCTTGACAACTGTCATGTCCAAATTCAGTTTTAAAATATAGTAAATGAACTATTCACTGACATTTATGATTCATTTTAGTCACCTTATTTTATTTTTAGTGTGAGTTACACATTCCCAGTATTTTGTCTCTTTCTTTTGTATTTCATATTTCATAGTGGCTTGGCAAATGGACAGATCTGAAAAAAGTACTTGGGCAAATAAAGTGCAACTTTGATGGAATTCAGGAATGAGTCCAAAAATTATATCTACAATGCAACTATGTCTACCTAGATAAATGCCTGAACATTAAGATGGTGAAGTACCCCAAGGCTTCAAGTGCTGCGGTGACAAAACTATCTCAGCTCAACAGTGTCTTGCCATCTGTTTAACATTTAAGCTTCTTCATCATTCACAAAAGCGGCTATTTCAGTGCCCAGGGACTAAAAATACTCAGAAATACTTACAAACACCCACCATATGAATTCAGCAGTAAATGTGCAATGTGGCTGTATTTATTTAAAAGCACAGTTAGGCAAGGTAGTGCTGCCCACCAAAATATGGTAAACTGTGAGGGGAGAGAAGGTTGGCCTTTTATGATATAATTTATTTGATATTTGTGCAAGAAATGAAAGATTTCCATCTTATCCCATTAAAAACATCTTTTTTTCTGCCAACTTAAAGGCTATGCTGAGAAAGACTTTTTATCCAGCCTTCCTGTTGAAGGTGTAACATGGTACAGCAAAGAGCACAAGGTTTGTAAGTACTAAAAAGGGAATAAGTGAGCAGGAAGTTATCTCAAATTCAGTGCTTACTTAAAATCTATATATTTACTGGAAAGAGGAAATCCTATGGCTGTGTTTAAGCACTGCTGAAAGATAGTGTCAAGGAATCTTTTAAAGCTAGATGAATAAACAGCTCTAGCAGTGTAAACCAGAACCCAGGACCATCTTATACTACCATCATGAAATTATAATCTTGGCTGTGTATTCTGTCATGAGAAGTGGAGCATACCTCGTAAATATGTAGACTTACTGCTGGACTCATCACTAGGTTTATAACACAAGCAGGGAGAAAAAGATGTAGTTTGGAATGGTTTCAGATGTAGAAGGATTTACATAAAATGTATTACACAACGTGTCTCAGTTCCTGGCAAATAATCAGGCACTATTCAAGTATTGTTAAGTACATCCTGCATACCTCAGCAAATCATCATTTGCAAGCATATGAATCTTCCAGCAGACCATGTACAGTCTTAAATACCATGTGTGTTTCTAGTCAGAGAATCCCATAGCTGCAAACAGCCTTGGTAAGTAGCATTTCAGATGCACTCACTCCAGAATTTGAGGCTTTATGTACATGTTGTGAAAACATGCCTGTACCTCCTTTATGGGTGTTTGATTCACACTTATGTAATATACCTCTATAGGCAATACAAAAAGATGGTCCGGTTTTGAAGTGGTTCTCCACATGTTTAAGAAGCCCAGAGGTTCTTCATGTTGCTAACTATTTCAGTCTACTTTTTTTCCCCCGTTTTTCCTAATCCCAGGAAAAGGGAATTTAAATGGCATACATCTTGGTATGGCTCCAGCTGATATGGATATTGAAAGATAAAGCTATCAAAATCTGAATTTTTGACAGAAAGATTATAGAAGTTTTATTAAAAAGCCTCTGAAAATATGTCCAGAATGTATAAAAATATACTGCGTTTGCTAAATTATATTCCAGTAAAGATAAGAAAGTATTCTTCCTATTCAGAAAGTATGCAATAAAACCAGTTCTGCAACTGTAGAAGGAAATGTCACATTTGTCTTCATGCTAGTCATTCAGGATGAAAGCTGAGGTTTTGATTTGGATTTTAGTGATGTGAATGGCATAGAGCTGTGGCCATCTGTCACATGTCATGGAATCAGAAACACTGGGGCTAGAAGTGACCTCAAGAACTTTTCTTGTCCATCAGTCTGTCCCAAGACCAGATAAAGTATCTTTCCCTCTTTCCAAAAGATTTGTGTAACATATTCTTACAGATCTTTGGTGATGGACATTCCACAACCTCCTTATTCAGTACCTCTGAAATCCAACAAGATTTAAACATTCTGAAAGTTTCTCTGGCTTATTTGTTTCACTAAGAATGAACTCAAACCTCTACCAGCTGACTTCACTGGATCCTCACCAAAATCTAGGTATCTCTGGTCCAGATGAGAACTTGACTGAGAGGTTTATGTAAAGTGAGATTTAAATGCCATCACAAGTAATAACTTATTAAACCCCAAGGACTTCTACTGATATGATTGAGGATATTAATGGAATATATTATTATCCAATAAGAAAAAGGGGATCAGAATCTGCACCTTTGATAAATTGTTAGGGTAAGAAGATTCTTTTGGACTTCTTAAAAAATATGGCCTTGATAAGTCAGGTTTCATTCTCCATGACATTGTTCACAGCAATTGAGGTATTGACCAAAGTAAAAAAAAGGTTTTTTATATTATGATAACTGCATTCTGACACAGAATCAATTTTCTGTAGTAGTGGTAATATAGTACCTCTACTACAAAATAAACATGTATTTCATGTTGGCATTTCTTGTATAAATGGATGAAAGATCCTAATTCAGTTTTTGATGCCGTTTTGCAGTCAACCGCTTGCTTTGCATAATTGGGGTGACAGATGCACTTTATTATAGTAGCAAATCCACTTTGTAGCACATTTGGTAAAATGGTACAATGGGCCTGGACTTTGGCCAACATCAATAATGGAATAATAAACTTTTACAAGTAGCAGGGAAATTGCTGTTGTTTTAATGAAAATGCCACTTCTCATGCCTGTTCTGATGTTATTCTGTTCAACAGTTGCTGTTAGGACAGAGGACTTTTAAGAAAAATTCTCAAATATTTTTGTTTGAGAGAGGTAAGATGTGACACTGGAAAATAAGATTCTAAAAGAGCCTCGAAGAACAACTCCCCCTATATTATGCATGGAGAAAGTAAAGGATGGTTACTGAGCCACCACTCATAGGAACAAGTCTTTTTGTATGGCCCTATAAACCAAGCAATGCTGTCCAAAACTGTTCTCCATCCTGACTGGAAGTCAGACAGGAAAACGCAGCCTGGTCCACAGGGTTTTCCTGCACTGATGCTTTCTTCATCTGCATTGCTCACTCACCTGATCATCGGAGATTTGTCTACACAGCTTTCTTGATTCATTGCCAGCCTGAATGGGATGAATCTAGGAGAAAAGCAGGATCGCTCACTGGTGTTCTGTGAAAGTGTCAGTGCATGTCAGAGCATTAAGTCAGGCTGGTATTGATGTGAGTTCTCTTTCTGACAGTTGATCAAATGCTCATCTATCAAAAATCATTGCCTCTCTTAGCTGCTGCTTAGAAGATAACCTGCAATGTAATGCTCTTGAAATATGATTTTTTTCAGGTATATTAGGGGGTTTTTTGTTTTTTTTTACTCAGTGAGTAAGAAGACAAGAGACACTTGAAAACAAAATTGGCTTCATGATGTAATATCTCTATTATTCCACATGATTTTGCAAATCTGTCCTTAAATAAGCAAGATGCAACCCCCTCTGAAGTTTCATAGGTTCATAGAGTTATTAAATTTGTAAAAGACCTCCAAGATCGTCAAGCCCAACCTTGAACCGAACACCACCACATCAACTAAATCCTAGTGCCGTCACGTTCAGTCGCTTCTTGAACACTTCCAGGCAAAGCAACTTCACAACCCCTCTGGGCAGACTGTTCCAGTTCCACCTTTCAGTGACAAAATTCTTCCTGATGTCCAGCCTGAACCTTCCCTGGCACAGATTGAGACCATTTGCTCTTGTCCTGACGCTGGTTGCTTGGGAGAAGAAGCCAACCTCCACCTTGCTACAGTCTCCTCTCAGGCAGTTGTAGAGAGGGATAAGGTCTCCCCTGAGCCTCCTTTTCTCCAGGCTAAACACTCCTAGCTCTCTCAGCCACTCCTCATATGACTCACTCTCTAGACCCTCCACCAGCTCCACTGCCTTTCTCTAAACTTGCTCCAACAACTCCATGTCTTTCTTGAAGTGAAGGGCCGAGAGCAGAGGATTAGAGGTACAGCCTCAGATTTTGCTTAATATTACAGAGATACTGAAACCTACAGGTCACAGTAGACCCAAATGGTGGGAAAACCATATCAGTTGGAATATTCTTTTAGTGCTACAGTGCTAGGCTGAATATTCTTTTAGGCTATAATGCCTCTGAGTTATCTTCACTGTACAGTGAAAAGAAAACTTAATCAGTATCTTTGACACTGATTAAGTCAGAGAAATACAATTAAAAGCTGCTTCATTGAAAAGATTTCTTAATAAGTTCTACAGTCAATTGTCATCTCAGAATACTTCCTGAGTTTGTTTTCTAAATCTGCAGAGTTCAGTTGTGTGTGTTTTCATTGTATGCACATCGCTTTTAATTTTCGTAGAAGTCCACAAAAAGATCAAGTAAGGTTACGCCATTGTTTCCGTTCTTTCCTGTCCTCCCACAGGCTAACCTTTCTGAAATGCATATAACTTGTCTGTCATTTCAGACTGTTTGACTCTCATCTCTTCAGAGAGAAGTTGAACATGTTTAACTTATCAAAGATGTCACCCAGATCTGTCTGAGTACACCATCATTGCTGGTTTGACCATAGTGCATGTATTGCATTGCTTTCCTAAATTAAAAAGCCCTAATTTCTGAATTTTTACCTTCTGCTCAAACCATTTGTGTGATAGCCATCTTACCTCAGCAAGGAGGAGCAGTGCTGGTGCTCAGAACATTCTATCATAATGTTTTGTGCCTTTGACTTGATGAATAATAACACACACAGTGTGAGCACTTATTGACCTGAAAAGAACAATAACTTCCATTCATTTCAGAGGTCCATTTTTGTACGTATAACACCTCTTTTTGGATAGCATGATGTTTAGTTCATGTGAGGCCTGAAGCTTCATGTCCCTCTGTGAAGACTCTTTTGCTGAACACAGTTCCATCATCACCACCACAACCTTTGAATAATTATACCCCATGAATAATGCTTTTTAAAAAAAATAATCCTCGAAGAAGTTGTTTTTCTTTGTTTGCTTGTGGGTTGTTGGTTTTTTTTTTTTAACATATTCATTATTTTTTATTCACTATTTGCTATTTAGTATTTAGTTATTGGTGTCTTTAGTGTTTCCAGGTCAGCACTGCACAAAACTTCAGAAGAAGCACTACCTTTTAAATAAAAGAACCTCTGCCTTTTGAGCAACATCAGAAGAAAACTCATGTTTGATCTAGTTCTAGTATTTGATTTTTTTTATTTGAGGCTTTCCTCCCTAATTCGTTTTGATCCTTGATATAGAATCATAGAATCATTTAGATTGGAAAAGAACTTCAAGATCATTGAGTTCAACTGTTAACCCATCACTGCCAAGTCCACCACTAAACCACATCCCCAAGTGTCACAGCTACATGTCTTTTAAATGCCTCCATGGATGGTGAGTTAGGTACTTCCCTGTGCAGCCTGTTCCAGTGCTTCACAACCCTTTCTGTGAAGGAAGTTTTTAGAATATCCAATCTAAATGTCCCTTGGTGCAATTTGCCATTTCCTCTCTGTATTCATAAAAACATTTTTTATTGTCTTTTGTATCAGTGGCCAGATAAAGTTTTAGTTGGGCCTTGGCCCTTCTAATTTTCTCCCAGCATAATCTTATGACATTTTTGAGTCCTCCTGAGTTGCCTTCCTCTTCTTTCCAAAGATCATAAAATGTCTGTTTTTTCCTGAGTTCCAGCCAAAGCTCTTTGTTCAGTCTTGTTTCCCAGCAGCTCATCTTTCAGCACATAGGGACAGCCTGCTCCTGGTCTTTAAGATTTCTCTCTTGAAGGATGTCCATCCTTCCTGGACTCCTTTGCCCTTCAGGTCTGCCTCCCGAGGAACTCTGCCAACCAGCCTGCTAAACAGGCCAAAGTCTGACCTCCACAAGTCCAAGGGGGCAGTTCTGTTGACCTTCCTCCTTATTTCCCCAAGAACCAAAAACTCCACCATTTTGTGATCTCTGTGCCAAAGAGGCCTCCAACTATCACACTACCCGTGAGTCCTTCTCTGTTCATTAACAGCACTTCCAGCATTGTGGCGGTGCAGGTGGCCGAAGCTGCCCAGACCTTTAAGGGCTACACCAACCCCAAGCAGTGGTGGTCAAAGGCGTAAGCCTTTTCTCTCACTCCGTGGCTCAGGTGAGAGCCCACAATCCCCCAGTTCCATGTTTTTCATACTTAGTTATGGTTGGTTCATGTTTTCCCCTCCCTGTTTTATGTATGAAGTTATGAATATTTATTCCCCTCAGTTGATAGGTATATGTTCTAGAAAGTTCTGCAATATTTGACACCCCATTGGTTCCTCCTCCAAGTCCCTCCTATGTATTATCCTCGTTGGTTCCCCCAGCTGTCACCCTGCCTTTTATCTCTTACCTTACCGGCTATTTCCCTTATCCCCAGCTGTTCTGCCCTCACTATAAAAGTCTGATCCCCTCATTAAAATTTGGCTCTTTGTCCCTGCCCCTCTGCCCTAATAAACCTTCACGTGGATTATCACACGAGGAGTCCCCTCTCTCCTTCTTTGCCTCCACCTGCGGGCCCGATCACCTGCCCAGAGGAAGCTCCCTCGGGTGGGGTCTGGTCCTCGAACTCCTTTGTCACCGCCTCATTGAGGACGCATCAAGCTGACCCCCGGCAGCCTGAGCTATCCAGCAGCCTGAGCTTGCGTGGGTCATAGTATGGCACTTCTCCTGGTTGGCACACTCACTAGCTATGTCAGGAAGATCTCTTCCACACACCCCAGGAATCTTCTGGACTATTTTCTCTCTGCTGGGTTGTATTTCCAGCAGATATCTGATAAATTGAAGTCCCTCATGAGAACAAGGAGTAGCAAATGTGAAACTTGTTTGCAGCTGCTCTGTAAAAAATTCTGAGTGCTCAGGTCAGGTTATTGGAAGGTTTTGAGCCTTTGCATTAAAAGACAGAACTGAGAGGTTTTGTGATTTGCTTTCTTTAACTTCCGGTTTTAGGAGGGCTCCCAGCTACCTTTCAGCATCCTTAGAGAAGGCAGCCTGACACAGAAAGAACACCTTTACATCTGTGCTCAGCTGCATAGGAACCATTTCCCTTGTGTGAAAGACTTAAAACCAAACAGCTAACTTGGTGTCTTCTCCTCTGGGAGCATGATATTGTGGGAATCCAGATAAAAGTAATTGCTAGTATTTAATCTCAGTTTATAATCCAGAAGGAGATTTGAGAAACTTCTTAAAGCATTTGTGCTTGGAAGACTCAAGTTATGTATTTAAAATGCTACTAATAAGGAGCAATTTAGTCAATATATTGAACTGATACATATTCACAAGATTGCATTTTTTAGTAAA
Source organism: Falcunculus frontatus (assembly GCA_013398115.1). NCBI lineage: Eukaryota > Metazoa > Chordata > Aves > Passeriformes > Falcunculus > Falcunculus frontatus. Next base: position 72,728 of record VZRV01001210.1, on the reverse strand, counting down.
TTAGGAGATTCTTTTTTAAAGACACAGAAAAAATGGTTCAAGTTAAGTCAGAGCACAGGAAGCAAGGGAAAATTGGATATCATTGCCTGTGAAAACACTGAGCTGAGAAACTATTCTGAAGCAGGACAGAAAAGTTCCTGGCATGCAGGAGATCAAAAGAACTCTCCTGCAGGTCTAAAAATGAACACTTGCTCCGTGGAGAGTAATTATTTTGGAACAGCCAGCTGAGACACAGGACCTTGTGGGACCAGAAGAAGTTACAACTAGCTTCATTATCATCAGGAGATCAAAAGATTTTAAGATAGATGAGCATGCCAGCTTCTCTCCCAGGAAATACTGTCCCTTTGTTACAATAGCTTAACACTTCCATTTTAAGAAGGCTGTTATGTATCTATGTATGACTTCTACCTGAGTCATAAAAACTGCAGGTACCTGAATATAGTCAGACTTACTGAGAAAGTACTATCTCCCCTGAAGTAATGTTACCCAGGTGTTAGTTGAGTACAAGAAAAACATAAATAAACTGGAGGAAGATTGGCTGGGAGCTGGAACAGTTTCCCCGCAAAAGGAGACTGAGGGAATTGGGCTTGTTGAGCCTGGAGAGAGATGGCTCTGGGAGGTTCTTAATGCTGTCCTCAACTATCTAATGGAAGGAAATAAAAGAGATGGACTGTTAGAGGAAAAAGGAGAGGTAATGGACAAGAGATGGCAAATTCTGGGTCAGTATTAGGAAAAAAACTTCACCAAGAGTGTAATCAAATGCTATAATAAATTTCCAAAGAAGCTGAGGGATCTCAGTCCTTCGATATATTCAAAGCTCAATTGGAGAAGTGCATGAGCAGCTGGTACTAAGGGAACCTGCTCTAAGCAAAGGAGTTTAAATTGCCAAAGGTCCTTCCAACCTGTGATTGTAAGCTGTGGGTTGCAATACAAACAGGATCAATCGTGTAGTGTGTTTACCTTGGCTGGCTGCCAGACCTCCAGCCTGCTGCTCTCTTTCTCCCTTCTCAACAGAACAAGGCCAGAAAATAAAATAGAAAAGCTCATGGAATGAGGTAAGGAATCTAAATATTCATTGTTTCCCATTGGCAGGCAGATTTCCAGCCATTCTTTGGGCCTCCATACTGTTGCTTGGAACAGGAGAGCATGACCACAACTGTACCTACATTTGCCTCTTTGCCCTCAGCAGCTGATTGCAATGTCATATGGCATGGAATGTCCCTTGAGTCAGTTTGAGTCAGCTGTCCTGGCTGTGTCCCCTCAGCCTCTTGCTCACCCTCAGCCTACTGGCCTTTGGAGGGGAGGGAAAGCCTTGATGTAGTGCAAGCACTGCTCAGAAAATGTCAAAACATTGGTGTGTGTTCTCAACACTATTTTAGTTACAAATGCAAAGTACAGCACAATATGGGATCCTATGAGGAAATTTAACTCCATCTTAGGCAGAGACAGTACACTGGAATATGACTGCACAGGATACAGACTTGTCGCTTGAAAGGGACGCCCACCGGGATGCAGGGATGGATCAAAGAATACAGTTTACCCTGAACTGTGACAATAATGTTGTTCAGATAGTTCTACTTATTTCTATTTCAATTCAACTGATCTGACATTAATGCACAGTTGAAGCTGACCTTAGGATGTACATGCATGAGAAGACCATTTAATACTATGCTCCCAAAGTGCTAAGCAATGACTAAAATTTAACTGAAAGATATTGGGTATGCCAAGGATAAATTGCCTAGAAAAAAAGCCTAGAATTAACTGATTTTTTTTCACATTTTAGTATTGATTGGACTGCTTGAGTGGTGAAAATTGTAGAACAGCAAATCCAATTAGCAATTTTTAAAATAAGCAAATAGGCTTTGGTGGCCAAAGCTTGATTTTATTTTTTTTTCCTTCAAGGCCTGCTTCCCAGCTTTAATGCCTAATCCCCAAATGTGCTGCTGAGTACATTTAGTGATAATTCAGAAGATCTACCTATCAACAGCTTCTGAATTTTCTATAGCACGATGGGTGTTATCTTAATCAAAGTTAGTCTTCTCAGCTTTAAGGTGCACCTCCCTAACTCTCTCTGTTCTGCCTTGCTGACAGTTTAGTATTCACAGAGGTGTGCCTATGCAGCCAGCAACAGAAGATTTGTTCAAACAGAAAAGAAAACCCCTGGCACCTGATTGAGAGAACTGGTTTAGATGGGTTGTCTAGCAAGCAGGTCACACACTAGGGGTCTCTGATTATACATCAGATTTCTCCACAATATTTCCTGAGGAACAGAGGCAGAAAGGAAAAAAAAACAACCACCGCAAACTGATATTTTTGAGGGGCATTTTTACTATCTTTCCTAAGGACAGTCGAGCCAATATCTGCTGAAGAAAGAACTTGGACTTGCTGAATACAGATTAGTTCTTAACGAACATGGTATGGAGTGTGAAGGATATGATCTATAGAGAGTCTGTAGAATAAACAATTGTTAAAGAAACAATTAAAGGAAAGGAAAAGACATTAAGATCTGTAGAACTGAATTCTCTCTGTTACAGGATAGATAGATGAAAAAAGCTGTTTCTTGTTCTACTATCCAGGTGGAAGACAATTTCCACTTTTCATTATTCAGATGGGTAAAATCCAGAAAAAGTTTATTTATGACTAGTTCAAATTTGTTTTGTTGCCAATTTTTTTTAGCTTAAACTAGCTCTTCTTTCTCCCTCTCATCTGTCACCCTGATGATTTTGCAGACTGATTTCTATATTTTATTTCCTAAATTAAATGAACATATTTTTTTCTCAAATATCCTTTCCAAACATAAGGTCTTCATTATTTCCCATTTCTAGCAGGATTTCTCTGCACACATTCCAGTCTAACTTAATCTCTCTTAAAATGGGTGAATAAAACTGTGTGATGTATATAAGTGATCACTAATGGTTTAAAGAGCGGTAACGATTGCAAGATGAAATCAGACTAGCACTGAGAAGCTTTTCAACGTGTTTAATTCAGGTGGCTCCATTAAAAAAAATGTTATCTAATTATAGCAGAAGTAATTTTTGGCCTTTCTTGAGTCAAATGCCTTGGATGAACTTGCAGCATAAAATTAAAGGAAAAAAATTTATTTTGACACTAGGACTTTCTCTACTGAAATATTTCAGGTGACAAGGTGAAAATAAGCATTCCAAACCTATCTTTATATCTAGAGTTTCAGTAGGAACGCTATTTGGACCAAGGAAAGAAGAAGTTGAGGATTAGTAGATAAAATGTTTTTACTGTGTTAGAAAATGGTTCTGTATGAAACAGTATTTTGCCACACCTTGCATTATGTGAACTAAAAAGAACTCATGTAGTATATGTAGATTGGTGTCAGGTCACAAACAAAAGTAATGAGTAAATGTAGGATCCAGAAGTGTTGGTTGGCAACTGGCTGATCATGAGCCAGCATGTGCCCAGGTGGCCAAGAAGGCCAGTGGCATCCTGGCCTGTATCTGCAATAGTGTGACCAGCAGGACCAGGGCAGTGATTGTCCCCCTGTACTCAGCACTGGTGAGGCCACACCTCGAGTGCTGTGTCCAGTTCTGGGCCCCTCACTATGAGAAAGACATTGAGGGGCTGGAGATTTTCCAGAAAAGGGCAAAGGAGCTGGTGAGGGGTCTGGAGCACAAGTCTTGTGAGGAGCAGCTGAGGGAGCTGGCGTTGTTTAACTTGTTTAGCCATGGCAGGGGGTTGGAACTAGATGATCTTTAAGGTCCCTTCCAATCCAAATACTTTTATGATTTTATATTATTATGAACCATTTAAGTAATTTTTTTTTTCCAGATAGGACTATTATGGATCTTAACGCCATGGCACTCACTTTATTATGGGTTTCTTTCCAGAGTTTGCAGAAACAGATGATCAAAAAGAGAAACAATAATTTGCTTAATAAAGACTCATCCATGGTCTGCTACTGTTATTTTGGGATGTCAGGAAAACTCCTGAAAAAGAGAAGTTTAAAAAAAAAAAGCAGAGAAATTAATTTAATATGGTGATTTAATGATGAATGCCCCCATTTTCTATATTAAATAGTTGCAATCACCGGTTCTTACATTAAAATATTACATGAATGGCATTAAGAATGGATAGTCAATCCAAGACAGCAGTCATTGCAAATCAAACTTTTTCTAGGCCTCCTACTTGAAAAATCATGCAGATCTAGTAGAAATATCAAGCAAAATAATAAACCCAGCAGAGACAATTTATGCCCTGAAACTGTACATTTCTGAAAACTTCCTTGTGAGGGAAGTTATTAAACAACATGCCTAAAAAGAGCTGTTGCCACCTTACTCACTGTCATGTTGTACAGTTTTAGGGCCTAGATGATGCCTTGTTGGCATTTCAGTTTTGGAGAGGAGATGAGTTATTCGAAGCTGATGTTTATTTGCAGAAGTTCTGACTAGTCAAATATGATATAGAAACTGGGTTATTTTCACCTTGACTTTTCCTCTAGCATTCCTCTTGATCATAATGGAAGCTTGGGTCAAAGCTCTAAACATAGATGAAGCATAATTGCATGCAATTCTCGTGATTTGACATACCTATTGCTACACCATTAGAAAATACCATTATGCCAAATATCTTCCAGCAATTTTCCCTGTGCTCTTTCAGTGTTGCTAATTTGTGATTTTCAGTATGGCTTGTTTTAGTAATATTGACAAGTGGCATATAACTACTCAATCAAGCATATCAAGTCCTTTAATTTGGCCTAATTCAGGCATCAATGGAAGGTGTGAAGCTTTTACATTTGCTCTACTGAAACTAATGTCCATCAGAAAGCAAATTGATTTTCGGTTTCAATACAGATCAAAATTTGATCACTTGAAAAAATGTCAACCCTGCTAAAATGGTAATGAATGAACAAAGTAAATTGAGTGCTGAATATCTGCTTCACATTTTCCTTTTCACTGGTGTAAAATTTCTAGCCATTCAAAGTAATTTTCTAAAAGATGAAAAGCCTCAGTCATTTTTTGTATATCTACTTTGTTGAACACTTCAGACATACCTTTAGCTCATATTCTATATTATGGTACTTCATATAGGCAAAATGGGTTATCTGTTATGTTTCTGATTTGGCAAATAGCCAAATGCAAGACAAAAAAATGTAAAGTGTGGAGGAGAGAACTTATCTCTACCAAACCATGTATCTCAAATGTGACTCCAGCTTCCATTTTATGACAGATACATAGGTAGTTTGCACAGAGACAACTTATAACAGTCTTGAAAATCAAATAAGAAAGCATGATGATCATGTCTGTGGGTATAATTCCTCTGTTTAAGGAAGCTGTAATTCCCCTGACAACGCTGATTAAGAAACATGTCTACTTTTGTTCTCTTTATATTGTTAGCGATCTAAGTAATCTTAAGCGGTTCTACAACAATTATAGTATAAACACCGAAAAATATCTGGTCTTGCTTTTAGTTAATGTTTTTACTTACCTGAAATTATGGAAGTAATAAAAATAGAATAGGGTCAATCAGTTAATCCTTGATATCATCTCTAATATTTTCAACACATTAATCTTTTGGATGTATTTTCTGTCTTGATCTATGCCTGGAGATCTACATTTCTTCTAACAGGCTTATGAACACATTGTTAATACCATAGAAACATTTGTTTTATAAAACTGTGTCATGGTTTAGGAATCGTATTAGTGCTTCCACTAAAATGAAAAACTACAAGCTGCTCCTCCCCCCACCCCCTTCCAGTGAGAGACAAAAGGCAGAGATCCTGAGTGGAGATAAGAATTATAGCAATGCAATAAGAAAACCAACAGTAACAGCAACAATATTAAGAACAAAAGTATACAAAAAGACTCTGATTCATATCCAAAAAATGCTCACCGACCGACCAACCTGACCTGGCACTGCAGCCCTCTGACACACAGAAGAAAATGGCCTCTGCACCCTCTGCATGAATGTTTTCCTCCCCAAGCCCAAGCCAATGAAAACCAATGGCAGACAAACCCTCTGGTCGAGACTCCGGCGGAGTTACGCCCCTGCTCTGTTTGCCACTCGCTCCCCCTGAAAAGGACAAAATGAACCACATTTTTCTTCCACCTGAAGCCATGCCCGCCTTCTCAGAAGTGAGAACCCCTTACTCCCAGCCCCAGGTGTGGTGTCAGTGGCATAGAACAACAACCTTGACATGCCCCCGTGGCTCTAGGCTCCACCCTCTAATGTCCTTGACTGAAATTAGGATGAACTAAGTGCAACTTCCCATTGATTTCTAGGAAAGGAAATTTAGGAACAGTGTGCATTGCTCAACAAGTGTTAGAGCCCTTAAGAGATTCATCAGCTGTAGAATATCCATCTTTATGTGGTACTTATAAGACATCAAAAGCTATTAGAGTTGCATCAAGACAAAGCATGTATAAGAAAGGTCTGATCCTGATCCCTGTTTGAATTGTATTTATGATGTTCTTCTCCTTGACTTCTACAAATCTAGTTGATTTTCAGATGAAAAAATTTCTGCTGCCATCAAATATAGATCAGTATTCACACACAAATTAATTTAAAACTCAATTTGCATCTTCAGCTCAGCTAGTTCTGTCCCTGAGACTCAGGTAGGCTCTTGAAATGTTTCCTTTTCATTTTAGAGATCTTAAACTAAATCATGCTAAAACTGGAACAGGGTTTAGCCCCATCTCTTTCCTCCATTCTTAGTTGCAACATAATTGAGAAGCACCAGAAATTACACACATATTTGCTGAAAATGATTTGAAAGATGCCTTTACCCATGCTACACAACAAGTTGTTTGCTGTTGTATTCTCTTAAAATATGTGGAAAAGCTGGCTTTCAAAAATTCCAAGACAAGGACCTGGACCTTATTTGTCTCAGTTCATGCATAAATGATCTAAAATCAAACTTTTCAGTGTAGGATGGACAGAGCCATCCTCACATAAGACTGGAAATAAAGGCAAAAGATGACTTCACATCGTCTTTGGAGGCATAGCTGCAGTTGTTAGCTTTGGAGAGAGGATGCTTAATCTGAATCATAAGTGGATGAAGATACTTGGTTCATAAATGTGGGCATATTTATAATAGTTGGGACGCACTTAAAATTTCTACTTATTTGACTGGAATTGGTCTACCACTTGGTGTGCAAATAACTTCTAGGTTCCCCTTTAGAAACTGGATACATACAAGGGTATATGTGTGAAGTCTTTCACAATCAGACAGGAATTTTCCACCTACCAGCTGAGACACACAGCTATCAGCCAAATCTTAGCCAGAAGCTCTGTAGCCCCACTAGGAAGGTACGTGGTAGAGCCAGTTCAACCCTGTCTGACTTGAATATGCCTGACTCTTTGGTGGTATCTAGTCCTTAGGCTGTGTGAAGTTGAAATCTTGTCCTCATAGACATTTTCTGTAATTCAGGGGCAGTAGATACTGTGTTTCCTTTTGGAGGTCATGTACACACAGGGTAAGATCCAGGTGACTCCAAGGAGATTTAAGAAAGGGAGAGTCTCTCCCACAGTGCCCATTGTTCCTTTTGTCATGCTGCTGTAAGCAGAAATGCTAAGTCCCATCCCCAACCCATCTACCTCTCCATTTTCCTGTGATAGGACTTGTCTGGCTTTGGGTTAATTCCAATTTCTTCCTGCAGTGGCATCATATTCAATTTTTCCAGAATTTTTTTCTTAGGTAGAAAGTCATCTATGAATGGAAATAAAATCAGTAAATGTAGTTCAGTTTTGACCTAAAATCCAGTCACGATCTCCCCTTTTCAGAAGCTCATTACTGTGGACTAGTTGTCTATTGTGACAGCATTTCATCAGCTTAAACTGGAAAGGGCAAGAATGATGTGTGCCTGTCAAATCTGAACTGGAGGAAGCTATTTGTGCTGGTTTTTGTATGCTTCATAACTCTAAAGGTAGTGGAAAGAGACCTGCTATTTTCTTATAAACTTTGTCCATGAGCTTCTCTGCATCTGTGTTCAAATTGTTTAAGCCTGATATTTTTGTTAAATCCATGGGTAAGTGTTCTGTGTATGTTTTCGCATGTGGATTTGCTATGAGGATTTTTAACTTCCTTGATCCCCAATGTAAAAGTGTGTGAAATGGAATCAACTCCATTTTTTATTTCAAGTGGATCCTGTAAAGTTTATTTAATTCATCAAGACCTCTGAAGCCCTCAGGGGAATAGAAAATAAAAAGGGATGCATAAAGTAATTAAGATTTTTAGCTGAGCAATAGAACTAAAAGTACTATTATTAGAATGCTGGAAGTGGAAAAAAAGAAGAAAATGCTGTAAAGAAGGCTCTTTAAAAGGCTGAAAGATTGTCAGACAAGATCATCATTTAGGGTTTTACAAGGTTGGGTTCCTATGGGTCTGTAATTACAGAAATCTCAGTCTACATCAGTAGAAAGGTAAATCCAGCAGTAAACCCAACCACATTAGTGGTGCTTCGGAATTTTGAAGTGAATGCTGCATCAAACCACTCTTACAAGATGGAATGGAAAATGATGTGGAAAGAAAGCACAGCAAAATGCCAATGATGTGGTCTCTCGAGCAAAGGACTGACAGGATATTTTATATAATCTAGACAAAAGCACAGACCCCTGAAAGCAAAATCCTCTCTCGAGTCCAGAAACATCAGTATTGTAAATTTACCTCAACATCTATGGCAGTTAACTAAATGACTATTGTGACATTATTCAAAGAGTCAGAAATACCTCATCCATTCCTACAGGTGAGAAATACTGACTCTCAACTATGACCTTCTCCTTGCTCCTCTGCTTTTTAATTTATATTTCTTGAGCTATTTCCCCGGTTCTAATAATACTCTGCAATACTCTTGTGTGATTCTAGAATAGGTTTCATCAACAGTGATCAGTCTGAGGTTTTAAAGATACTTAACAAGGTAGGCAAAAGTGTGCTTCCAATTTATATACTGAAATTTTAGCATAGCACAATAGAGAGAAATCATTTAAATACTGTTGAGTGCTGACGAAAAAGGGAGAAGGTACTCTGTAGTACACAGATGCTAATTTAATCCTGAAAATACAGTAAACTGTCCCATGCCATCTTCTGACCCTGTATTTGTTTTCATTCTTTGATAATGATCACCACTGAAGGAGGCAATGTTGGCTCAATGGATTGAGATGAGAATTGTGAAGTATATTGCAAACTGTTTCAGAGACGGTTGGTGACTGAAATATTAACAAGATGTAGTATTGTATGCTAATCTTCTCTTGTAGTTGAGTCTTCCCTCAAAATCCAGGCTTGTGGCCTTGCTGACATGGGCTATGGTGACAAATCTCTTTCTAAATCACATTAATTTTATTGGAATGAAAATATAGTTTGTCTGGGAGATGGGGAAAGGGGAAGTTACTGCCTCCCCTGTCCTGTTTTATAAAGTCAGGGAAGGGCTGGAGTTGTATCTTGGTCCAATAGTTTAGATGTGCCTGACAGCCTGTCAGCTATTGCCATAGAGAGGGAAGGAGGTGTTGAGGGGAACTTGGGTAACGAAGAGAATGAGGAGATTAGTTCCTATATCTGAAAGATTACATCAGTGATAGGTGCTGAGAAACTTTACGTCTCTACCCAAACTGAATTGTTTTATTTCTGCGCTGAAAGTATAACACTCTGTTTAGTGGTATAGTGACCCTTTTTCTTTTTTTTTTTTTTTGGACAGAGATAGTCAAAAGAATTGCAAGTACTCCTAATGTGAGAACTCTGTCACATTTGACACAGAGTTTTGAGCACAGGCCCTTTCTCTAGGCTAGATATTGACATAGGAGAAGATGGGGACTATAGTGTCAAATATGATGCTGATTGCTCAGTCATACTGACTGCAGTTGACCTTTAAGAACATCAGCTTATTTGGGACCAAAAAGCAATAGGCTTCCTCTAAAGTTCTCTGTGCCTGATTATTATTTTTACCCCAGACTGAACATTTCTCTCCCTCTGCAGCTGGAATTTTAATTGTCTGTTCTGTTCCTGTAACAGCTGCTAAGTAGCTTTGCTCTTCCCCTAGTTGCTCTATTACAGCTACATAGCACCAATGCAGTTAATTTTTTTAATCCCTGAATATTTAATTTTTATCTCATTTCAGTTAACTTGGCTTCTTAGGAAATGAATGGAGCCTTAATGCGGTTTAAAAGTGTTGGTGGCTTTCTCAGATTGACAAGCACTGGCACACTGGCATGTTGAAGCATTGTTTGTAGATGATGCTGAAGTGTAGTGAGGACATGCCAACATTCATCCTTGGCATGCTAGATTTGTGCAAGGAAAGCAAGTTGCCTTGCACGTATGTTTTGCAATACGGTAGGGAAAGCTGGCTCTAACAGATGAGGAAGAAGATCTATTGATATTTCAACACTGTAAGCTGTAAACGCCTTTCAGAGCCACCACCTGCACAATTCCTCAGGTTGAGCATTATCTCCTCTTGCCCAAAACAGAATAGCTTCTCCTCATGGAAGGCCAGCAACATGTCCTTTCCAGGCATCCCCTGATCAAATTCAAATTCTGGGATCCAGTCCAGGGATTCATGGTGGGATTTGGAGGTTGGCCAGCACACACTTTGTGCTGTGCCTTTCCTTATCTGAAGAGGCAGCTAGCAAATGTTGTTTTAAGAACAAGCCCCTTTTTTCTCCGTTCATTTGATTTTTTGGGTTGCACTGCTCCTGTGTCTCTAAAACTGATTGGAAGGCCTGAGAAAGAACTGTGTATAAGTCAATCAGCAATCTGTGTCCTAAATATTGACTTTGGCTACTATTAGGAGTATTTAGATTCAGGAGCAAGTGCTCTCATTGGCTGCCAAAGGACAGGATTACTTACTAGAAAAATAGGTTTGACAATCTGCCTCACAGAGAAAATACATCTGGGCCCACCTTATGTGTGTGGCCATCTTGGAAAACAAATAATCAGGGCCAATGAAATGGAAAGGATGATCAATACAGGCATTTGCTTGCTGATTACAAGTAACTAATACTCCCTATATGCTCAAAAGTAAAGATCTGCATATATTCCACGATCCCTGGTTGGAAATGGTAGATTAGCACTTAGTTTGCTGGTGGTTTAAGAATGGTGCAGAGTAATAGCTGCTCTGTAGATGCTAAGGAAAAACTATGTTAAGAAACATAATTTTGCCATTATCAGATAGGTATTACTGATATTCTTTTACAACTTTGTTTTGTATCCAGGTAAACAGATGATTTTTAAAAACTTGTTGCACTATTTGTTTATGTTCTATCTCCTTTCATATTTTAATACCTAATAATTTTCTATTTCCTCATTATTTGTTTTAGGGAGTCTATCCATCCTTTAGAGAAGACTTTAAGGTTCAGCAGCTCAAAGATTACAAGAGATTTTGGCTTATACTGTTTAATTAACCAGAGGTTGCATAAAAACAGTTTTCAAGAATGAGTAAACACTTTCCCATGAAATCAAGGTCTTTTGGCCACCTAAAGTTTGAACAGCCAAAAATGAAAATTCTCAAAGTCTCTAGTAATTTTTGAGCAAGTCATATTCTTTTCTTGACTTTCTAATGTCTTTCCTCTTTAATTTCCTATTGCATCTCTCTGTTCTCCTCCGTTTCTTCCATGTGCTTCTTCTTTCCATATCCCACAGGATTCCTCTCCAATTCTCATCATACCTTTCTTTGCACACTAGTTATTTATGTGCTATTAGGAAGCCTGCATATGATTTTTCAGACATCTGATTTAATGATCTCAAAAATGGGTCAGCAACACATGCTATTTTATAAAGGTTAATGATGGAGTATCACCACCATCTAAGTTAAGTCTGCTGGTGAAGCCTGAACTCTCCTCAGGTTAACAGCAGGTAATCCCAGGTATCCCAGTCCCTGGAAGAAATAGGGTCTGGCCAGGACCCTAGGGCAAGGAAACTCATAGCAGTGCTTATTCTACACTGTTCAGGAAATGAGGCATACAGGAAAAGAGGTAGATATGTAGACTGAATAAGAAATACCCCTGTGCTTGGAAGTAATCCTGCATTTTAGTCAGCCCTGAAATGGTCAGGCATGTAGACTGTATGATAATTTTAGGTCTCTTCTAACTGAAAATATATTATTTTCTATTCTGTGCTGTACTATGCAGAGTTTTGAGGTCAGCTGGTTGTTCGGGCCAAAGGACTCTTCAGTACTTTTTTAGGAGTAACTCGTGTAGAAGGTTCACCTGTAATCCCAGTTGTTAAACAAATGGATCAGATCTTGCTATCTGTGCAGCAAAGCCACTCAATGGTGAAATGGAGCTGTGCTCCTTCCTCCTCAAACAGCTTCACTTTTATATCAGCTTCAGATATAATTCTTAGAAGCAAATCTCAGAATGAAAGCATGTCATCAAAAGAAAATGAAGTAATCAGCAATACACATTGACTATCCTGACCATCAAATGTGAATGTCAAAATACCATACTGTGTCTTCTTTCAGGTTCCTAAGAACCTGTTCCATTTATGGTACTCATATCTTTAAAATTCGATATGAGCCCCCTGCATATGAGCCCCCTGCAAGGAATCCACTTTGTGCTGGAGAGGACTGCAGACTGGCAAGAGCAGAGAGTGCCTATTGTGATGCAGGTGCTTTTGTACATCTTCACCTGCATCACTGAGGCAAATGTAAGAAAAATATTGAATTGCTCCTCAGAACCTGCCTTTTCAAGATTTTTTCAAGAAGTATGTCTAAAGATTGTAATCAAGATTTTAGCAAATGTTAAATTTAGGATTAAAGCTTAATTGTATCCAGGGTTTATAGACTAAGGTGGAGTTACCCTTATTTTCCTCCAGGAAACATTCTCTTTTCACAGCTACAAGCAGAATCCTATCTGTTGACTTCTACCAAGTGCACTGAGAAGGAACTGCTGTGATTTACATGCTTGGCTCCTTTAGATGCCATTTGGAAGTTAATAGGGATATGATTAAGGGTGGTCAAAACTTCTGCAAACCTGCCTCTGTGTAAGGTTTCCCTTGACCTTTCTCTCCATTATTTCTATGCATTGGTATTATTCCTGCAGTCCTCACTCACACTGTCATCTTTGCTTTGGCTCTTTTTTTTTCACTTGAATGACCTTTTATATGGATCAGAATAGTGCGGGTAAAGTGGCAAAGAAACAGCAATTTCTGAAACATCAAAGCATATTCCTTGCTTCTCCAATGTAAAGTCAGCAAATTTTTGTCATAATGCAATCCTCCTATTTTATAAATAGGTTCCTTTGAATCCTTTATTATCATTTAACATGCTTGCAGAATTTCTTCTTATTCAAGTAACTGTTTTCATCCAGATATAACTTGCTTTCCATTTCGTAGTTGCTTTTATTAGAATACTGTAGCTGAATTTTGCTCCTCAGGCAACATTCTCAAGTCTGCAGTATCACTTTTATGGCTTTTTAAAAAAAGGAGGTCTCTGTATTTTATTTCATACTGTTGTTATACTGGTGTTTGTGAAATGCCTGTAAATCATGTGTAAGATTCAGAAGTTTGTACTTACTGTTAAGAAGGATAAACCTTGGATTCGGAGGGAAATGTAACCAAAACCAAATGAGTGGTATTCTTGGCTCAGTTATAAACTTAGGTCTTGGGAAGCTCATGAAACTACTCACACGCTTGAAGTTAAATGTTCACTTAGCTTTTTTCAAAGTCAAGGCTAAAATGTGTGATTAACTACAACAGAAAACAACAAAAAAGGAACACTACATGTGTATCTTGTAGTAATGGTATACAAAATAATAATTTTAAAAAGTGTTTGTTATCAACAATAATAAGAATTCTTGTGTCTGAAATCAAATATCCAAGTGTCCTAAGGCTTTCATATTAATCTGTGGAGATGTCCTTACATTGTATTCTTACAACTATCTTATCAACATTTGCATATCACTAATTTGTGTTTACCTAGACAAACACATTAATCAGTCATCATTTTCTTATCAAAGGGGTGACTGCTGATTTGGAGAACTGAAAGATTCATTTTTCAGGGCCTTGCAGAGAATATATCTTCCAAAAGACACCATTTGTAAAACATAGCAATAGGCATTCCAAAGGTCACCACAAAATGGTCAACACTACTGCAATAATATAAGAAATAAACATTGTTATTGTTTGTGAAGGAAACAAAGACCTGACAGCATCCAGGTTTAAATAGAGTCTTGGTATCAATGCAAAAAACCTCCTAATATGGTAGAGTTGCTTTAATTAGTACATAATAGAAAGCAAGAGGATTCTTGCGGAGTCCTCTAAAATTAGGCTTTCTAGGTGATTTTGTCTATTGTTTTGTATATCTAATAATTTCAGAAAATAGCATGCAGCACAACATATCAGTGGAGCAGCTTCCAATAGTCCTGAAGATAGCTGGAATGCTGCTGTTATTCTCAAGGAGAATCAGGATTTAGACCAAGATGCTTGAACGAAAATGGCAACAAAACCTCCCAAACTCATCTGTATGCTTTTGTTTATTCTGCATTTTTTACTAACCCTAGTTGTTTAGTTATGAAAGGAACTGCAAAGTTGTCAACACACATGTCTCTGGAGATTTTGTCACTGTCATTTTTTTTCTCTGTTGAATCACCACTAAATTCAAATATACTCACCATTTTAAAGAGAACATACTAAGCTTTAATCCTGCAATGTCCAGGGCACACTAAGCTTAAACCCTGGAATGCCCAGGGCTCTCTTTCTACAGCTGATGGAAAAGGATACCTCTGGAGGCTATAGTTCTGTCCCAACAGGGTGCCTGCAATGAGTACGGTGATCGTTACTTTCGGACTGGTGACAGAAGATAGCAGGTGATAAGCTTAGTTTAGTTGTAAGATAGTTTCCTGGAAAAAGCAAAATTATTTAAAAAATCCATCTACTTAAGTGAGTAGTGATAGCGGGTATACATCAGGTATATCATAGAATCATAGAATCATTAAGGTTGGAAAAGACCTCTAAGATTGTCTAGTCAAACCTTCGACTGAGTAAGACTGTGCCCGCTAAACCACATTGTGGAGAGCCATGTCCACTCCTTTTTTGAATACTTCCAGGGATGGTGACTCCACCACTTGCCTGGAGAGTCCGTTCTAATGCCTGGATATTCTTTCAGTGAAGAAATTTTTCCCAGTATCCAAACTGAACCTCCCTTGGTTTTCCCTTGTCTTATTGCTTGTTGTCTGGGAGAAGAGGCTGATCACCACCTCACAAGAACTTCCTTGTAGATTGTTGTGGAGTGTGATAAGGTCTCACCTGAGCCTTCTGTTCTCCAGGCTAAGCAATTCCGGTTGCCTCAGGCACTCATAAAACTTGTGCTTTCCAGCCACTCTTCCCCAAGCCTGTTGCTCTGCATGGGGTTGTTGTGACTGAAGGGCAGGACTTGCTACTTGGCCTCGTTGAACCTCATGCAGTTGGCCTTGGCACATTGATCCAGCCAGTCCAGATCCCTCTGCAAAGCCTTCCCACCCTCCAGCAAATCAACACTCCCACCCAACCTAGTGTTGTCTTTACTCAATTTCCTCATCCAGACCATTGACAAAATATTCAACAGGAGTGACCCCAACACTGAACCCTGGGGAACACTGCTTGTGACTTACCACCAATTGGATTTAACTCCATTCACTACTGCTCTCTGGTCCAAGCCATCTATCCATTTTTCTACTCAGAAACTACACCATGTGTAAGACATGGGCTGCCAGCTTCTCCAAGAGAATTCTGTGAGAGACATTGTCAAAGGCTTTACTGAAGTCAAGGTAGGCAATGTCCTCAACCTTTCCCTCATCCACTAGGCACGTCACCTTGTCATAAAAGGAGATCAGGTTTGTCATGCAGGATGTGCTGTCCATGAACCTGTGCTAGCTGGGCCTAATCCACTGGTTGTCCTACATGTGCCATGAGATGGCACTCATGATAATCCGTTCTATAAACTTCCCTAGCAGCGAGGTCAGGCTGACAGGCCTGTATTTGCCTGGATCCTTCTTCTGGCCCGTCTTGCAGATGGCCAACCTCCCTGGTTAACCAGGACTGCTGATAAATGATGGAGAGTGGCTTGGTGAGTTCTTCCAACAGCTCTCTTGGTACCCTTGGTGGATCACATTTTACCCCTTAGACTCGTGAGAGTCTATGTGGCAGAGTAGGTCACTACTTCCTCCTGATTACTGGGGGATTACTGTGCTCCCTGTCCCTGTCTACCAGCTCAGGGGTTTACTGTAAAAGTCTGAGGCAAAGGCATTAAGTACCTCAACATTTTCCTTATTTTTGGTGGCAACGTTCTCCCCATATCCAATAATGGATGGAGATTCTCCTTGGCTCTCTTTTTGTTATTAATGTATTTGTAAAAACATTCTTCGTTATCTTCTACAGTGGTGGCTAGATTGTGTTCTAGATGGGCTTTTGTCTAATTTTCTCTCTACATGACCTAATGACATCCTTGTGCTCCTGAGTTGCCTGCCTCTCCTTCCAAAGGTGATAAACTCTTTTCCTTTCTCTGAGTTCCAGTGAAAGCTCCCTGTTCAGTGAGGCTGGTCTTTTCCCCCACTGCCTGGTCTTATGTCACATTAGTATTATTTATTTGATTCCAACAAAATTTCTTTTGGTCTAGACAAGTGCTGGTCACAAGCAAGTGCCTTCTTTCTGGCATGCTCTGGCATTAATTTAGTTTCATGTCCTGACTGCAGGTTCAAGAAAACCCCATATGCACACAATGCATAATGGATTGTACGTGATGTGGAAAGTCCTATGCAAAGTGGATGCGCTAGGAAGAAATGACTTGGCAAGGGGGCTTAAGTAGTGCCTGAACCACTTATTAGTGGATTTGACCTCGTTAACCTTTCTAAGTAGGAGAAATATTTTAATTCTTATTAATAAATGAAGAATTAAGACAGAGAAAAAGCAAATGTTTTGATCAAAGCTCGGCAGTAATCTTTGTCAGAGGACTGGAATTGAAACCCTAACTTTCAAAGGCTTAGTTCTGTGCCAGTTTTACTTATAAGTGTAGTAGCTGTTACTAGGATGTGGCAAATCTCATGAATTACAACTTTTTGTGCAAACAAACTACATATCCTAGAAATAACTATATTGGTATAACTCAGTTGTTCGACATCACTATTCTTTTTTCCCTGTTTACAGGCTTAAAGTTGACAACTCTACTGCTGGCTTTTTTTTTTCATTTTCTCTTCTCTCTGCTTCTATACCGAACTCTGAGCTTATTTTTCATTCTGCCTGGTTTCTGCTCCAATTTCACCCTATTTTTCATTATTAATTTTACTTTCCATCATCCTATCTGTTCCCACAGGTGAAATGAATGGATACATAAAATAAAAACTCCATAGCACTCAATTCTTAACCAATAACATCTCAGCGACTTTCGAATTATTACCGACAAAATGAAGATGCCTGTCCTTAGCTTTATTTCATTATTCTCCCAGACATTTGGTGCAAGATATTAAATGAGATCATTTAAATAAATCAACCTTGCTTCCCTTTTGAATACAGTAAATCATTCTAGAATAAGAAGCAAGAACTAATACCAGTCACTAATCAACTATCAGTTCATTGAAGCTTTCATTGATGTGAATTAGTAAATAAATACAAAAAACAGCAGCCTCTAAGTTTCAGACAAAAGTCAATATCATTGCTAAGGGTGACACAAGTTGAAGAAAGCAGTAAGTGACAGTATTTAACAATATCTAACAAAAATGTGTGTTTAGCATTTTGTCTGTAACACATCATGTGCTTTTTCACCTTTTGCTGATAATAAATTGTGCATCAGAACCTTCCCCTTTATTACAGGAGTTGTGGATGGAGCCATTCATTTCACTTGTACGAGAGAAGCAAAAGACACTTTATTGATATAACAAAGTTTAAGAGTAAATGCAATAGTGGTTTGACAAGATTTGATGGCAAGGTACATTAGATTATTTACTGCATAGAGAACAGAGTCAGGCAAAACTGCTAGGAGCCTCAAATCTAGCTGAGTCACAAAGGTCAGAAAAGACTCTCTTGTGCCCTAAACCACCTCTCAGAGGGGAGTACAGGTGTGGCTGGATCCATTCCTACTCAATGGTTTATGTCTAAAGGATTATATACACACAATCAATCCTTTATAGCACTTAGCTAAGATTTCAAAGTTAATGACTTATTGTCTTATTTGCATGCCAGCAGGACATCTGGGTCACTGTTCCAGACAGCCTTTGGTTACCCTGCTGTCAACTGTCCCCCAAAGTCCAGAGTCAGCTGGATGCTGCATCACAACCACCACTGGTGGTTATGATGTAAGTGGGGGCAGCAGCAAACTCTGCCACAGCAGGCAAAGAGAGAGTCATTCACTTACACGTATCCTGAAGTTCAAAAGTAGTGGCAAACTTACGTCAGATATTGGGTAGTTAAGAGTAGATAACAGGGGTCAGAGTAGACCTTTGACTCATCCTGGATCAATATTCTAGTATTTTCCAAAGGTCACACCACAGATCTTACTCTCCAGAAGTTGAAATGTCTGCGTTTCTTTTTGAAGTACTGTGGAGGCACAGAGATGCTTAATTTTCGCAGTACTTGAGATCAAGCTGCTTAGATGATTTGATCAGCTTTTAGGCATAAAAGTAAGTCTCCTGTGAGAGTATTAATGATATTTGCAAATGAAGACTAAAATAGGACCAGAGCTTGTGAATTCTCCTTCATAGAAATATATATGCATTAAAAAGAAATCTAGAGTATATTTCTGAATGACTGTAAATGTTTTATTACTACTTTTTATAATTATATTAATAAATTATACTTTATACATCCTTTAAGCATATTCAAATTTAGTAAATACAGTTGCCATTGGCAGTTGGACTAGATTAATTTTATAGGGCCCTTTCAACTTCAATATTCTATTCTAAGATTTCTGAGGTGCAAACACCATGATCCATATGGAGGATAGCACATCCCATCTGTAAGGGCAGAATCACACCCCGAAGTGCTGCAAACCACAGAAGATGGGCATCTGGGACAGCTTGTACTAATTGGTCACAGCCATGTGACTGAGAAACTGTGCTGAGAACAGTGAGCCGGATGGTGAAGGGTTTGTGCTCATGTTTAAGTTTTATACTTGTGAAGTGGTGGCTACTTCTCTGCAATTGGTAGAAGTCTGTCAGCATTTCTATGACAAAAAGGAATTAGGCTTGAGCAGCCTTGGGGTTTTAAATGCTTCCTCAGTGAGGAAGGAAAAAAAACCAAACAAACCCACAAACAAAAGTAAGCGCAATTCCAATAAAATGCACATGAACTCACATGGTGCTGCTGTCATTTCCTCCAGGAAAACTGTTGAACAGATCACAAAGCCTCTGTGTTTCCTGAATTTTCTTCCATTTCTGAATGAAAAGAAATTACTTTAAACAATATTTTTGTAACATCTGAGTGGCAGTTCTAGGTATTCAGCTGTTCTCTTCACATTGATCTTTTCCATATATTCTTTCTCCAATGATGCCTTTCATACTTAGTAGCATTGAGAACTGCTATTCAAAACACTGAGAAAAAGATGTGAAGTGTCTGGAGTTTGCCTGTCCTAAACCATGAAGTCCCGCAATCTTGAATTAGATTAGTCTTCAAGAAAGCTGATGACCAGCATTTTGCAATAAAACCAGTGAAGACATGGTATTTACAGAGTTCCATGTAATTAAACTCTGAAAATACCTCACAACTGCCTTTCTGTTTAATTTTATTGGCCAAAGAATACATTTCTTTATGCCTATATCAGAAAGGTCCAAAGCCAGGACCTGTAGTTACAAAATATTATTGGCGTTGCTACCATTTAGCTGACCAGCTTAAGAGGTTGTAGATTCCAGGTTGTGTGGGCAGCTGAAGACTTGGGCAGGTGACACGCAAGGACTGACCCTGCTGCACAGCATGGCACCACCGGCAGAGCAAGGACTGCTCTGCAATAAAGTTTTTGCATTGCTGAATTAGAGTTTTAAGAAGCAATTATCTGAAGTCTTTCTGATGACTGAGGGAAGCCAGTATGAAGCAGATCACCAAAACTTATAGAGCTGTTTATCTACTCTCAAGGTCCTGAAGGTGTGGAAGGAAGCCATGAGTTTTGCTATTTGTGTGAAATAAAACCTGAATAATTTTAATTTTTTTTTAAAATTTCACGTGTTCTGTATCTTGCAGTTTATAGTGTGTTGTGTCTTCCCCGAGGCAGAAGTGTTACTTTTTTTCCCCATGCTGTTCTACATTTGAAGCTTCTAGAAATTACCTTTTTAATGGTACGGAAACATGCATTGAACACACATTGAGCATATTAAGCAATTAAATATTGCACAATATCTACCATGTAAACTCACAGAAGTTATTGGTCTAAGAAAATTATATTATGGATGAATTTTATTCCTTCATCATGCTATGTTTTACCTCCTTTTCTGTTAATTCCTTTCTAAATTCCTATTTATTATTTAAAGTTACATTAGATGAGCTGTCAGTGTTTTCTTCAATTAGACAACAATTTTCATTCAAATAAAATTGCTATGCTCCCAATATTTGCTTTTGTCAGCACATTATAGATTTTTTTTTATTAAGGACAAATTTTTATCACTTGAAAATTAATTTTTGTTCACAGTAACTCATTTTTATATCATTTATAATTGTGGGGACATACCTATAATAACATTATAGCATATTAAAAATTGGTCACTGTTACCAGATATCCCATAAAAATATATTTAATGACCTTTCCATAGAGGAGAGAGATATTTTAGCTCACTGCATTTTAGAAGAAGCTGGGTATATTCACTGCAGTTATGGTTTATAACACTTCCTGTTGCAAGTTTTAAAGTCTATCAGAATTCCCTGTGCACAATAGAGCTCTTACCATATGTCAGGAAAAAACCTGTATTTTGAAAACTCCCTAAACATCTACTTTTCAACAATGGTTATAAAGGTGATTTATGGACATATCTATTTTTGAGTGTATGGAATTCATAGCCACAGGAAGTCACAGAATAAAATATCAGAGCTGGATTTGAAAAGTATCTGGCTCATTTTATGACTAGAGTAATGTTTGTGAGTGGAACATCCCTTAACACGGCAAGCCTGTGCAGGTACAAGTGCGAGATTCATTGCCTTGAAGGAGAGAGGAATTTAAAATCTGTCTTATTCTTTGCTGAAGGTCACCCCACTTTTCAACACTCTTTGAGATGTGACTGTCAGAACTGAATAGAGTAATCCACAGATTCATTTTTAGTACTTGTTAGTGCTCTTCTCTGGGTTTATTCTAGATTCAAGCTCCCCAGTTTAGTCATGCTTTGACTGTGTTAGCTTTCATTGCCGGCATATCATGCTGAGAGGGTATGTTCTATGTTCCCTCTCTTTAGCAAAGTCCTTTTTTTGAGAAATGGCTACGTATAACCCAATTGCCATAATGATTTTACTTCCTAATATACAAATATACATTTTTCATCTTATGTCCATGTAAGTTACTTATTATTATGGTCTAGTCAGTGATTTTTTGTATCCTCGGATTTTATAAGCAGTAGTTTTATTACCCATCATTGCAAAAGATACCAAATACCATTAAGCCTAAACTGGAGTCTACAAAAAACATGGCTTTCCACTTCTAACCACTTTGAGGAGTCTATTTGTCACTCAGATTCTCCTCCACTAGCATGGCTTTTACTGATTTTAGACAGTGTTATATATAGTGGTAAGTTAAATTTAAAAAATCACAGAAAATCAAATGGTTCAGATTATTCTACTACTTTACAGATTTGCCTTCTCCAACTGGATTTGCAATCCCATAAAACTGGTGACAAGCCTTAGATAAGTGCAGAGTATTAAAAACAGTTGGAAGATGTAATAGGTTTACACAGTAAGTTTTCACTTACACAACCAATCACCCCCAGCCCCAACATATGCATATGTATACATACATGTATTTTTTCAAAAGTTTGAGACAGATAGATGTAAAATATTAGACTTGATAGATTGTTCATCTAATCTACTACAGTGATGTGATATTATTAAAAAAAAAGAATATTTTTTTTACCTTTTATTTAAGTTCACAATGAGATAAAAGGTCAAACACATGGACTGCAAGTGTTCTGCAAATTATTTACATTTACAACCCCCAATACAATAAGATCAGCCTGTCATTCCTCCAAGCTGAAACATGTACGGAAATGTTAAGAGCTCATGCACCAGCCTATACCTCAAACCACTCTTCAAAAGTCAGGGAAGCAGATGGACCTTCCTACATATAACCAGAAATATGCATTTTTTAATAGTGTTTCACCAAGCCTTACAGTATGAGACCGAATCCTGACATTTAAAATACAATCATTATTTTCTGCAAATGTGTAGTTTAATAAAATCTCAAAGGCAACAGCAGACAAGAAAAAAAAAGTGAATGGAAGAGCAAAGATCACAAAAGCCAACAAATCAGTTATTACTTTAGGCATATTTTCCATGTTGTAATGACATCTATATGAGAAAATGCAGGCATTTAGCATGAGAATGTCTTTGGGAGCCTCCTGTGTGGGCAGCTGGCCCCAGCAGAATGGTGCAGGAGGCATTATCCAGGTGTGCTCCATGCTGCAGCAACTCAGTGCTCCAAGTGGCACCGGCCAGATGTCTCCTCCATGGTCTTTGTGATGAAGCTGGAAAATATTAATCTCATCAGGGAATAAGAAGGACACACAAAAGTAGGAATGTTACTTATCCCCACCTTACAGCTGGCCTGTTCCCTGGAGAAGAAACTCTACTTTCTGCCCTAACCTTTTGTTTTAGTGCCCATGAGTGTTTCTGGTGACCAGGATCCGTTTAATGTGAAACATGAGGTGGAATACAGATCTCTTCTTCCCCGCAAAATTCCTGTCATGACCAGAATACTAGCCAGTAAGGCAGTGCTTACTGCTGGACTTATTGCTTTTCATGTATTTTAGGAAAGCTTGAAAATTTCCGGTCAGTAGGATTATTTAGGGAAGCAGACAGAGTTTAGATATAACTATGTTAATGTATCATATCTACACTGTTAGTGTCTTTGCATACTTGTGCAAGGTGCATAGGGAGTGTCCGTGATTCAAAATGTAGGTGATAGATGCTGAGTCTGGCTGGCTACAGATGGAGATGTCTGGCTTTCTGAATAGACTTTCTGACTCACTCTTTTAAGCACTTAAATGGGCTCTCTGGATCTCATTCATAGCCATAATTTGCAAACCTGAATGATTAAATACAACTTCCCCCGCCTAAATTAGCATTTAGGCAGGTTAATTAGAACTGGAATAGTTCCATCCAGCGTCTCTGCAGCTTTTCTTTGTAGTGGAACAGCAGCTTTGTCTCCTCAAAAGGCTATAAAACTAATCATAGGAGTTATAAGATAGTGCTCTAGCATGACACTTTGACTTTTAAGGCCAGATCTTAATGTTTTATTGTAGCCTATAGGACTCAGTCTCAAAACACTCTAAGATGTGCAAACTTGTGAGCCATCTTCCCAGTTGAACCCAGGTCTCCTGTAGTCATACATGTTTGCAGCACAGAACTGGAGTTCTGTTTTGTGACAGGCAGAAATTCTGTAATGGGATTCCTCACTTAGTTTATTATTTAGCTACCATTTATTATTTATCTGTATCTTCATTCCTCCATTAACGTGTTCAGAAAGAGGCAAAACAAAGCATCAGCCTCTGCTCTGTTTCAAAAGATGGGAAAAGATTTTTCTGCTAAATTTATGTTTCAAATTAAAGTAGCTGAAGATTTGGACATTATTTATTTGTTGTATTTGTTTAAAATTGTTAGGGTAAGAAAAAGAGTATCTTTTAAAATGAATAGTCAAATTCCTAAATATCCTAAAGTATGAAGTCATAAATTTTCCATATAGAATAGTAGCGTTATATTAAAAACACTATCCACAGTCTGCACTTGCAGTCAAAGGAAAAAGTATGGAAGATAAAACATTATGTCAAAATATTTTTATGCTGTGAAAAATAAAACTGAAAAAAAGTTGCATTACCAAAAGAAAAATCAAATTACCCTGTGTATATTTAAAAGAATGTCAGCTTATTTTTCATGTATTTCTCATGAATGCAAATGATATCTGTTTCTTGTTAAGCAGTCCTGCTGAGTATAATACTAAACAAAAGCAAAACAGAACCTGTTCACCAGGGTGAAGGATTCAAGCAAAATCAAGGGAATTTGTTTCTTATGCCAGAAAGGAAACATTATCAAGAGACCATTGCAAGCTATTGAGCTGCCATGGAATAATTTTTCCCAGTGGTTGTACTCGTGGCAGTAAAAAAACCTGGTGCACTAATTCATTTTAACTGATGTAGATTATTCTGCTTAATGTGAAGAGTGTGTTATGGCTATTCTGACAAATAGATGAAGTTCTTTGCATGGCACATAGTGCATTCGATATTCGGATAGCAAGTAATTGTTTGAGAGTGCAATAACTTTTTCACTTAATAGATCCAGATTTCTTTGATTTTAAGATTCTACACAGCCAAAAATACGTAGAAAGACAGACAGACACAGACAGACCGACAAATACATAGATGAATGCATTTTATATGGTTAAATGCATAAAACTCTTTTAACTGAAATCATCCAGACCTCAGCCAGCTTCCCCAGTTGAAGGTGTGTATTTACATTCCAAAGGTCATATATGAACCAGGAGACTCATTAAAAAAAGCCTCCCCACACCTATAGAAACAATGATCCTTTCTTCTTGTTCTTGCTTAAAAAATAGGATGCCCTTATGCCTTATGCAAGGGTACACTATTTATGTGCTTTTGGTTTTGTCAGTACCTTGGAACAGGTCATGAAAAGAAGCCTGCCTCTTATACAGAGTGAGGTTCTTTGCTATTATCAAATTGTCTAAAATCTAGCACAATAAATGGATCATTACTCTTTGAAAGCTTTCCTAGATGCGTGAAATATTTCATCCTTGTGGTTTCTGCAGTTTAAAAGTTGCTTTGATGGGGCACATCCAGGTGTATTAGGTAGGCCAGCATTACTGTCTTATTCAAATGGACATTTTTTCTAATAAATGGCTTGATTTCTCCATCCAAAAAAACACTTAACCAGCAATATAGCTTGCTCTAAGTGAGCTAGTTCTGTGGTGTAGGCGAAGGCTTGGCTCATGGAAACAATATACCTGCATCAGAGTTGTGTTGACTGCCCAATAAATATAGTTGTGAGTAGCCCCTGGACAGGAGGATGATTAGTCTGTGCACTGTACATCACTTCCAGTTCTGAACCTCGCTCCTTCAGAGCCAGCCTGGGGATCCCCACGCAGGCCTATCAAAGGTGTGTCACTACAGCATGTGCATTTGTGCATATGTCTGAAATGCAGCTGATAATAGGTGTGACTGACAAGGAGAGCAAACTGTTTTTACTTCAAGGTACCCTTTGCCACAGTAATCTATATCTCTGTGAGTCTGAGATAAAATTGCTATAGTATACTCTGTGTGGGTCTATAGGCTGAAATGGAAAGGGGAATGTCAACAAAACACAATTGCCTACATAGGCAGTATTTTGTGTTTGTGCAACATTGATCTCCAGTGACTGCCAGTTTGTTTCTGGATGGAGGTTGACTGTAAAGCTCACGGTGTGTGAGATCCAAGTGCTACTACTCTGTGTCATTATGACATGCTAAACAGTTACTATTAGCTAATACTCTAATTACTGAGAAGAGAGTGGTGCCAGAAGCTCCTGTTCTCATGTCCTTCATAACAGATCCTGGGACTTAAAATTAGCACTTTCTGCCAGGGCTTTGCTGTCTTGGCTTTTCATATTGCAAAGGTAATCTTTTCACCTCTGCATTTAGGTCACAGAAACATTGAAGTTTGTGCAAATCCTGTTTGATATGTGAAATATGTTTGATATGTGAAATTCAGATATATTTTGTATTGGACAGGACTGCATTTGAAATGATTAATTATTACATTCAGGTGGCTCAAGTTTGTCATGGATTCTTATTTACATTTTTCAAATTGAAAACACTGAAATAATAATCAAATGCAAATCAGGTAGAAGGAGACCTCACTAGCTTAAGTATGTTCCTTTAACCCATCAGTGGGTTAAATGGACCCACTGATCAATTTTTCATTGTGTTCTATGGTCATGATTAATATAGAATATGGTGCCTATACCAGCCTTGGCCTATATTTGTGGGAGTGATTATCTACATGTGGACGGACACATATTCACCCAGTGTTGTGGGTTTCTACCTCAGATGTGTGTATTTAAGCAGTGTTTCTGAAGCTTACTCCAATCAGTCATCCTTGTTCCTTTGTCACGTTTTTATTTTCCTTTGCCAAATTCTGAGCTCATAATACTTTTGGTACTAAGAAGCTGCTATCACTAGGTATATGGAAACATTTCATTATTCAACAATAATCTAAATTTTAAAATTATAATATGTGAGTCAGAGTACCATATCTGACATTCTGCTCAATGTACTCACTTTCACCAACTTTTGAAGAAGCATCTGTGCACATATGAGCAACAGAAGAATTAATTCAAAAGTAAGAAGTGAAATAGTAGTTTCCATATGTTGCTCACCATGCCATAGAATGGAAGATTGGAATCTCAGTTAATACCCTAATCTATATGTGATGGTTTGTTAGTAATTTAAAATAAGCAGCTAGGAATGTAAGCCACATCTCATTGGGTCTAAGATTACCGATGCAGGGTCAGCCTTGGAGAGAGAAGGAGAATGCATTACAAGAGTGTGACTGTGTTGTTGTTCTAAAAATGTTTACAATTCTCTTATTTGACCATGTGTCATATCAGGGGGAAAAAAAAGTAAAACAGATGAAATACTACAATTTATCATGTTTATCTCTCTGTTCTGCAAGAAGATGTAATAGATGAATATTTTATTTCCTTTATTTACTATACAAAGATTGAAAGTAGGATCTACTCTGTTCAATAACTTAACCTTCTGTGCTCCTTGCACATTACTGTAGAAAAAAGAAGGGAACACTTTGAAATTGTAGGGCAGTTTATGCCAACTTTCTCATTCCTAAATATAAATACAAACCAAATTTCAATAGATAGATAAATGTGCTGTGTCTATCAGGAATTTACTATCAAACATCTGAACTGGAAGAATGTCTAACTTCAAAATGGTAATAGAAGACAAATAATTACTCCAAATGTCTGCATCTTAACTCACATTTTTACTTTTCCCATTGGAACTATGGAAAATCCAACTTAGAATGGAAAGGTAGTCTCATCTGCACATTCCTGAATATTTCTGAACACTTTGGAGCATTCCTGCCTATTTAATACTGTCCATAGGAAATTGCAAAAAGTCATGACTGCCAGGGCATCCCAGACACACTAAAGTTAATCCTAACTGTGAGTCTGACAAGTATGTCTGCTACTATTTTTAACATCTTTCCCAGATGAATCAGATCTAAGTTTTGGGTTTCCAGGCGACAGTGCAGCTAACTCACAGTACATTATGGATAATTTATAGAAGTCTTTCAGCACTTGGGGATTCCTATATAGGCAGATCTTTGCTGACTGATGACAGTTTTGTTTCCTTATGGATAAAAGAGCTGAAAACCACACTTCTTGCTGGAATATTTTCTTGTAGCAGGATCCAAGCAAGAAATTACTTCCATGTATATCAGAAGTTATTTAATAAATATATAATTCAATTGCATTTCGGTGTATAATTTGACATGCTAGGATCTTTGAATAGTTCCTCATTTCAATAAATGGTTTCTTCCTTTGTAAATAGCGAAAGTAAATAAGTATTTCAGTTGACTTGCACATAGTCACTGAGTGTTCAGTAAACTCTTAGTTGAGCTGCCTAATTGCACATGACAAGTATGCAAAACTAACTTGAATGATAAAAACATTCCTGGAGAACTTCAAATGCTTAGGCTAAATATGTGTAGTATTATGGTTTGCTAATTGGAAACTCTATTTACTTAATTAAAATACAGTGCTTGTGTGCTAACACAGATGAGAACAGTCAATATGTAGCTAGCAGGCATAAACAAAAGGGGATTACCTACCTTAAAAACACATTTACCTTAATTACAGCACTCAAGTTTTCAAAGTCTGTTTCTAATGAAAATGAGAGGGCATTATAAAATGAATTGTGTTTAGCATATTATTCATGAGATCAATTATAAACTGTATTTCTAAAACAGTGACTATATATTTTCTTTGCCATATTCTTAACATAAGAAACATTGTTCAGTAAGTTTTGGTAGTATTTTATTGTATTTAAACTTTAATTTTGATCTCATTTGCTCATATAATTCCCTTAGTGACTCTCAGTGGATAAGAAGGATTGTCCTGTAATTTGCATTAACAATGCCGATAACAGAAAGATCAGTGCTCTAAAAAAGACAGTTATCCAAATATAGCCATTTGCAGCTTGGCAACCAGCAGGAAACACCATGATGTGCACACCAGAAGAAAGAGAAAGTGGGATCTCGTAAGCTAAATGTCACTTTCAGGAGCACCACCTCAGGATGCAAAGTGTCTTGGCAGCAGCACATAAGTGTTTTTGACAACGAAACGTTTTCTCTAAAGATGTTTTTTATGAGAATCTGTTTATTCTGAAAGTGACCATGAACTCTGTCACAGTCGTGATACCTCTCCCACTGTGAACAAATATTGGCACTGGGAACAAGCTGTTCAGGAGTATTTGTGATTCAGTCTGTCTCCTTATGTAGTTGAAAGAGCATGTCAAATCTTAAGAATACATATGTTGTCATGCTCTACTCCTTCAAACTAAACACATTTAACAGCAGTCTTGGTACCAATGAATGCCATGATATGAAGGAACAAATAAGCAATACACCTGCTGTTTGAATTTTGAATATCATTCCAACACCAGGTGAAGCAAGGGCGTGAAGCTGAGAGCTGCAGAAGTAGATTCAAGTGGGGCTGCAGTGCAGCTTCACCTTTCACCGAGGACACCCGGTTTTCAGAAATGCTGCGCACAGCCTAAGAATATCATAAGCAAAATGCAGCAGCTGCAGCTTACCTCTGGCAGCTCCACACTGTGGTTCTGCCATAGGAATGTGAGAGTTCCATATAGAGTGCCTTTGATTGAAAACTGCAGGCTGACTTAATTTCTAAACTAAGTATCTTCCAGTCTTTTAAGAGCCATTGCTAATGGTGCCTTTCTGATATTTTTCTAAAAAATGGCTGAAGTAAACTTGAGATGCGGTCTTTACAAATGTGTGTATACATGCTCAGCTGATGTCTGTCAGCTCCATGCTGTCAATACAAAGTAACTGAGACTACCTTATGTCTGAATAGCAGTAAATACCATCCTTCTGATCATGGTCGCTTTCTCAAAGGCAGTAGAGTTCTTCCATCCCCTTTCTACTCTGAGCCACTTGCTTCCCTTTTGTCAGCAACTCATAGACTCTAATCGTAGTGCTGACACAAGGGTTTGCTGGCCCCTTTGTAAATATTCTCACTGGGAACCCTTAGGGAAATAAATAAACAACATATTCAGTGAGTGAAGGAAGACAAAACAGGGTGTGTGGGACGGTAGCACTATTATAACACCAGATAATTTCAGCTGCTTAAAACCACAAACCCATTAAGACTTACACCACTACTATTAGGTGTGTTTGTAGCTAAGGCATTAGATAGTTAGAGAAGGTGGATGTGACTTCTTAAATCAGAATTACAGTGTAATATTATAGGTAAACAACAAAATAATGAGTGAATCCTTGCTGACAATATCTCTTTTCCTTTTTCCTTTTTACTTTCCTCTTTTAGCCGGTAAAACATAATCTTCCCCCACTCACTTAGTTGAAGATATAGGTTTTCTCATTTGGGGCCATCTACCTCTTCTGTCTCAATGCACCTGTAGGTCATTGCCAGATGAGCACTACTGGCATCAAATGTGATATTATCTGTGATTGCAACAAGGATTGTAAGACCAGGAGGAGAAGGACTTAATGCTACCAGTTGCTGTCAGCCACAGCACACATGTATTCTTGAAGCTTCTTTCCAGTGGCAAGGACTTCTTCCCTAAAAGAGAGCCTCTAATTCAAATTACAGCTACAGGACTGCAGACCTGTGTTTATTGCAAAGCTTGTAGCTGCATGGGGCTCGGAAGATTTGCAATGGCATCAACCCCTGTTTAAAACAAATCACTGACGGACGTGTGTCATAGGATCCTTAAATGCACATTAATCCATAATTGGTTCACCCATCAGTGTGAATGTTTCACTCACTCGATAAGATAATTACTTCTGGCAGCTCCTCTGGTAGGCTCATTTACCAGTTATGTCAGGAAGTTGTCTTTCACATACTCTAGGACCCCCTCCTTCCTCTCTGCTGTGTTGTATTTCCAGCAGACACCTAGCAAGTTGAAGTTGCCCATGAGTACAAGGGCTGTTGACTGTGAGACTTCTGCCATCAGCTTGTAGGGTGTATCATCTGACTGTTTGTCCTGGTTAGGTGATCTGTAACAGACTCCCACCATGACGTCTGCCCTGTTGACCATCTCCCTGATCTTTACCCATAGGCACTCAACCTTGTCATCTCCATCATCATCAATTTCCACACAATCAACATACTTCTTAATGTACAGTGCTACCCCACAACTTCTTCTTCTTCTCTTGTCTCTTCTAAAGAGCTTATGGCCATGCATTGCAGCGCTCCAGTTGTGTCATCCCACTGCATTTCTGAAATGGTGACTACGTCACAACTTTCCTGCTGTACGGTGGCTCCCAGATCCTCCTGCTTGCTGCCCATACTGTTTGCATTTGTTTATGTGCACTTCAGCCCCATCATTTCTAGTGAGCCTGGCTTTATCTCCTTCCTGCTTTGAGGATTGTGTGAATTCTCCTTAATCTGCCTTTAGCAAAGTCGGTTTAGCTTCAACTGCTTTCATTGACAGGTTAAGCCAACCTTACTGACTTTGCCTAAAGAGGATGATGGAGGGTTTGTGGCATCCTTCCTGCGGAAGAGCTATGGAAAGAGTGACCTTTGAAGATCTGTTATTCTGCTAAAGTCTGCATGGGCTATAGTAGTTTCCAAAATGAGGGAATTCATGACTTAATTATAGGCACCAATGACGTACAAAAATAGTGATCATATCTAGAAGCATGGTATGAGGAACAGCCTCCATGGCCATGACTATATAAAAGGAAATTAAACAGTCTGAGACAGGGTTTGAGGACTGGCATGTAATATATTATCCATGCTGTTTGCTTTCTAATGTTCTTCTGGCAGCTTTGGTCTGGGCCAACCAAACAGAAGAACACAGCCTACAGGCAGTGTAGGCCAATAAGCAGTATGGTCAAGACAGTATTTTGGGAATACGGAAAGAAGGGTTTAGCTTTGTAAGTGTGAAGTGTGCCATGCCACTTGCCCTGAGGACAATGGAGAGAATTTGGATGGCATAGAAAGGGAATTGAACTTAGTGCATAAGTGGCCAATTTCCCTTGAATGCTTTGCCTCCTCTCTGGAAGTCGGGGTTATTCTGAGCACCTGGGTTACATACCATGCCTTTCACTCGGCCAAACAGGAGGTCTAAAGAAACTGATTACTTTTAAGGCACTTATGTGTATAAAATTAGGCTTTGTGAGAATTCTTTCCCGTTCCCATCCCATTCTCATTTTTGTATGGACAAGATACAAGTTACTTGAATATCTACAGATTACTTGGATATCTCTATCCTTGGAGATATTCAAAAGCCATCTGGACATGGTCCTGAGGAACTGGCTCTTGGTGGCTCTGCTTGAGCAGGGAGGTTGGAGTAGATGACCTCGAGAGGTCCCTTCCAATGTCAACCATTCTGTGATTCTGTAGTATTTGGCCTAAAACTGTAGCTCCCTTTAAAGTCATGTGTTCAAGGACACTCTCAGGCACACGGTGTGATATTTAGGGTGTCCTGCGTAGGGCTGGAATTTGGACTTGATGATTCTGATGGGTCCCTTCCCAGTCAGTATACTCTACGATTCTATGATTCTGTGATGCTATGATTCTATGATTCTGTGATGTTTGGCAAGCATCTGCGTTTGTTCACACCAGGTACTCAGCTGAACCAGTGAGTTGGTGACTCATGGGGCAGGAGAGTGTCATGTGCATTCCTGCATGAGTGACGTCTTCTCTGCTAGCCCAAGAGAATGAGCAGATAGGGCTCTCTGGGCTTACCTCTTATGTCAGTCCTACACGTAGGCATGGTTGAAGGCAGAATCCTCTCTGTGTAGCTAGTTGTGTCTGTGTCCTCTGTGTGAGTGTCTCTGTGCATGTTTTTCTGGGATATATGCTTAGCTTTCCTACTGGATGGACCTGCAAGTGGGAAAGCAGCAGCTTTATCTGATAGCCCAAGCAGAGGTCCAGATCCCCACACAGCTGGACAGGAGGGAGTCGGGCCAGGGCTGCTGGAAGTGGTGGCTGCTTCTAACACCCCTTAGTGAATACTTTATAATACAACTTATTGCTTAAACCTGGAATTTGGAGCCTGTGCATGTGATCATCTTTGGAAGAAATATGAATCATAGCAAGTTTATATATATCTTTTCTGTTCTTCAGAAGTATATAAGAATTATTCTTTCCTAAGAGAAAAAGTAAAAACATCATCTCAATCCTGTTTTTCAACCCATGCTAAACATGGAGTTGATAAAAAACCTGGAAGTTTCCCCTGTGATTCTAAATAAGAATGACTGGCTACAAAAATTTTCCTGCAGAGTTTGAGAATTGGTATTCCCTGTTGTCTTCGAGAGATATATTGAAAATCATTGCAAATTCTCTAAAAGCACTCAATAGTTTTCTCAAGTTGCTAAAATATACTTCACCATAGAGCTGCTCTTTGCCTCTGCTTCCAGTGCTATCAAAACCCATACACCTTCACACGTTCATGACAGTGCTATATCTTCCTGGGGTTTATGCAAATCATGGTATATTATATTCTCATAATCCTCTGCCTTCAGTCTTATATTAAATCACTTTAGCCAAGCTTTTTATTTCTAAATATTTTGTCCCCAGAAAACTAAGGCTGGGGCTTATCAGATAATCTTGGTAATTAAAAGTGAAGCCCATAACAGAAGGACCATTACTGTCTTGTTTGGATTTGGTATGTCAGATGATGAGCCAAAATTACAGTAAGATGGCTAATTTTTAGTTCATAAAAATTATACCCAGAACCTAAAACTGATGCATTTTGAGTTCCTTTTGTTTACAGAAATAAAGCCTCTGCTAGAGGGATTGAATTGGCTCATGGCATAAACTCTCAATTTTCGTGTCAGTTGTGAATCCCTTTAATCCCTTGCAATCTTTGTAAAAGATTTTGCATTACACATTCACTTTCTTTCCATTAGATGAGCTATTTACACAAGTTGTGGATATGGATATACTTCTTAATTTACTTTTAAGTAAGGTATTTTTATTTTGATCATTCAGAGCCAGGCCAGAACTTCATAACTTCAACAAATAAAATTGGACTTAATATAGATTACTGTTTGTCCTTTAAATTGTTGCGAATACTCCATACTTTTCAATGTTTTGAAACCACTGTAAGTGATTAATTCACTACTTTCTCTCATACAGGTTGACTGGAACACAAATATTTTCAGTGCAGAAATCTTGTTCTGGTGGAAGTCCAAATAAGATGTAATCTTGCAGTACTGCTACTGTGCCTGCAGATCATATAACTGGGTCTGTTTGACAACTGAATTACAAAAGTACAAAAATCTCCATAGCTTGAAATAGATTTAAGAGACAGTTTTTTATTAAGGGAACAAAAGCTCCAACCCTGTTCACGTTCCCTTTTCCAGTACCTACCTGGTATTGAGCCACATTTTTGGACCTACACAGGATGTGGATAGTCCATTGGTTAGAGTACCTGAAGCAAGGCTCAGAAGGATTACCGCAGGGTTGGTGGTCCAACAGATAAATTTGGGAGCAGATAGACAGTGTCTGAGTTGCAGAGATGAGACATAATACACCTGCTTACTCCTGTAGATAGGTTCTCGGCACAGGGAATGGTAGCACAGGGATGAGGGGGAGGATGGAGCACTCCATCCACTATCTCACAGTAGGCGAAACCCCCTCATGACAGGGCAGATAGTCAAACTCCACACAGTTTTGTACCAAAAGGAAAAACTTTGGTAACTAGAGTGTTGTCACTGAAGAATTTGGGAATGGAAAAGTGAGCAGCTTCTCAACATATAAGGATTGCAGTCCTGTTTTGATCTTAAATTTCCAGATCACTTTTGACAGGCACCCAAAGCACGGAGATCTTGGTTCACTTTCTACAAAGAACATACTGCAAAGATACAGCAAGGAATTGCCACAACTTAAATCAAATGTTTTGCCAGTTCAGGAAAGGGGAAAAAATATAAAATGAAGATAAATAAGCAAAAATAACAACTCTGTGAAAGAAAAATTTACATGAAGGAGAGAGGTTGTCACAGCAAAGATGTGGTCACCACCCAAATGCGAACTTTAACAGATAAAGAGTCTAGAAATACATTGTAAAAGAGAACAGCATAAAGAAATTTGTGGCTTGCTGTTTACCTAATCCATCAGTTTTACTGTACTGACATTAAACTATATCCATAGAATATTCATCTTGGTAAACAACCAAGAGATCTGAGGGGAAATCTGAAGTTAAATTATTTGTAGTTGTCAAATACTATTTTTGGACACTACATTTCTGGTTTTTTATTGCCCATAAATGGTATGTAGAGGGGCAATCTAGAATCTTAAACAGACCGGGAGAAGTGGTCTGAGATTGTTTGGACAGTTGTGCAGAATTTTGTGCAGAAGTTTGTGTCAGTGCAGTGTTGGTCATTTCATCTGAGGCATCAAATGGAACACTTGACTCTTGACTCTCAGGGATTACTAGACAGTAAGTGAGTTGTCTCCTATGAGTGTTCTAGATTGCTTTTGATATGATGAAACATTAGAAGACAAAAATAGAGAAAAAAAAGTTCATTTCAGGATGGCTATTGCTTACTGTGAGCTATGGTTGACACACAGAACAACAGCATAGGTCAGGAGAACTCAGAGAATGTAAATCTGAGACAGAGGCCATTATGGCAATTATTATCATACAGGAGTTTGTTGACATTGTTGTCAAATGTGTTAAGGGCTTGGAGGTTATCTTTAGATGATATCTGTTTCTTTGGAACATCTCTCTTGGGGTATCTTCTTATATAGTTTGTTTTACATAATTGTTTCTGTGAAAATAAAATGAAATAAATATTCTAAGACTCCATTAGGATGAATGCTGTTATTTGTTCTCCTTTTTAACCAGGTCACAGAATCGTTGTTTCTCAAACATTTTAAATTTTGATTTTTCAAAAATGCTATTCTATGTTTACTTTCATATGCTTGTTCTCTTCTGTCCAATGCAATGTTGTTTAAAACACATGATTCAATATGTCTAATAGGACTAAATATGAGAAGACAAAGAGCAACGTTATTATCCTCACTAAGCACATTTAGCAGTGTTCATTTTACTTACTGATTTGTGAAGCAAGCCATTTTCTGATTTGTGAGGCTGGCAGAGTCAACAGTTTTAGGTGTTTATCAGTCACAGCACTCCCTCTTATGCCAACAGGCTGTTTCTTTGATCATTTGCTAGAAGTTTCAAAATATCAGGGAAAACAGCCCAGAGGTATTTTGGTTGGATCACAATGCAGACTTAAAAGTGTCTTAGCTCCTTGCTTATTGGTGGCCCTTCAAGCAAGACATTCAAAACATGCTTATGCTGGCAAAGATAGCCAGCTAAATTATGTCTCTGATTTACTTACAGTCAAATTAAGAGAACTTTTATATAATTTTGAATAATTTAATGTTATCAGCCAGGCTTTCAGCACAGAGTCTATATAAGTGCGGGGGTGACACCAAAGGGTCTATTTAAAATAAAGTTTTAAATGTATTTCAGTAAGCAGCTTCATCTCAATTAACTGACTTCTGCTGCTAGTACAAATGCTGTCTTTTCTACTGTTGTATTGCTCTGGAATAATAGAATCATTCGAGTTGGAAAAGACCTCCATGATCATCGAGTCCAACACTCGATTGAACACCACCTTGTCAACTAAACCATAGCACTAAGTGCTACGCTCAGTCATTTCTTGAACACTTCCAGGATAGTGACTTCATCACCTCCCTGGGCAGCCTGTTCCAACGCTTTACAACTCTTTCAGTCAAGAAATTATTCAGCCTGAACCACCCCTGGTACAGCTTGAGGCCATTTCTTCTTGTCCTGTTGCTGGTTGCCTGGGAGAAGAGGCTGACCCGACAACCATGGTACAAGCTCCTTTCAGGCAGCTGTAAAGACTCCAAAAGTCTCCTTTGTGTCAGTCCTTACCAGGAGAGCTATAGTGCAGGCCAGCTGTAAAGGAACATATCCAAGCGTTGAAAAGTCTACTGAAAGAAGAAAAGGTTTTTCAGTGGAAATCTGAGCAGTTAGTCTGAGCAGTGGGTCCTGCAGGCAAGAAGACAAACCCCATTCCTTGGTGCGTCAAATACAGCTGGTCAAAAGAGGTGATTATCCCACTGTACTCAGCGTTGGTGCGGCCTCATCTTGAGAACTGTGTGTGGTTCTGGACCCCAGCATTTAAGAAGGACATGAAGGTTCTTGAATGTATCCAGAGTAGGGCATCAAATCTAGTGACAAGGCTGGAAGGCTGTGGGGAGTGGCTGATGATTTCATGTTTGTCAAGTTTGGAGAAAGCGAGGCTGAGGGACGACCACATTTCTCTCTACAGCTTCCTGAGGAGGGGAAGTGGAGAGGGAGGTGCTGATCTCTTCTCCCTGCTAACCAGTGATAGGACAAATGGGTCAAAGCTACACTAGGGGAGGTTTAGACTGGATATTTTGAAGCATTTCTTTACCGAGAGGAAGCTCAGACCCTGGAATGGGCTTCCTAGAGAGGTAGTTGATGTCCCAAGCCTGTCCGTGTTTGAGAGACATTTGGACAACGCCCTTAACAACATTCCTTAACTTTTGTTCAGCCCTGAAGTGGTCAGGCAGTTGGACAAGATGATTGCCATAGGTAACTTCCAACTGAAACAATCTATTGTATTGTATTGTACTGTATTCTGGCATATAATGTCAAATAAGCATCCATCAAATCTGTATGTACAGAAACTTAATCTCCCCCAAATAGTCCTCATTGTTAAAATTGAATGTGTTACATTATTGTTATCACTAATGTTAATAATTCCTGTATGGAGTGATTTTATTCATATCCTACCACAGTCACAAGAATATCCAATAATAAGATCTTGATGGTAAAAAATAATTTAACAGATTAGATTAGATTACACATTATAGTCTCAAAACACAGTGTGTAATGTAATTGTGATGTAATTACTATTGACTGCTTAAAGTGATATAAACAATTCTAAAAAGAATTTGTCTCTGAGCTCCTTTCTGAAAGTGTAGATTAGCTTTCTACCAATCATACCACAGGAAGGCAACTTCTGTCTTGTATGACTGAAGACTGTTCTTGCCGCACAGATTTTAGAAACAAGATTTTGTAACCAACTTCTACAAAAAATTTTTCTTGTTCTCTATGGATAACATTTGAAAAAGTAATTGGGGACTTTTACAATATTATTTACTCAATACAGATTATTTTCTGTTATGTGTATTTGAAATCCTCCCATCATCATGTATATTCTGTAAAGGGTGGATTATAATTTACTTTCTGTTGTTTGTACTTTTTTTTGAACAGAGTAATTGCTGATCAAAACCAGAAGCATCAGTAAACTTAATTTGAGATATTACACTGCCATAATAACAATTATTATTCTTCCTCTCCATGAAAAAAAAAAAAAAAATCTTTTCACTCCAGAGCTGAGCTTTTAATTTATCTTCAGGAACATTTTAAAAACTGCGCTTTATAAACACTTCTAAATTGCAGATTACCTGCCTTATTTTTCCTGAATATTTTTAATATATTTTCGTGAAAAAAATTGATCTTCCAGGAGAGAAAATATAACAAGATTTTGTGGAAATTACTTTTCCTGTTTCATTTGGTTTAATGAGATTTTCCCACATGATAACAATGCTTCTAGTATGTAATTTTAGTCTTATTTTACAATATGCAAAATATTTTATGCTCTGAGATAGTATCTCTTTCTTGTAAATACTTTGTCTTTAATAGAAGCTGAAGGAAATATTTGTTTGGGGAACGGGTATGTTATTAAGCACACATGAGCTTAATGTTATTAAACAGGAGCTGCCTGTTTCACGGTCATTTTTAGTCACAAAGGATTGGGCCTGAACGCAGCGAGCATTCCCAAATATGATTATAAATGATGGTTCCCACTCTAAACATTTGTTTTATGAATTCTATTTAATTC
This sequence comes from Falcunculus frontatus, assembly GCA_013398115.1. NCBI lineage: Eukaryota > Metazoa > Chordata > Aves > Passeriformes > Falcunculus > Falcunculus frontatus. The sequence continues at coordinate 34,499 of VZRV01001210.1, read as the reverse complement.
AACATAGGGGCAAGAATTCTAAATCTGCTGCAGATGAAAGCTGGGTGTTTGGATTGCCATAGAATGAATATTATTTTTCTCTCAGTAGAGAATAATCTAATTTTGCTCTTCCTAAAGGTCAATAAGATCCCTGACTGGTGAAGATAAAGATAGTTCCTGTCATGCTCTAAGGGTCATTTTATCTTTCATATATCCTTTTCCCCAGAGCAAAACAAAAAAGTCTGGTTGCCCTTCACAGTTTGACTCTTCAACGAGTATGAAAATGATAACATAAAGTGATTTTATATATAGAAAGATTTTAGTGCAATCTTGAGGTAGAAAATCAGGCATACTGCAATATAGTGCTATATTTTAACAGATGAGGCAGTTTTCAATTTGTGCAATTCCAGTCCAGTCCATTGCCTACAGGTAGCAGAATTAGCCCTAGAATTTAAAAATTCTTTGATAAATCTGTTTGTGTTATTTATATTTATTTTGTGTATTATGAAGTCATTTGCACTGGTAAGACAAGTCCAAGGAATCAGCAATGCAGAGACAGACTTCCCGGGAGCAGAGAAAGGAAAGAGCTGGCAGGAGTTATCTTTCAAGAAGTGTGATACCCCCAGCTGTACATGGAAGCATGCTTGCAGTATCCTATGGTTTATAATAACTCTGTACATCTCACCTGCCACATCTGTGGCAGGTGCGAATAAAATTCAGGTAAAATATAGTCAAAGTGCAGTCTCAACAAATAAAGGCCTTTGTAAACAAGACACATAAAGATAGGGAAACAGAGTAAGATGTCTAGATGTCTAGATAAATACCAGAAGTCTAAAATAAGATGGGGCTAAAATGGTATGGGAATAAAAAGAATCTGAAAATTGATGGGAGAAGCACCCTCTAGAGAACACCCTAACAGCAGGGCAAAATTGATTGATAAATGGCAGAGAAAGAAAGACTAATGCAAGGGAAAAAGTAAACAAATGCTGTTGAACAAACTGGCTTTGTGAGATCCTTTCTAAGAGCTATTGTGATGGTGACAACAACCATGACTGCAAACGTAACTTTTTCTAGGAGCAAAAATCGTAACTTCTGTAAGAATTCAAGTTTCACAAAGAGATGCTAGAATTTTGGGGGAGACTGTTAAAAGGAAATTAAAGGAGCAGCTGGGATTGGGAGTTACAAGTGAAATACAATGGTGTACTAAGTTGGGACCTTGTCATTTGGTGTACTCATTTGTCTGGAAAAGATACACAATGAGGTGACAGGTTTCCTGATAACATTTTTCCAGGTATTAAAATTCAGAGCCAGATGAAGAGAATTAGGAAAGAGTCTCATGATATTACTGAGTGGCTGGGTGATAAAGTGGTGGGTGAAATCTAGTGTTGATGAATGCAAAGTAATGCGCCTGGAGAAAAACAAGGCTAAGTATGTGATAGCTTCTGAATTAGCTATCAACACTCAGAGGAGAAATTGTTTTTATGGATAATTGTATGAAAACATCTCACAACAGCATAGTGTTCTGTACCAAACAAATAAGCAAGCTAGAAATTGTTAATAAAAGAGAACAAATCAGGAAACATTATTATGTTGTTGTGTACATTTATGGTGCACCCGAACGCTGAACACTATGGGTAGATCTGGTTGTCCTCATCAGCATCTTTTCAAAAAGGTCTGGTAAAACTAAGCAGTGGTTCAGAGAGTCACCAGAGTTATGTTCAAATCTATTGAACTGATCAAGATTTTTCAACTTTGAGGTGACTCAGGGCAGAAAAGAGAAAAAAAATTACACCAAACAAATCATAAATGAGATTGAGAATAGGAATGAGGAACAGTGAATTACAGTTTCTAATAACACAAAAGGGGCCTTGAGCAAGTTGATGGACAATGTGTTGCAAACAAGTTACTACAAGCACCTTTGATGCTATTGCCACAGAATAGTCTTGACAGTCTTAAGGCAGAAGTTATAACCTAATTACACTAATTCATGGAAGAAGGACTATTAAGTGTAAAATAGAAACTCAGTTGCTGGCTCAGGACATTCCTTAAGGTTTCTAGAAACGTGGAGTGTCTAGTATCAGGCTTTTATTTTCTCATTATGTCATGTATCCCTATTGAAGAGAATCACAGATTCAGTCAGTGTGAAAAGGACCCCAGCAGGCCTCTCCCAAACCTCCTGCTCACAGCAGGGACAGCTATGGGATCAAACCTGGTTGTTCAACCATTTGAAAAACCTCCCAGGATAGAGGCAGCACAACCTGTCTGCTCAACTTGCTCTACTGCTTGGCTGCCCTTACAGTGAAAAGGTTTTTCCTCATATTTGTTCTCAACCTCTCTTGTTTTGATTTACAACCTTGGTCTCTCATCCTCCCACCAAGCACTAATGCAAAGAACTTGTCTCCATCTCCTCAACACCCTCCCCATAGGCACAGGGCGCTGCAGCTGAGTTCCTTCAAAGCCATCTCTTCTCCAGACTGAACAAGCCCAGCTCTCTCAGCATCTCCACACAGAGCAAGTGCTCTGTCCCTCCTCATCTTTGGACCCTCCTGGCTGAACTCATTCCGGTTTAGCAATTTTTTCCTTGAACTTCTTAAAACCTTTTGCTAAGCACAGAGGCCTGGGAGACGTCAATGAAAGCCAAGGTAAATATGCCATTGAGGACATTTCTAAGAGTCCAATATTCTCTGACTGGGTTCATTGAGATATTCAACATAAGAAGTTAATATTTGATAACACACTTACTTATTTGAATAAATTACAAGGGATTTGATTTGGCAGAGTGACACAGCAGTGTACTAAAATGGAATTGCAATACACTACACTGTACAGAATTAACACTTGCAATATATACCTGGAACATGATGCAAATGTGATTCCCATTGCCTGTCATGCATGCCATCACAATGTTTTTTTCTCCATTACCGGGAAGGAATATGTAGCTTGAAGCCAGCACTAGTCTACTGCTTTCTTCAAAGTTCATTTAGTTGGTGTTGAACTTTTATACTCCATCTTGGACTGAGGCACATCTACACTTCCCACTTGCTGATCTGTCTAACTTCAGGAAACTTTCAAACTCTTAATTAACTCTGGGAAACTGTGAACATTGGAAAAGCCATGTACACAACCAGTTGATCACTCAACTGATTTATCTAAACTATTTACCTAAAACAAAGTCTGGTCCTTTTTGTGCTAAGTTAAACTATCTTTGCAGCAGCTGTGGTAGCTCCCTACATGCTCCCTTGAGCTTCACAAACACATCACCTCTATGCATCTCCTCCGAGACTGATTCAGGTTTAGGAGTTCGTTGGTTGGTCACAACTTTATCTGTGCCTGCTGTCACTGTATGACCTGCTCCTTTCAGAAAAAACTCCAAATCTTCTTTGTTCCACAGTTTTTATTTCTGAAGTTTTCATTCCAAATGATCCCACTTACCACCTCGGTGATAATCCAAAATCAGCTCTTCTGAAAACCAGAGTCTATGCTCTGGCAGTTGCCTTCTTTACTCCCACATAATCTTCAGGTTCCTTTCATGGTCCCTATAGACAAGGCTGCCATTTAGAGTCACATCCTTAGCCACTTTTTCCTCATTTCTGGATAACAAATACAGCTGTTCACAACTCTGGCCAGCTCACCCAGTACCTGTATCAAGGAGCTATTCTTAGCATCCACAAATTCCCTGGATTGCCTGCATACTGCTGTTTTGTCTTTTATTGGTGTCAGTGAGGTTAAAGTCCCCTATTAAGGAATAGTCTATGATCTGTAGACTTCCTTGAGTTGTTTAAAGATTTTTTTTTTTAATGAGAAGCATTGTCCACTTTCTCAGTTGTACGGCGTGGTCTGCAGCACAGTCTCACCATGATGACACCTTCACTGACTTATTCTCTGATTCTGACCCTCGAACTCTTGTCCAGCCTGTTGCCCATCCCCCTATCTGAGCTGCTGCTTCACAGAAGGATACCTCCCTTCTCCCCTGAGAGCTATCCTGTCACAACCTCCTTATTCCTGCAATGTCATAATTTTCTGACCATACGTGGTGCTTCAGCTGCTCCTTCCCATTTGTGTACCTACACTTGAGGTGGGTGTCTCTTCACCTTGTTTTATCATTCTTGTTATTCTGTCACTCTGAATCTTTTGCTTTCCAAGCAAATAATTTCACTGATTTATCCACTGTCTAAGATGGAATATGAACCAGAGAGATCTTTCATATATTCTAGGAAGTCAGTTTGTATATTATGTTCTTCACCATGATTACTTTTTTCTTTCTTCTCTATGAGACCATATCTCCTGCTTCAGGCCCTTCTCCCTGATTGTTGGCCCTACAAATGTGCTCAAATCAGAATGTATGCTAAGGCTGAAAATGATCCTTATTTTTTCCACAAATTCAGATTTGGGCCAACCCACCTAACTCTCCCTTTACTCCATAAAGAGCATATGGTACATCATATAAATTTTTTTGTATTTAATCATAGACTCCCTTACATTTTACGACCACAGTGAGCAAAACATCTCTCTATAGAAAGTATTATAAACCAGATTAAATATGTAATTGCAACATTAAATAAATCAGAGATTCTTCTGAAATAATAATCTGTCTCTGGGTGAGGTTTGGGAGGAGACTGGGTTGTCTATAATGCACTGAAGCATAGATTAGCTGGTAGCTAGAATTAAAACTACCTTATACAGTAGCTGTACAGAAAAACTGTAAAATATTCTAGTCAAGGGAAATAGAAACATATGATCTTTTATGGTATTCACTGAATATTTATTGAAAATGTGTATCTTTTCCCCTACTAATGACATGCAAAAGAGAAGTTTCAGCAAAATGTATTTTTTCTATTTTCCTCTTCTGTGAAAACTGCTAACAATGCAAACTGTGTGTCATGGTAGTCCTGTTGGTTCAAACAATTTGTCACAGCCTGACTCCTCACAAGAAGAGCAAATCAGATTATGGTTACTAATGAAAGAAACTCAGTATTGGTCCATAAGGTTCTATTTTTCAGCTCAGAGAGCACATGCTATGCGACATTTTAAAGATAGCTTAATAGTGGTGAAAGTTGCTATCTTAGAAAAGGAATGGAGCACAGGTGTTGCATGGCAAACAGCTGGGCCATGTCTCAGCTCTAGCTGTATCCAGGGATGACAGCTCCATTAATGAACAGGTAAGTTACTCATGTACGTGTGCAGTCTTTGTTTCGCATTGGGCAAAGTTGGTTTTTTGTCCTATGAAATGCCCTGAGAAGAGAGAATTCCTTATCTTTACTCAGTGCAAAGTCCTCTCTGCACTCCGTGACCTGATTTCACAGCAAGGTGACCTGAGCCTCTCAGCCTTAGCCTGTTGTGTGGGGAGCAGGGAGAAGGGAAAAGGCTGGGGAACTTTAGTTAGATGCTGTGCCATCTCGTAGGATCTTACAGCCTGGAATAATATCCCTTATTATCACACTACTCAAGATGCTCTGGGCTCACTTCTTACGGCCCTACCCATCATGAACTGAAGCAGAAAAACTTGAGAGGAGCTGCTAATAGACCTGGTAAAGTTAGTAACAGAGTTAACATTAACTGTGGTGACAGAAGTGAGTAATTGTGTCCCAGAGGAAAACAAAGATCTCTTGTAGCTCTGCATACAGTCTTAGCAAATTCCTTGCACACAAATGTTTCTGCTAGTACAGATACAGGATCCACAGTCTCTAAAAATACCCAGCTAGGTCAGATTTGAATGGGCAAAGTGACTAACAACACATGCAGATATTTCTTCCCTGCTGCACTGGGTCTGTCTGGGATGGAGTTACTCTGCCCCATAGTAGTATCTATAGTGCTGTGCTTTGTACTTGTAGCCAGAAAGTTGTTGGTAAGAGAGCAGCGTTTTGGCTACTGCTGAGCAGTGGTGCCTCAGCATCAAGGTTGTTTCTCCAAATTCACCTCCATTCACAAGGCCAGTAGGCTGTGATTAGGCCAGTAGGCATGGGCAAGGCCAGTAGGCCAGTAGGCCAGTAGGCATGGGCAAGAAATTCAGAGGAGAAATAGTCAGGACAGCTGACCCAAGCTGACCAAAGGGATATTCGATACCATACAATGTTTACTCAGCAATAAAATCTAAGAGAAAGAAGGGGAGGGGACATTAGTTATTAAGGCCTTCTGAAGAAACCACTACGTGTACTGAGGGCCTGCTTCCTGGGAAGTGGCTGAACATTGTCTCCTAATGGGAAATAGAGAACAAATATTTTTGTTTTCCTTTGGTTTTCTGTATTAGACTGCTTTTCTTTTGATCCATCCACAAGTTCCCCCCCCAGTCTTATTTTCTCCTCTCCCATAATGCTGAGAAGAGTAATAGAGAGGCTTGGCAGGCACCTGATGGCCAGACAAGGTCAACCCACCACATCTGAGCTTCTGCACAGTATGGAAAGGAAGCAGCTTAGACTGAATTTTCACCTTGCCCCAAAGTTGCTTTATGGTTTTTTGTCCCGTGCATGGGGCAGAGGTGATAGTGAATTGAAGAATTTTTTCTGGACCTTCTGTCAAGCTACAGCTGAAGGCTGTCCCACTGCTCTCAGGGAAGTGTCAGTCTTGGGACATCTGCTACTGAACCTGAATACTGTTCTATTTCATCTGTGCCCACTATATTCAGAATACTGGCAGGAGAACTTGGCCCTGAATGTAGGAACATCAGGTACTGGAGCTCTGGCTAGGGCCTCTCAGCACTGCCATCATCACAAACATTCCTCAAAAAGGTTTAGATCCATGCTTGGCCAATAGCAAAAAAAACATTGCACGTAGCTCCCAAGACATCCCTTAGGTAATGTGGGAGTAACAGAAGGAAAGAGTTGTTTTTAAATTAAAAGACAAAAGTCAGCTTAAGAGTTTTGGAACTGTAGAAAGCGGGTTGGAGGGAAAAAAAAATGCAGAATCAAAGCTCAGTGAATCTAGGTGAGGATTTATTGTACTGTTTTGATAAATAAATTAGCCTAGACAGGTATGCAAATTTAGACATGGACCATGAAAATCCTTTTATTTGTTATTTCTAAGGCATTCTGAATGTAGAATGAATATTACATATGCAAATATAATGAAAACTTCTCTTAACTCTCATTTCTTTTCATTAAAAGATTTTCTATTAGGCAGAATCCAGAAATCATGACATGGAAAGCATAACATATGATAGATATTATGGTAAGAGTACAAAGGGAAAATGCTATGACTTTGAAATCACATTCTTTAGCCTCCCTGATGCTGTTCCATGATGTGGCCATCATAATCTGCATGTTTCTGTATGCTCTGAATATGCTGCCTGTATGCATAATTCATGTTTCATGATTTCTTATTTAGAAATAATGCTGAGCCTAATTAAGACCATAATGATGCCACAGAAAAATAAAACTTGGAGATGTCCAGAAAGCAGAATTTTCAACTTGGTGGGTTACTCTGCGATTTCGTAATCCAGGACTGTTCACAAACAGATCAAAAAGTCTATCTTTTTGGGAATAGAAATTCTAAGCACTTTGATTTTGGAATCAGTTCTCATACTGCTGGAACAATTTCCTTCAATGCTGAAAATCTATTTCATGGTATTTTACAAAAGAGTGTTGTTAAATATAATGTACAATACAGTACAAGATGAATATAATATGTGAGACAAAACATGAAACTTTAAACTGGGCAATTAATTTTAACTTTGCTTTGATTAAATTATAGCTATTAAATTTGAGTGAAGCTGATTAAACCCCAGGAGATTTCTAGTCAGTTACATGGTACTCTCTTGTGGAAATGGCTCTGTTTAAAGTTCTTTGCCAGCTCTAATCAATGAAAGTTACCTCTCTTTCTGCATTACAGTCTAGGGAAATGACCTTATTTTTCTTTTTCTCTTGACAGTCCTGAAACAGTTGACAGCAGAAATGACAAAGGTACTGACAGAAAAGTTATTTTTTTCTTCTTAATTTTGATTTTATGGATCGATGTCCATTCCACCAGCAGCCTCCAAACCATAGATCACATAGCGCGTGACTTCCAAGTCAACAAGAGACATTTACAGGTTAGCAAATGTGTTCATTTTCCCTTGGCAATTCAGTGGGGATTCTGGCCATCTGATTCAGAGAAGCACATATGGTAAATACTTAATGGAATATAAATCTTGAGATCACACCTTGAAATTAAATGAGATTTTCAATGGGACTCACATTCCTGTTTTACAAAGGTCCTTTTGAGAATTATATTTCTTGTAAGCCTCTGACAGTTATTTATGATCTTGGGCATACATATACTCAAACATTTAACCTATCCCATCTGTGTTAAATCTAGTTTTATATAAGGATGCCAATGTTAACTGCTCACTGACCTACAGAAATAATTACATTGCCTTTATTCTTCCTAGATTTTATTACCTGACCTTATTACAGACAATAGGATATGTATGAAGATGTATTTTTATTATTTTTTAGCATTATTGTATGCTTTAAAACTATTTTAAAAGATACGAGGCTATATTTACATTCTCCTTAATACCACTGAGCCACAAGGTATGAATTCTGGAAGATAAGTTTTATGGATTTACTTTAAACATGTAGCATATATCAGGTTTTTATATTTCCTTAATATATTCTAAAAGTACCTTTGTCACCAGGGTGTCTGAAACTTTTAGAGACTGGAAAGTGCCAAAAGGCTCTTTCCTCTTATAGGTTTGAATTAGTTTAGCCAGGGAAGCTGCCCAGACTGAAATGGTTAAAAAATAGTGCAGGCCAGTAGAGGCTAATAGCAGAATGAAGATGGCTTTCCTCTTTTACACTGGAGTTGTGGAAACAGGAGCAAAATTTCATTCACTTGTAAGAACTCGTTAGGGCACAAAGACCAACCTTTCAGGCAGCTGCTTGCTCCTCAGATATCAGTGCTGGACAAAGTAATTGTGCTCCCCATGATGTTTGCTACTGTTTTTTCTTGGTAGTTACTGCCCTCACAGTGTTGCAGCAGAGTGGTTAATGTACAGGCTTCCTGATAACGACTCTGGCAAAACCAGGTGGGTTAGCTAAAAGTTCTGGTTGTGGGTTTGGTTGTGGTGGGGGGTTTTTGTGTGTTTGTCGGTTTTGCTTGTCTTTCCCCCTGGTGTTTTACTTAAAATTATACAGAGATTATGTGCTTCCTTAACAGACATCTGTAGTGAAAAATGTCTAGCTCCCAATTTGTTTCAAGCATTGAGAAAGATAAAGCATCAAGGAATTTTCAGACAATACAAAATCACTCTATTACATTTAATAGGTGCAACATTAGAAACCATCTCCTTGTTTGATGACCTTGCGTGTCATCAAATGAGTACAACATTGTATGTGGCATATTTATGTGTGAGCATAACCTAGCATGTACTTAAATATAAAAAATTCATATTTTTAACAATTTTTGAAGGTTATTTTCACAACAGACTGAGACAAAAATAAAAAAGATATGTTGCCACTCAGGACTGACATTTCTAAAGGAATGTGTGAAGCTAACAGGGTGAAGAGCTGAACCCAGGTCTCTTCTCTTATCAGAATCAAATATTTTTCTTCTTAATCACTTCGCATTTAGATGAGCAGGATCTCAGAACATATGCTGCCAGTGTCACCAGTTCAGCATCTGGTATTACTGAATACTGTGGGCTCTACCATCAAATGTTTAGACTTCAATTTTTTAACCAGCTGCATTGGAGGAATCGCACCCAATAAAACACCTGAGAATAACATAATTAAAGAATATTTTTCCAGTCTTCCCAGTACAAATATATGGAATTCATTATAAAGAACTAAGTAAGACCAGAATTTTTGACCTATCTGTTTATTCTTGCTCTGTACCCTCAGCAGGCTCCTAGCTACTAGGAAACAACCTTTCTTTCCCATATCCTACTCATTCTTTAGATAAACTATTAAGTTCTCTTTCTGAAATGAATGTGAGCATTGATTATTAGCTCAAAACAAACAAAATAAATAAGCTCATCCAGAACTTTTCTCAAATGGTCCTCCAGGATTTTTATGCTCAAACTACACATTAATGAATACATGTTCCCCGTCCTGAAGAAAGAGGACTCTTAGCATGTTGTTGGACATCCCCACTGGCTGTTGAAATATGAGTTCAAATCAGAGAAAACAAAAAAAATAAGGACAGCCTGATATCAAAGTGATATTACGAGTTGACTGTTGTATTGGGGATATGTGTCTTTGCAGCACTGTTTTTTGCACTGTTACATTTTAAGACACATTCCCTAATTAAATATTTCTTGATACTTTCCTCCAGAAAGAATCAAATTTGATAAATTAGCATTTGTATTAAAAACAACGGCACTAAACAATTCCTAGAAAAATACATCTCTAATTAATTCAGTTACAAATCAGGACAAAATAAGCATTCCATGTTTGTAGTAGCAGCTTTTCTTCACCACCTAAGTGATAATTTTCTATAAGAAATTACTTTTTCCACCATCTTAAATGAAATGTTTTTAAATTCCACACTCTTACTTCTTCTTTCTGTATCTTTATCAATTGTGCAAATTCATCCCTTTGCAAATTACAATGCTTTTAGCTCCACCTTTACTCCCATGGGAGGGTCAATTTTTAAGGCAGTAGTAGGATCTTATGGGAACAGCAGAAGAAACACATAGTCTACAAACCTATAACTTTTGATCATCCATTTGTTTTACTAAAAGTGGTAATATAACCCTTCAACTTGTCATTCTGACCACAGTTAAGCTGGCGTTTGCTGCTAGCATACTGAGGCTGTCTTGGTGTTTTTTTCAGTGACTGACTTAAACAAGTCAGCAAAATTACTTTTAATTAACTCTGTTGTTTAATTTAATATTTCACCTTGAACAGCTTCCAGCACCTCTTCTAACCTTTCTGCTCGAAAATTCTCTCCCATTGTTATTTTTCTGGAAGGACAATTTTAAAATTAAATTAAATATTTTTTGTTTTTAAAATACATTTTAGACCTTTTTTCAACTTCCTTATAGTTCGTGTCTGGTTTAATGGTGGATTGATTTTTAATAAAACTAAAGGTATTTTTCAAATAGAGGTCTAAGAATGGTAACTACAGTACATCTTTAAATTCATGTGATCTAATTTCATATGAGAATATATTCTTAGCTTCACTGTCACATTTTCACACTGAATTTTAGGGAGACTGCATTCTTAAAAATTAAATGTCTAATATGAAAATCTTACCATATTATCTCTACTTCTTTTAATTTAATAACTATTTGTAACATATAATATTTTTCAAGATTCATGGCTTCTGAAGAGTTACTTACTGTGCCAGATTTTCCTTGATCAATTCTAGACGCTTTTAGAGGACACTTTGGAAATACATACAGGCTCATTCTCAATTTTGGATGACTTTTATGTATTTCTTGACAGTAAAAATTATAATGTTGTAGGATTATTTTCTGAAAGGTTTGTCCTATGTAGTTTCCAAAATATTATGGAAAAAATGTTGCACCGTTTCTTTTAACAAGGTGATTTAATTTTTGAACAATTACACCCATATTTTTCAGCTTCTCATTATGAATTTTATTTCCAATTTATAATCCCTCACTTTTGCATAAAATGCAAAGATGAAAATTACAGGGAAAATTAAAAGAGATTAAGAAAATAATAAATATATCTCAAACACAAATTCAACGTTATTAACTACAGGGAAATAGATATAGTGAACAGATAGTTGATCTGTGCAATTTCAAAAGTGAACACCAACATATCTGTATAAATTGATGACAACAGCAGTCATAAAGGTGTAGAGAGAGAAAACATAACATTTAATATTGCAAGATTGCAGCCATACGACATACACAGGGACAGGCAATTTAGTTCCATAAAATCCTCTACTGCAACACGATCTCTAAAACAGAAATTGACTGGAAAGTCAGACAGGGAAAGCCTCTGACTAATCAGTCAGTTAAACAAAAGAAAACAACTTTGCTTTGCTCATGTTTGTGCCCCTTTATATTTGCATTTTGAGGTAAAAATGGAAAGAGATTTACTAAGCTCTTGTGCAAGCTTTTGGTGGTTTATTTTTTTTTTTAAGCGTAATTTAGTTTTAAAGAAGTATCTGTGCCAGAAATGCTATTAGAGGGATACATCATGAGATTTCTGACTAATCATAAATAATTAACACAGCTGAAAGAGTGAAGCTCAAGTAATCAATATGTGAAGAAAACTGCACACAGTTTATTCAAAATCAAGAAAATCTGCAAAAGTGAATTTGAAGAAATGATGATCTATTCATGGATGTTCAGGGACAAAGAAAAGAGATAAACTTCCTCATATAAATTATTCATGATCCATTATTTTCTCAGCTTCAGTCTGAGTACATCTTGTGACAAAATTAGATTTTAATCACATATTTCTTTAGACCCCAAATGAGGCATTCAGCATTCAGGGATAGTAAAGTTTTTGGCTTCTTGGAGATTAGGGGCTGATTCTGCAGCACTGAAGTCACTGGGACTATTTTAAACTGATTTCAATTAGACTAGGGTCAAACTACTGGGACTTCACGATTCACTCATTGTGTTCCACTATATTTGCACCAGCATAATTTTTATTTTTCCTCCAATTGAGTTTCTCATGTTTTAAAGAAGAGGGTGCACAAGAAACTGCAGCACTGAAACCATAAAGGGGAAAACGTTTCCTTTTGCTGGGATAGTGTTAATTTGCTTCGAAGTAGCGGCTAAGGGACTATGTTTTAGATTTGCACTGAAAATGGTGTTGATAATACCCAGATGCTATTGCTAAGCAGTGCTTACACAGAGCCAAGGCCTGTCTGTTTCTTGTACAACCCCTGCCAACGAGGGGGCTGTAGGTAGGCAAAAGCTGGGAGGGGACACTGCCAGGACAGCTGACCCAAACTGATAAGTAAGGATAATATATAACTAATAAAGGGAAATTCTGTAACATATGACATCATGCTCAGTATATAAAGAAGGGGGAAGAAGGAAGAAGTGGAGAACATTTTGAGTGCTAGCATTTGTCTTCCTAAATCACCATTATGTGTGACAGGGCCCTGCTCTCCTGGAGATGGCTGAACACCTGCTTGACCTTGGGAAGCAGTGAATTAATTCCTTATTTTGCTTTGCTTCTGTGTGGAAATTTTGCTTTACTTATTAAAGTGTCAATGAGTTTACTCACTTTTATCTTTCCAGTTCTCTTCCCCATGCCATTGCTGGGGGAGTGAGTGAACAGCTGCGTGCGGCTGAGTTGCTGGCTGGGCTTAAACTGTGACAATTAGCTGCACTGCTTGTCCATCAGCTGGTTTACAACATGAACAGCATGGGCAGGTTCTTCAGCATTCATAAGTTAATGACACACCCCTGACTGCTGTAAGGTGATAGTAATTTTCATGAGTTCATGTTCTGAGATCAACTGTTATTTTCTTGATTTCTTACTTGTTTGTCATTTAAATATAATTGACTGGAGAGGAAGTCAAATTGGTCAGTGGAACCTCATAATATCACCTTTCTTGCTAATTTAGAGAAGAGTAGCCAATTGCAATAGATTTGATGAATTTTTATTCAAATGTTGTCTCTCTCAAGACCTTCATGATGTATCGTGAAGCTGGGAGGGGCAATCCAAGTATTGGTTTATACCTGGCCAGTGTATACACTGTGCATTTATCTCTGGCTCTTTTCCAAAGCACGAAATTATTTTGCCTATGTCAGACTTTCACACAGATGTAGGGGAAAAAGCATGTTTTCTTCATTGGAGAAATACAAGTTGACTTTAACTAGACATTTGACAATGAGTTATTGGGAAGTTAGCTCCATAACACATAGCTCCATGACAGGAATATGACCATCTCCTCTGCAATTGCTTTCTGAAAGGACTGTCTTTTGAAGGTAATGTTGCCATTTAGATGAATATTACACATGGAAGGTTCTTCTGTGACGGCGATTCTTTTTTTCCAGGACTCTCTACTGAATGGATCTAACTGTGTTATTTATTTAGGACATACTTAGGTACCATAACAGAAAGAACAATATAAATATCTCTGTGGATATAAACTGCATGAACAATTAACAACAGAAATATCAAATTCTACATGTACCACAGGTCTAAAATGCCCTTGTAGTTTCTTTTCTGAAGCACTCTTATCAACTATTACTACAGTAGTCAGTTCTATGTTAGAAACATGAAGGTTTCTATGCTTAGAATCATGGATGTTTGCAAATATTTCTATAGTTTGACTAATGGTATGTGAAATTGCATTTTAATTTAGATGTTCTATGTACTAGGAAGTTATAGCTCATGCCAGACATTATTTATCACTCACTTTTACCATGCCACCTTCCAGTTGCACACTAAATCATTTTCCACTGACTTAAACTAACCTTCTAAACCTCAGCACAGTTTCAAATGCAAATGCATATCTACACACATTTATATATCTACATACATACATATATAAAAATATTAATATATAAATTTATGTATAAATATATTCAGGCATACATATAAACATGCTTTTTCACAGAACCACAGAATGGTTAAGGTTAGAAGGTATCACTGGAGGTAATCTATTTCAGCCACCTTGCTCAAGCAAGGTGTTCCCTAGACCATGTTACTCAGGATTGTGTCAAAACACTTTTTGAATATCTCCAGTGAGGGAGTTTCCAAAATACCTCTGGGCAACCTATTCCAGTCGTCAGTCACCCTCACAGTAAAGTTCTTCCTCATGTTCAGCTGAAACTTTCTGTCTTCTGGTTTCTACCAGCTGCCTCTTGTCCTCCTCGCTTGGCACCACCAAGAAGAGCCTAACTCCATCCTCGTGGGACATTCCCTTCAGGTACTTACAGACATTGATGAGTTCCCCTCTCAGTCATCTCTTCTTGAGGTGAACAGGCCCAGCTCCCTCAGCCTTTCCTCTTAAGAGAGGTGCTCTGGTCCCTAAAACATCTTGCTGCCTTTCACTGAACCTGCTTCAGGAGTTCCATGTCTCTCTTGTACTGGGGACACAGCGCTCCAGATGTGGCCTCACCAGGGCTGAGTAAAAGGGCAGTATCACCTCCCTCACCCTTGTTCCATATCTATGTGCAAAAAATGTAATATGATACACATCAAAGTAGTATTTAAGCTTTATTCAGATTACTAAATAAAGAAAAAAGAAGTAACAAAATCCAATTTTAGGTAGATCTGCAACTGAAGATTTGCCTTAAAGTGAACACTTGTAAGAGTTGCATTTCTTAGTTTTGAGCCCATAGGAGAACTATAACATCTGGTGTGCTCAGTGCTCTCAGTGAATGACTGTTTCATATTTTGCATTTCTCTCAAGGCTCGTTTACTACATAATATTAAGTTCTTGCTCTAACAATGGTTGCTAATTTGTTCAGGAGCTGTTCTGTGACACACATTATTAGACTGTTCAGACATCAGTTAATTTTCACAAAACATCTCAATATTGAAAACCTAGCATTATCCCAATTTATAAGTGCTGAACTGAAGGACACTGGAATTGTTCCTAATGATTAACCACTAATTTTAGCAGTTCCACTTTGTGTTATCTCTTTGCTCATTTTACAGAGTTCTGAGTGTGGTGTGGTCTTTTTCCTGCTCAGACCATGCTGTGCCTCCTGCTGATTGAAGGTGCACTCAAAACTTCAGCAAATCAGAATCCAAATCCAAAGCTGAAAAAGCAAACATAGAAAGTAATTTCTATTTAACATTAAGGAATCTAACCTGAACTAACTGTTAAAGCTGCTTCTTTCTCCAGCTAATGGAGTGACAGGCAGCTCACGAGAGTCATTGCCTGCACCTGTTACAAAAAACCTTTAGAACAGGATGAACTGCCTTCTGTAGATGCCTCTCCATACTGGCAGAGAAAACCTGCTTTGTTTGTAGCCTAGGTAAGATGAATTTCAGTCTTTGGGAGGGTTAAAAGCAGAGGTCTAAAAGTTCGGTGTTTGGTTCTAAACTAGTTTGCTGTAGTTAGGAATGACAAGAACTTCCAGAGGTGATTTCTGCCATTTAAAGTCCTTAGAGGGATTTGAAGAATCACCCTCTAAAAATGCCTGTGTCCCTCTGTTGACTACATACACTTAAAACAACTAAATTTAACGAAGATGAAATCAAATATTTACTGATGTTCCTTGATAACTGTGGCTGTAGTGATTTACTTATCACTCAGGAATTCTGACAAAGAAATATAATGCATCTCTTCCTTCCCAGCACAAAACAGCTTGGAGAACTTTCTTTCTTATTCAACCTTCATTGCAGCAGTTACTAAATTCAGAGTGCTTATGCTGCCCACCACGATTTAAAGGTTTGCACGTGTGTAGAATTTCCTGAGCTATTTTTTAAAAACACACAAAAAAACCCCCAGACCAAAAAACCATACAGGTTTCTTTGGAAGGAACGTGTGGTTTGTTCTTTTTGTTTTTGGTTT